>CM064513.1:85527439-85958962 GCA_032716605.1 Paralithodes platypus | reverse complement strand
GAATATAGAAAAAAAAAAAAAAAAAAAATCCTGTGATGATTTTCAGGGCTTTATTTTTAATAGTCTGTAAGGTCTTATGATGTGTTTCAGCTAGGTTAGAAGCCCAGGCCGGGCTTGCGTATTCCATAACTGATCTTGTGTATTGTTTGTAGACTGTGGTGGTGGTTTCTTTGTTGTGTCCAAATTTTGTGTGGGCAAGTGATCTGAGGGCGTTAAGTCTGGGTGTCAGTTTCTTTTTCGTGTTTGTGGTGTGCTGTTTGAATGTCATTTGGGTGTCGTATGTTACTCCTAGGATTTTGGGTGTGTGTGTGTTAGGGGTGTGTTGTTTATGTTGAGTCCCGGGACGTAATCGTGCTCTCCCGTCCAGCTTGTGAGGAGGGTTGCAGTGGATTTAGCTGGGGCTAAAATATGAGTGTTTGTAGTGCACCATTCATGTAATGTGTCGAGATAGTCTTGAAGGAGTCTTGTTGCTGTGTCTGGGTTTTGGTGCGTGCTTGTGAGTGTTGATGTCGTCTGCGTAGGAGGCTATGGTTATTTGGGGTGAATTTGGTGTATTTATATCATGCATGTACAGATTGAAGAGTGCGGGCGACAGGACGGATCCTTGCGGGACTCCATTTGGGAAATTTCTAATGCTAGATGACTGACCGGCAAAAGATACGTGTGCACATCTGCCTGCTAAGAAGTTGGCCAGCCATCTTTTTGTGTTGTTGTGCATGTTTGTGTTGTAGATTTTGTTCGTTAGGTTGTGGCGGGGGATGGCATCGAAGGCTTTACTAATGTCGAGTGTGGCAAGTACTGATCTGTGTGGTGGTCTAGCTGAGTTGATGCCGTCAAAAGCTCTTTGTGTAAGGTCTGTAAGAAAGAGTGTTTGTGGAGTGCAATGGCCTGAAGCCAGGTGTGTTGGAGAAAGGGGTAAGTCAGGTGTCATCAGTTGTAGTACAAGGCGCTCAATGACTTTGGAGGGGGTGCAAAGGAGTGTGATAGGGCGGTGTGAGGAGGGTAGCGTGGGGTCTTTGTTAGGTTTGGGGAATGTGATGATGATACCATGCTTCCAGATGTCTGGTATTGTGTTGTGTGAGTAGCTGTAGTTTGATATGTTAGTGAGTGCTTGTATGCCTTGTGGTCCCAGGTGTCTGAGGTGAATGTTGCTTATGTTGTCTAGGCCACAGGCGGGTGAGAGCTTGAGATTGTTGATGATATGCTTTGTCTGGTTGTTGGTGAAGGGTGTATAGTCAGGGTCTGTGGGGAATTGTACTACAGTACACTCCAACTACTGAAAGGCAACCCCGTCTGAGCCGTTACATTGCATGTAATGGAAAAATTATGTTAAACCATTGTATGTACAGTATAAGCATTGAAAGCAACAAGATTATATCTGCCCCAAGTGGAAATGGTTGATAGATCAGAAGATAAGTGTTTTATGGCTTCAATGCGTGTGTTTTTGTGTGATTTTATGCTAGGGCGTTCTGAAAAACTAGTTGAATAGTGTAGGGTAGAGTCATCTGCATATGAATGGATAGGACTGGAGGTACAGTTGAGAAGATCATTAAACAATATTAAAAATATAATTGGAGATAGGACAGAACCCTGAGGAACACCGGAATTGATAGGAAGAGGAAGTGAACGATGGCCGTTCATAACTGCAGCTATGGAACGGCCAGAAAGTAAATTAGAGATAAAGGCACAGATGGAGGAATAGAAACCGAAGGAGGGTAGTTTAGAAATCAGAGATTTGTGCCAGACTCTATCGTAGGCCTTCGATATGTCTAGTGCAATAGAAAAGATTTCACCGAAGTCCCGAAAGGTGGATGATCAAGAGTTAGTAAGATAGAAAAGAAAATCACCAGTAGAGCGGCCCCTAAGGAAGCCGTACTGGCGATCTGAAAGTAGATTACAAGAAAACAAATCTGAAGACATTTTGAAGTAAGAATATTTTTAAAAACTTTAGAGATGCAAGAAATGAGAGTACAGTACTGTACTGTAATTGGACGATAGTTGGAGGGTTGAGAGCAGTCACCCTTCTTTGGGACAGGTTGAATGAGAACAAACTTCCAGCAAGAAGGGAAGATGTTAGAGGAGAGACAGACAGAAGAGTTTGCCTAGGCAGGGAGTCAGCACGAAAGCATTGTTTTGGAGTACAACAGGAGGAACACCATCCAGACCGTACGCCTTCTTAGTATTAAGCCCAGAGAGGGTAGAAAGTACATCTTTAGAAGAGATTAGGATATTAGGCATAAGTAGGAGAGAGGGGTTTGGAAAGGGAGGAATAGCACTGGAACCATCCATGTGTAGTTTCTAGTGAAAGTTTGGGCAAAGAGTTCAGCTTTGTCAGAGGAAGAAGTACAAAGGGAGTACAAAGGAAATCAAGCAACAACAGGTCTAGTGACCCTTCTAGGCTGCTTGTCCTCCAAAACACTGAGGATCAAGTGTCCAAACAGTGGTTTAGAGTGGGTAAGGGAACTACTGCCCTAGAACTAATGTCCGTGGCAGGATAAGGAAGTTAGTAGGGGACAGATGGGTTAGTAACTGAGGGGGGGATAAAATAAAGTTATTCATTTACAAACGCAGTCAGTCGCGGTTTGATGCGAGATATTTGTCTAAGCGGAGTTTAAATGAATCAACGGTGCTGCAGTCTATAACGTCTCGGGGAAGCCCATTCCACAAGTTGACAACTCGATTGAAGAAGAAATTCTTAGATTCGTGTGAGTTAAAAGATTTTACCAATAATTTTGCAACGTTTTCCCCCGCGTGTAATTAGATTGGTTGATAGTGAAGTACTTACTACAGTTCATATTGTCGATGCCTTGATGATTTTGAACACTTGAATTAAGTCACCTCTTAATCTGCGCTGGGTTAAAGGAGATAGATTTAATTCTCTAAGACGCTCTTCGTATGGTTTGTTCTTTAGGCTAGGTATCATTTTGGTAACTCTACGTTGAACTCGTTCTTAGCTTGTTTATATCTTTTTGGTAATAAGGGCACCAGGATTGAACGTAGTATTCCGCAGAAGAGGCGGACGGGCGGACTAAGGAATTGTAAAGGGTTAGGATAACTTCTTTGGATTTATGCTCAAATGACCTGCCTATAAAGCCAATTATTTTGTTTGCCTTCTTAAACAACTTCTGAACAGTTGGTGATGGCTGGTCTATCATAGTGAGAACTGAGCGATCTCTGCCCTACCCCTAGCTTACTCTGACTGTTTCCTTTTCTTATATATTTTTTAGATCTCAAATGACGGCGTCTCTTCGTGGATTTTGACCTCCCAATCTACCAAGATTGGAAGCCAAAGCGTCACATTTTTTCCTTACCCCTCAACTTTTGTATAATTGCTGAGGGGCACAGGGCCCTGGGTGGGCTTTGGTGTTTTGGCGGTTCCGAACAACTTCAGCTCCCGCCATGGAGTGGCTTCGGTCACCCAGGCTTTATTGTGGCCGGCAGGGGGGGTTCTGTGGGGGCGCTCAGTTATGGCCTTGGCCTTGCTCGGGTCCTTGGGGCTGTTCGGCCAGGCAGCTTGGGGAACAACAACAACAACAACAACAACTTCTGAACATTGTTGACTCGGTTTTAGGTTACTCGATATTGTTACTCCCAGATCGGTTTCTCTGTTTACATTCTTAAGCTGAGTGCCATTCATCGAATAGTTTGCTTTCTCATTTAGGTATCCGATATGTAGTACTGTACTTTACATTTGTCCGCATTGAAACTCATTTGCCAAATTTGGGCCCAACATGACAATTTATCTAGATTGTGTTGCATATCGTCAACTTGTTCTTTTGAGAGGGGGTACCCCGCTACTTACATTGGTCCAATTAGATGCCTTACCGTTTATGACTACTCTTTGCTTTCTGTTGCTGAGCCAATTTTCTATCCATTTCAACACACCGTCTTGTATTCCATGCGCTTTTAGTTTTAGCAGTAAACGTTTGTGGGAACTTTGTCAAAGGCCTTTTGAAAATCAAGGTAGATAATATCTACAGCTTTACTCTCATCGTAGAGGTTAAGGATATCGTGGAAGAAGTCTAAGAGGTTTGTTAACCCTCTCACCACGGAAGGGCTCTTGAACGCCCATAAAAAAGCATATAACAGGTACCCGGATGGTCTCTTGAACGCCCAGTGGTTGAAAGCCTGTGAGCTTCGTGTGCGAGGCGTCGGTCCGACGCATGTAAACAACAGCCGGCTGGACCGTCGCCCCGCATCTCCGGCCACAAGAAGGAGAGCGTCGCTTGTTCGTGTGTGCCTGTATGTTGTTGTTAAGTATCGAAAAGTGGTGTAAAGTGGCTGTTTTGGCCATAAAGTTATCTCCAATGAAATCATCATCACAGCTCAACCAGTTGACTTAGAGAGCTCTACTTAATGCCATTCTACAGGTAAATAACACAGGTACGCTTGGGGATGCGCGGGAATGCGGGAAGCAGTCTGATTAACGAATATACGGTAGCCTAGCCTAGACGTTTTTCGGCCAAAACACCCGGGTTTCGAGGAATATATATATAATACATAGCCGGGGCTGGAGGGTTAAACAGGAACGTTTTTTATGAAAGCCGTGTTGAGTATCTTTAAGTAAGTTATTTGCCTCCAAGTGATTTACGAGTCTGTCTCTTATGACCGTTTCTAACATTTTACATACAATTGAGGTTAAGCTAATTGGACGATAGTTACTGGGTAGGGATTTGCTGCCTTTTTTGAATATCGGTGTTACATAAATCTGGGTGTCATCTGCATAAAAGTGAAAGGTGACATTATGTGCACGAAGCAGAAGAGACAAACTGCTGATATAAATTATAAATAGGATAGGACCTAAAACTGATCCCTGCGGAACACCATACTGCAGGGGTGTCGAGTCCGAGACCATTTGATTTACCATCACACTCTGGGATCTACCTGACAAGTACGACCCAAGAAGCAAGAGAGCGGAGTCACGCACACCACAATCATAAAGATCACTCAATAACAACTCGTGATCCACTGTGTCAAAGGCCGCAGAGAGATCAAGCAAGACCAATAGTGAGGCCACACCATTGCAAATGTTCTCAACTAGATCATTATGTACTCTAATCAATGCTGTTTCAGTTGAATGATGCTGTCGGTAAGCAGACTGAAAAATTGGGATAGTTTCATTCTGCTGAAGTAGTGGTTGTAATTGGTCAAGTATCGCACGCTCTAATATCTTTGATATGAAGGACAGGCTGGAGACAGGACGATAGTTCAACATGTTCTCAACATCAAGTCCAGGTTTCTTTAGAGTAGGTCGGAGTAGTGCATGCTTTTCAGAATGTGGGAAGCTACCTTCAGAGAAGCACTTATTAATTATTTTGGAAATAAACTCAAGTGTGTGATCATAGACTCTTGGTAGCTTGGAAACATTTATGGGATCCAACGGGCAAAATGTTTTATTGAGGTTTCTTATGTAGGACGAGATCATGTCCACCTCTACTGAGTGAAGGATGAGAGGACATTATTAGGAATGTGTCGGGGTTGGAGTACAACTGAAAGTTCTTCACCAACAGAAGCATCATCCAGTTCCTGTCTTATGCGAGTTATCTTGCCAGCAAAAAATGCCACAAAGTTGGCAGCCAACTCGGCATCGGGTACAGAAGGTCTTAAGCTGACTCTTGTTTTTCCAAGTAAACTGTTTACAATTGAAGCCAACCTCCTCTGGTCGTTACCACATGAGTCAACTTTTCCCTGATAATACACTTTCTTTCCATCTTTGATTGTGGACCACGGCTCTTCTGGCTGACAGATATTGCAACCATGTAGAGTCTGTTTTATTTTTCCGCCATTCACGTTCAGCTCTTCTACGCGCTCTTCTAAGAAATTTAACTCGAGTGCTATACCAGGGTGAATCATCTCGTACTATGATTTTCTTCTCTACTTCTGGACAGTGATGATCGAACAATAATTTAAGTGCATTTCCATGTACCTCCACCAGCTCATCTGAAGTAAGGTTGGAAGTATCAATACTTCCCAAGTACTGTTTTACTTCACTGCTAGCCAAATTTTGGTCTGTATTTTTATAATTTCTAAATCTGATTACTTTTTCATGTGTGAGTGGCTTAGGGAAATCAAAGCTGAAAGTAATAAAAGCATGATCAGAGGTATTAGGGTCAGCATTCTCAACATCAACATCCAGAACACCACCACAGTCAGAAAGCTCCAGTCAGTTTCTTTAAGCTTTGATTTAAGTTTATGAAAATTTGCTTTCTTGAAATTAGGGACTTTCTCAATGCTGCTATTTGATTTGTTACGAGTAAACTTTAAAGTGAAAGTTATCGTACGATGGTCGCTGTTACTGAATTCATCACCAACATTCAAATTCTCTATTAATTCTTCTTTTGTTGCGAGTACAAGGTCAAGCACATTTTTACCACGGGTCCGGAGATTGTACAAATTGAAAAATTGAACTCTCTTGCAAGTTAGCATAGTCGTGACCAGAGTGTGAAGTAAGAAAATCGCCCCATTTAGTCACGGGTAAGTTGAAATCGCCAAGAATTACGGTATCTTGTATGTTAGTTATTTCTGCAATTTGTTCATAAATTTCACTGTCAGTTTGCACTGATTGAGATGGGGGTCTGTATAATAAAGCTAGTGTTATTTTAGTTCCTCGTTTATTATTTAATAGTACGTAAGATATGTCTATATTCGCAATTTGAGGTTTTGACATTAAGACGGGATTAAGACTGTGATGGTAGTGATGGTAAGTGATGGTAGTGCCATCAGAGTGAAAAAGGGGAGGGAAAGACGAGGAAGAAAAATTGTTGGAGAGGTTTTTGGCTAGATGCCAGAAAGCTTGAGAAGAGCTAGAGTTGGATAGTTTAGTGCATTTTTTATTGATGAAAGAGTGGCAAGTCGAAGAAAAGATTTGGCTTGATTCCGGGCAGAAACATAGGAAGAATGAGATTCTTTTGTTTGAAGGCGACGGTACCGTTTGAAAGCTTCCTCCTTATTGCGGACAACAGTCCCCGGCCACAAAAGCAAAAATAATTCCATGGAAAATCAAAGAAGTACTGTACTGCAGAAGAGCCTCCCAGTCGGCAGCGCCAAAGTGCCACAAGCGCCGCCGGCTGGGAGGATTGGGTGGCCATACTGGAGAGATGGGACAGGTGACAGAGATAGGTTTATGGTCGGAAGAGCCCAAAGGAGAAAAGATTGAACAGTATCAGCGTAAGATGGAGATTTCTGAATAAGGAGAGATTGATAGGATGTGTTCCATTTTAGAGTTTAGATAGTCAAAGAATTAGGGAAAGTCAATAGAGTTAGGGGAAAGATAGACAGCACAGAAGTATTTAGTATGAGAATGACTGCTGGATAGTTTGAGCCATAAAGTATCCTCTCCTCTCTTGTTCCACACCCCTCTCCCCCTTTGTTTCCCTCTCCTCTCACCGTCTGTTCCCCTCCTCCCCCCCTGTTCCCCTATTCTCCCCCCCTCCACTGTTCCCCTCCTCTCCCATGTTTCCCTACTCTCTCCCCCGATGTCCCTTCTCTCCTCTCCTCTACTGTTCCCCTCCTTTCCTCCACTGTTCCCCTCCTTTCCTCCACACTGTTCCCCTCCTTTCCTCCACACTGTTCCCCTCCTTTCCTCCACTGTTCCCCTCCTCTCCTCCACTGTTCCCCTCCTCTCCTCCACTGTTCCCCTCCTCTCCTCCACTGTTCCCCTCCTTTCCTCCACTGTTCCCCTCCACTGCTCCCCTGCTCTCCTCCACTGTTCCCCACCTCTCTTTTCCTCCACTGTTCCCCTCCTCTCCTTTCCTCTGCTGTTCCCCACCTCTCCTTTCCTCTGCTGTTCCCCTCTCCTTTCCTCCACTGTTCCCCTCCTCTCCTTTCCTCCACTGTTCCCCTCCTCTCCTTTTCTCCACTGTTCCGCTCCTCTCCTCCATTGTTCCCCTCCTCTCCTCCACTGTTCCCCTCTCCTCCACTGTTCCCCTCCTTTCCTCCACTGTTGTTGTTGTTGTTCCCTAAGCTGCCTGGCCGAACAGCCCCGAGTCCCTGAGAAAGGCCATGGCCACGATCGGGCTTTCCCACAGAGCTCTCATTGAGTGTAGATTGTGTTGTTGGCGTAAGTGGTTGTGTGAAATGCAGTCTTCTATGATGTGTTTAATGGTATGGGGTGCTGTGTTACATCCCGGGCAGGCGTCGACAACGGAGTCATCCAGTCTCTTCTGATAGCTCAGGAGAGCTGGATGGTGTCCGCATCTCAGCCTGGCCAGGTGGACTCTGTCCTCGCGAGGAAGGGAGGATTCGGAAGGATGGATTTCGAGAGGTCGTGCAAGCAGCTGCGTGTTGTCTGTGAGTGAGTGGATGGATCGGTGAGAGATATGAGTATGGATGTGCTTCTGGAAGTTGGTTCGGGGTGGGCAGGGAGGGAGAGGGGACAGAAATTGTGTGTGATACCGTGTGCTGGGTGTTGTTTTGATATTTCTTGGTGTCTGTGGGTGTGTTGCCTTGTAGTTTAGTGGGTGGTCTTGGTTCGTGGAGGCTGCTGCCAGGAATTGAGTGCCTCTCATGTCCAGATGGTCTTTGACTTTGAGGATTTTGGTTTCTTGATGTAGGTGATCTGTGGGTGCAGTAGCTGTGCAGCCTGTAATGATCTTCAGGGCTTTGTTTTGAATAGTCTGTAAGGTCTTATGATGTGTTTCAGCTAGGTTAGAAGCCCAGGCTGGGCTTGCGTATTCCATCACTGATCTTATGTATTGTTTATATACTGTGGTGGTAGTTTCTTTGTTGTGTCCAAATTTTGTGTGAGCAAGTGACCTGAGGGCGTTAAGTCTGGGTGTCAGTTTCTTTTTAATGTTTGTGGTGTGCTGTTTGAATGTCATATGAGTATCATATGTTACTCCTAGAATTTGGGTGTGTGTGTATGTGTTAGGGGTGTGTTGTTTATGGTGAGTTGAGGGATGTATTCGTGTTCTGTCCAACTTGTGAGCAGGGTTGCGGTGGATTTGGCTGGGGCTAGATTAAGTCTGGTTGTAGTGCACCAGCATGTAGTGTGTTGAGATAGGGTTGAAGGAGATCTGTTGCTCTTTTTGGGTCATGGTGTGTGCATGTGAGTGTTATGTCATCTGCATAGGAGGCTAAGTTTATTTGGGGCGTATTGGGTGTAGTTATATCGTGCATGTACAGATTGAAGAGTACGGGCGATAGGACGGATCCTTGTGGGACTCCGTTTGGAAAGTTTCTGATTTTAGATGACTGACCGGCAAAAGATACGTGTGCACATCTGCCTGCTAGGAAGTTGACCAGCCACCTTTTTGTGTTGTTGTGCATGTTTGTGTTGTAGATTTTGTTTGTTAGGTTGTGGCGGGGGATGGCATCGAAGGCTTTACTAATGTTGAGTGTGGCTAATAGTGATCTGTGTGGTGGTCTAGCTGAGTTGATGCCGTCGAAAGCTCTTTGTGTAATGTCTGTGAGAAGAGTGTTTGTGGAGTGCAGTGGCCTAAAGCCATGTTGTGTTGGAGCTAGGGGTAGGTCAGGTGTAATTAGTTGTAATACTAGGCATTGCATGACTTTGGAGGGGGAGCAAAGGAGTGTGATGGGGCGGTGCGAGGAGGGTAGCGTGGGGTCTTTGTTGGGTTTGGGGAATGTGATGATGATACCATGCTTCCAAATGTCTGGTATTGTGTTGTGTGAATAGCTGTTAGTTTGATATGTTAGTGAGTGCTTGTATGCCTTGTGGTCCCAGGTGTCTGAGGTGTATGTTGCTTATGTTGTCTAGGCCACAGGCGGGTGAGTGCTTGAGATTGTTGATGATATGCTTTGTCTGGTGATTGGTGAAGGGTGTATAGTCAGGGTCTGTGGGGAATTGTCTCTTACGTCGGATGACACGTCGGTCGTCTTTGTGAGGTTTTAGGTGGCTGACATGTGAGAAGTGATTGATGAGAGTGTTTGCTTGTTGTTTACATGAAGGAGTAGAGTCTGTTGTTGTGATTGCAGCATGTGATTGTGTTGTGTTGCTGTTGGAAAGTGTGATGCTGTTTAGTGTTTTGTAGAGTTTTTTGGGGTTTGTTTTGTGATCAAGTGTTTGTAGGAAGTTATTCCAATTTAGTTTTTGTTGTTCTTTTATTTTGTTGTTAGTTTGGGTGTTGAGTGCTTGAATTTGTTGTGTGATGTCTTGTGTGTGGGATGCTGGGGAGTGTTTCAGTATGTCGCGTTGTCTGATGAGGTTTTGAATTTTTGGTGTGAAGTTGGGGTTGTGTTGTATTTTCTGTTTACCTCTTGGAATGTGTTTCTTGTCAGCGTTTTGGATAGTTTTATTGAGTATGTGTACAGCATTGTTGATGTTAGTGATGGGTGTACTGTTTAGAGTTGTTGTTGTTCCCCAAGCTGCCTGGCCGAACAGCCCCAAGGCCCCGAGCAATTCCAAGGCCATAACCGAGTGCCCCCACAGAACCCTCCCCGCCAACCAAGGGTGCGGAAACGCCCAGGAAACCAAAGCCCCACCCAGGGCCCTGTGCCCCTCAGCAATTATGAAGAGAAAGTTGAGGGGCAAGGGAAAAATGTGACGCTTTGGCTTCCAATCTTGGTAGATCCACGGAAGAGACGCCGTCACTTGAGATCTAGAAAATATATAAGTTAAAGGAAAAGTCAGAGTAAGCTATGGGTATGGCAGAGATTGCTCAGCTCTCACTCTGATAGACCAGCCCATCACCACATGACTAGAACCCAATCCTCTCAGCATCAGCTAGGAAAGGCCCTAGAAAGCCACCTTTGGCGGGGGGATAGCTCCCCTATTTCAACCCCTTTCGGGGTTGGGCACCCGCCCCTCCTCTCCTCCACTGTTCCCCTCCTCTCCTCCACTGTTCCCCTCCGTTCCTCCTCTGTTCCCCTCCTCTCCTCTCCTTCACTGTTCCCCTCCTTTCCTCCACAGTTCCCCTCCTTTCCTCCACTGTTCCCCTCCTTTCCTCCACTGTTCCCCTCCTTTCCTCCACACTGTTCCCCTCCTTTCCCCCACTGTTCCCATCCTCTCCTTCACTGTTCCCCTCCTCTCCTCCACTGTTCCCCTCCTCTCCTCCTCTGTTCCCCTCCTTTCCTCCTCTGTTCCCCTCCTCTCCTCCTCTGTTCCCCTCCTCTCCTCTCCTCCACTGTTCCCCTCCTCTCCTCTCCTCCACTGTTCCCCTCCTCTCCTCCACGGTGCACCTCCTCTCCTCCACTGTGCCCCTCCTCTCCTCCATGGTGCACCTCGTCTCCTCCACTGTGCCCCTCCTCTCCTCCACTGTGCCCCTCCTCTCCTCCACTGTTCCCCTCCTTTCCTCCACTGTGCCCCTCCTCTCCTTCACTGTTCCCCTCCTCTCCTCCACTGTGCCCCTCCTCACCTCCACTGTTCCCCTCCTCTCCTCCACTGTTCCCCCCCCTCTCCTCCACTGTTCCCCCCCCTCTCCTCCACTGTTCCCCTCCTCTCCACCACTATTCTCTTCCTTTCCTCCACTGTTCCCCTCCTCTCCTCCACTATTCTCTTCCTTTCCTCCACTGTTCCCCTCCTCTCCTCCACTGTTCTCCTCCTCTCCTCCACTGTTCCCCTCCACTGTG
This sequence comes from Paralithodes platypus, assembly GCA_032716605.1. Lineage (NCBI taxonomy): Eukaryota > Metazoa > Arthropoda > Malacostraca > Decapoda > Lithodidae > Paralithodes > Paralithodes platypus. Next base: position 85,947,436 of record CM064513.1, on the reverse strand, counting down.
CCCCTCCTCTCCTCCACTGTTCCCCTCCTCTCCTCCACTGTTCCCCTCCTCTCCTCCACTGTGCCCCTCCTCTCCTCCACTATTCTCTTCCTTTCCTCCACTGTTCCCCTCCTCTCCTCCACTGTTCCCCTCCTCTCCTCCATTGTTCCCCTCCTCTCCACTGTTCTCCTCCTCTCCTCCACTGTTCCCCTCCTCTCCTCCACTGTGCCCCTCCTCTCCTCCACTATTCTCTTCCTTTCCTCCACTGTTCCCCTCCTCTCCTCCACTGTTCCCCTCCTCTCCTCCACTGTTCCCCTCCTCTCCTCCACTGTTCTCCTCCTCTCCTCCACTGTTCCCCTCCTCTCCTCCACTGTGCCCCTCCTCCTCCAATATTCTCTTCCTTTCCTCCACTGTTCCCCTCCTCTCCTCCACTGTTCCCCTCCTCTCCTCCACTGTTGCCCTCCTCTCCTCCACTGTTGCCCTCCTCTCCTCTACTGTTGCCCTCCTCTCCTCCACTGTTCCCCTCCTCTCCTCCACTGTTCCCCTCCTCTCCTCCACTGTTCCCCTCCTCTCCTCCACTGTTCCCCTCCTCTCCTCCACTGTTCCCCTCCTCTCCTCCACTGTGCCCCTCCTCTCCTCCAGTGTTCCCCTCCTCTCCTCCACTGTTCCCCTCCTCTCCTCTACTGTTGCCCTCTTCTTCTCCACTGTTATCCTGCTCTCCTTCCAAGTTCTTCCTCTTCTCCCTGGATTGTAATATGTATCTAAAATAGGTGTCGGATATTGATTGTAAAATGCAACTGAAATATCTCAGACATGTGGGTTACTTCTATTGTCTCAGTGGTGAGGTGTCTGTCTAGTAACTGTCTGGTTCCGATGTCAATCCCCAATTTGACTACTAAAGTTGAAGTAAGATATCAGAGTTCAAAAATAACATCTGTTACACTGGGGGTATCTCTGTGAGGTTTGTGTTGTTAAAAAAGTTAACAGAGGGAGGAGATGCCTTTGGAGGTGACACCCGTATGTGTGTTGTTGGGACAGAGTTGCCAGTTCACACCATATGAGGGGTAGCTCGTGTGTGTTCCCCAAGTGCCGTGACGTCACCTCTGTCGGACCCATGTCAATTCGCTCAGACTTGTTTATTGTTTATCTCTTCTCGTTCGGCGTCTTTGCTACCCGGATGATGAAGTGATATAATATAGCTAAAACTGGTTTCAGATATTGAATGTAAAACTCACTTGACTGAAATCTCTCAAACAAGTGGGGTACCGGTACCTCTACTGTCTCAGTGGTGGTCCCGAGTTCAATCCCCAGAAGTGAGGGCTGGGATTTTAGTGAGAAGACTGCTATAGTATCTAACAAAGTTTGGCTGATAAAAGTTAATGTAATATATCAAGAGTTCAAAACTAACCTCTGTTACATGGCTCCCTCCTCTCCTCCCCGCTCCTGTATCCCTTCTCTCCCCCCATGTTCCCCTCCTCCTCTCCTGTTCCCCTCCTAGATATTCTCCCCTCCCCTTGATTCCCTACTCTCCCCCTTTCCTCCCCTTGATTCTTTTCTATCCTCATTAGCCTCCTTTCCTCCCCTGTTCCCTACCTCTTCTCTAACTTTGGGTGAACAAAGCTTACACACGCATGTATGTTTTTTCATGCACATCTGTATCTAGGGATCATAAAGGTTATGTGAATATACTGTATACATTAATCAAGGAGTTTTAAAGATTTTTTTTTTTTATTTAAGGAAATTATGCTGTTTAACCCTCTCACCACGGAAGGGCTCTTGAACGCCCATAAAAAAGCATATAACAGGTACCCGGAAGGCCTCTTGACCGCCCAGTGGTTGAAAGCCTGTGAGCTTCGTGTGCGAGGCGTCGGTCCGACGCATGTAAACAACAGCCGGCTGGACCGACGCCCCGCATCTCCGGCCACAAGAAGGAGAGCGTCGCTTGTTCGTGTGTGCCTGTATGTTGTTGTTAAGTATCGAAAAGTGGTGTAAAGTGGCTGTGTTGGCCATAAAGTTATCTCCAATGAAATCATCATCACAGCTCAACCAGTTGACTTAGAGAGCTCTACTTAATGCCATTCTACAGGTAAATAACACAGGTACGCTTGGGGATGCGCGGGAATGCGGGAAGCAGTCTGATTAACGAATATACGGTAGCCTAGCCTAGACGTTTTTCGGCCAAAACACCCGGGTTTCGAGGAATATATATATAATACATAGCCGGGGCTGGAGGGTTAATTGTGTAATTAACTTCAAGTCATATTACCGTAAAATGGGGTAACTTCGGACATTTGTCTATGTTTTTTAAAAATTGCTCCTGAGTGTAAACACATTATAGAGATTTAACTAGGTCAAGTGATGTATGGTGATAGTGCGCCGTAATCCAGGAAGCCTCCTAAAGCCTCCTAAAATTATCCCCCATAATATTATTTTATAAGAGAGCTATCCTTATAAAATGATGTCCGAAGTTTGCTTGAAAAGTTGAAAACTTCGGACATGTATGGATAACTTCGGACATAGGTGATTTCTTATGGAAAATGATTGCCAAGAAAGCTGAGATAACTTCGGACAAACGGAGGAGAACTTCGGACCTACGTTCGTGGCCTTATTTCATTAATTTTTCGGCTCCTACTATTTTATATTTTATTTTATTATATTTTATATTATATTTATTATATTATATTATTATTATTATTATATTATTATTATATTATTATTATTATTATTATTATTATTATTATTATATTATATTTTATTATTGCTGCTTATTCCTATCCGATGTTTAAGTGGAAAATGCACAGTCAATACTTTTAGGCCTGTATAATCAGTATAGGAGGGGGATATAATTATACGATGTTTAACATATATTCTGTTTGGATCTGTTCTCGTTAGGCATTGAGCTCACTCTTAGAAAATATTGAGCAGGAAAAATAACCAATGCTGTCTAATCAATAACTCGAAAATTAACTAGGCCTAGTGAAAATATATAGGTACCGGTATGTATACTACAGTAAACTTCCGTTAATCCGAAGGGCAGCGGACCGGCCCTCGTTCGGATTAGTGGATTTTTCGGATTATCGGACTTTACCCCTATGAACCTGTGTATAACGAAAACATTGAGACATTAGGCCACCCAAATGACACAATGGTGCACACACACATATCATATGTTCATGAAATCACTTCAAAAGTTTACCATTGTCATTGTAGCCTATTACCTACTTCAAAACATTCAGATTAATGGTCAAAGGAATCTGCTGATATAAACGTCTCGTTCTTCTTCCGTCTACTAGCGAGTTTGTCTTGCTCTTGAAGATCAGATGTGGTTCGGGAAGTAATGCCTTAACAACGGCACTTCCCTGAGAGGTTCTTGTAATTTTCCTTTTGTGATTTTCCTTTTGTGACGTGCTCTGTTATATTATATTGTATTGAAAGCACCCTTGTCTTGTTGTCTTGAAAGCACCCTTGGGATGCTCCGATCACTGAACTATAAATAGTAGCGTATCGGAACGTCCAAAGGTGCGTTTTCAAGCTCAAGACTAATACGTCCAAAGGTGCGTTTTCAAGCTCAAGACTGAATGCGCTTCCAGAAAATGCGGTGCAAGCCAGTAGCGCATCGGAGCGTCCCAAGGATGCGTTCAAGAGCAAAACAAACTCTCTAGCAGACGATGTGGAAGAAGAAGAAGAAGGTGTTTACGTTTATATCAGTAGCTTCCTTTGACCATTAATCTGAATGTTTTGAAGTAGGTAATAGGCTACAATGACAATGGTAAACTTTTAAAGTGAATTCATGAACATATGATATGTGTGTGCTCCATTATGTGTCATTTGAGTGGCCTAATGCCTCAAAAAGGGGACTTTGGGACTTCTTGAAATTCGGACCATCGGGTGAATTCGGATTTGGCCTCAAATTGAAAAATTCGGACTATTGGGAGATTCGAATCATCGGTCGTCGGATTAACGGACTTTTACTGTATATCACTGCATATACACTTTTATGAATTTGAGCATTTTTATAGGTATAAGGTATTTGTTGGTGTTTCTTTCGGCAGATAAAAAAAAATTTGGACAAGATATATGCCTCTCCTAATTTATATATATTATATATCCAATTATCCGAAATACATAAATCGGTTAGCATATTATCATATTTTTATGGGTTTTTGGACTCAGAGAATGATTATTTGATCTTTTACCACCATGTTAATGATGGACAAGTATTATGAATGATTTTCATTGGGCAAATAATAACAAACGATTGTTTTGTTCCATGTCCGAAGTTAGCATTTTTTTGTTTTTTAAACACAATCGGCTAAATGATAGTGTTCTAGCTAGAGCGTTATACAAGTGTAACAAATTTCCTTTGGTGGATGTTGTCTCTGGTAATGTTACTACAAAATTATATCAGTCACAACATCATTCATACAAACAAATTTCTTCAGGGCGATAGAAGTTTGGCAGGGTAGCGAAAAATGTACATATTTTCGTCATACAGTACATATAATATTTGTTTAGTGTACATATACTCATGTCAGTTTCCTAGGACATTTACATGCTCTTCCTTTGCCATTTCTCTAAACGGACCCCACAAAAAAAACAATAAAAAGCGTTTCCATTATATAATGACAATGTCTAATTACTTATTATCGCCGATGTCCGAAGTTATCACCGCAGTACGAAGTTACCCCACTTTACGGTACATATTTATCACATTACTGCATGTGGATGTTCTTCCGTTTTCCCATTCTATTTAATTAATTAATAGGATTAAGATACATGCATGAATGACAGAAATGCGTGCACTTTTGAGCCTTGTTCACTCAAAGGTGGCGCTCTTGGGTAGTGGAAATATTTAGGAATGCTCAACTGCAAAAAGACACAACAGTTATGTGGAAGCCCCAGGCTCACATCTAGGATCCATGTGGTAGTGTTGGGAGCAACAAATGTTCCTAAATACAGGGTCTGGCACACTGTATACATACATACATACATACATACATCAAATTTTAAGACTGAGTGCTCCACACATACGTGCAGTTTCAGTCTCTTGTCCTGTATATACACAAACCATTTAAGGTGTAGTGTTGAGATCAGCAAGAGAGGCCATTCACATTCAGTGGAGGAATAAATAAGATAAGTGCCACATGTCCTTTGTGTGTTGTACAAGGCGACTAAAAGGGAAGATGGCACTAGTGCGGACCAATATTGATCCTGTACAGTAAAGTCTTGTTATGGCACTGTCTTGTAGCACTGTTGAGGCTGGTGTGGTGCAGTTAAGTGCTGCAGGGGGACATAATTGAGTTTTGCTGAAGAATTGTTATCCCATCAGCCTCAGCACTTGATAACATTATGAGGGAGTGTTATGTCAGGGCTTTATTGTACTACAGTCCAATTGTCAAAAGGCAACCCTGGCTGAGTCTGTACAGTGTAATGGAAAACAATGTTTAACCAATGTATGTGTGTTGATTGATTTGGTCATGTGAAAAAGATGGATGAACAAATTTTGGTGAAGGAATTCAAGTTTGTTGAACGTGGAGGGAGTTGCACGGAGGGGTGACCTAGAAAGATGTGGGATCAGGTTCTTTCTGATTAAAATGATAAAATACTTGACAAATGAGGGAGCCCATAACAGGGGAGGCTGGAAAGTTGCCATTAAGACATAAAACTGAAACCATACCTCTTATGGATCACTCGGTCTTTAAAATGTATGTATGTACTGTATGTCTTTCATTCCTTCCATTATGTTGTGTACTGTATAAATACATTCAAGTTTAAAAACTGTTTCATCAACAGAGAGTTTGGCTTTAGTCATGTGTCGTAAATGGCGGCATTCCAGGCGACCCTGTTTTGGGCTGCCTCTGTCGTCAAGTTCATTATTTTAAGATCGGACCGAAGTACCAGATCCCACGTCTTTCTAGGTCTACCCCTAAATGTAGTTCCCCTCACGTTCACAGTCCAGCATTTCTTCACCCAATTCTTATCATACATTCTCTCCATGTGTCCAAACTAACCAATTCTGCTAGTTGCACATCACTTCACTGATACTCCTAATACTGTACATACAATGGTTTAGCGTAATTTTTCCATTACATGCATTGTAATGGCTCAGACAGGGTTGCCTTTCAGTAGTTGGAGTGTACTGTAGTACAATAAAGTCCCGCCACAGCACTGCCCACCAAGTCATCACTGTGGCTGATGTTGGCATAGTGCTAACCGTGCCTCAGCAAGACTCAACAGAGTCCCCGTGCAGCACTTGCACCTGCAGTATAGGCAACCACACCAGCACCATAACAAAACTCTACTGTATTTTAGGCAATTTGGACTATAGAACAATGAAGTCCTGCCCCAACACTGCTCCAACATGCAAACACTGTTGCCGACACAGGTGTGGTGCCAAACAGCGACCAGGTAAGACTCAGTCCCCTGTGGCACCTATCCGCACCCCACCAGCCTCAGCAGTGTCATACCAAGACAGTGCTAAGATAAAGACTTTGTTGCATAGTAATGGCTGTTGGTCCACAAGTCTATCGCCATCCCACCTATTAGTCGCCTTGTACAACACGCAGTAGGATGCGTGAGACATATTCTTTTTTCCTTCACCATTAGATGAATGCCCCCTTACCTCCTCACTCCATACTCTGTCCCTAAGTTTAACCCCAGAAATCTGTCTCTCCATTCTCTTCATTTTGTTCCATTCTATTAATATCTTCCATTTTAACCGGCCACGTCTCCGAGGCATTTAAAACACACAAAACATACACCTTTCCCTTAAGATAAGTGGGAGTCCCCTCATGGTCATGAGAGGCAACAGCTCTCTAACTTCTCCATCCGCTTCTAACTCTAGTACTGGAGTCGGCTTCAGCGCCTCCTCCAGTGGAAACTGTATCACCCAAGTAGCAAAATTTATTCACATACTCCAGAGTTACACTGTCTAAACTGATGCTATCAAGCTAGTGATTCAACACTAGTACTCCTGAGGCTGTTTGGCCAGGCAGCCTAGGGAACGACTACTACTACTACACTAGTTTTCCTTTATACACTGCACATTCAAAGTCTATAATTTTCATCAATGGTCCCCTCTCCGCACTACACCTCTTGTGCACCCAGTCATTATACAGATGCAATGCAACATAACATAAATCTGTGAGCCATAGTTTTTTTCTGTTTTTTTCAGGCGATTGTTGAGGTGTCGGTTGGTGAAGTGTCAGCCATGGAGGCGTTTATCTACGGCTCCTTCTCGGTACTGGCCCTGGTGGCTCTGGTCTTACACGTGTTTTCCATGAAGACAAAAAGCCAGATCTCCTCCGCCAACAACCCCCACTTCAAGAGATTCCAGCACTCTTTCTTCTTGGTCTACTTTATGGCGCTCTTCTCCGACTGGCTGCAGGGACCCTATGTGTATAAACTATATGAGCACTATGGGTATGCTAGTAATCAGATTGCTCTCTTGTATGTGGTGGGGTTTGCTAGCAGCGTCATATTTGGTACCACCACTGGGCCATTAGCAGATAGGTTTGGGAGGAAGAAGATGGCTCTGGTGTTTTGTATCATGTATTCTTTCTGTTGCCTTACCAAGCTCAGTTCACAATTTTTCTGGCTCTTCTTGGGTCGAGTCTTTGGTGGTATCTCTACCTCAATGCTCTTTTCCACCTTTGAATCGTGGTATGTTTATGAACATACTGAAACTCATGATTTCCCCAATGAATGGCTTTCTGTTACTTTCTCTAAGGCAACATTCTGGAATGGTGTGTTGGCCATTATTGCTGGTGTATTCTCCAATGTTTTTGCAGAAACCTTGAATTATGGTCCAATTGCACCATTCATGTTGGCCATTCCATTCCTTTTAATGGCAGGACTCATCATAGTGAAAACCTGGAAAGATAACCATGGCAATCAAACTCTGGCTCTGCGAAAATCCTGTATGGACGGACTACGATCAATCCTGTTCCAAGAGAACATTCTTTTCTTGGGTGTTGTCCAGTCACTCTTTGAAGCCAACATGTACATCTTTGTATTCCAGTGGACCCCAATCTTAGGGCCAGGGCATCCTCCCCTGGGTATGGTATTTGCCACCTTCATGGTCTGTATAATGGTGGGATCCTCATTGTACGGTATATTACTGGCCAGGAAATTCCTAGCCGAACAGCTCTTAATGATGGCCGTTGGACTGGCCATCGTGGCCATGTCCATCTGTGTTTATTCCACAGGGGGCGAGCATATCTACCTCTCCTTCTTTGCCTTCCTCATCCTTGAAGTAGCTGTGGGCATGTACTTCCCTGCCATTGGTTTTTTACGGTCTCAGGTGATCCCGGAAGAATTACGAGCTGGGATCATGAACTGGATTAGAGTGCCCACCAATGTCATCACTTGTGCTGCCTTGTTGCTGGTTCATAACAACACAATCATCAGTTCCACCCAAAGTATGTTCACTATTTGTACAGGTATGCTTACCATTGCTTTATTCTGTAATTTCAAATTCAACAGCCTCTACAGCTTATCAAAAACCCTCCCACAAACTGATGACAAAATACCACTCACTAAAGAGGGATCATAAGTAGCATAATGTTTTTTTTTTTCATATGTACAGTAGGTACACATTTTGTAATTCAATACATATACAGCAAGTGTTTCGTTTGTTTAAATGTGGACTCATCATTAAAGACCTTGACAGTTAATAGTAAAATGATAAAGTGTGATCAGAGTACTGTATTTCAGATAGTGGCTAACTGATTGGTTTTGCTCAAAAATATTTTTGTGATTTAAAGTTGAAAATAAATATGCACGTTCCTTGTGTTCCATTGTCACAAGTTATTTGGAATGTAGTTGATTCTATGTTGCATTACTATAAATCATCATCATCATCATCATCATCATCATCATCATCAAATCCGACGGGATGGCCATGGCAGAAACAGCATCCAGGCTTCTAGACATGCCCCAAATGACCCACTCCACAGTGACATTTCCACTAAGTAGAGTATGACCATTAACAATGAAGGAGCAGACCCAGAGCAGTCCCTCACTCAGATGGCAGTTCCACCAATGTTTTGCTATTTTAATTACCCTAAGGGGGCCCTGGCTGGAAGTATACCAAGCACAGGAATTTTCTGAAGATAGGAACCAGTGGTCCATTGCTCCACCACCAAAATGTTGTCCTTATTTATATTCAGAAAAAAAAAAATGGTGCTTGATACAGTGTTTGAGTACAATACTAAATCTGCAGAACTGTTATGGTATAGTGAATAGCAAAGTGTACCAGAAATGTACTAGACAGTACTTTATTGTATTATGACAATTTTGAATATAGAAGCACATAATATGTACTGTAATATGTAGCATTTTCTGTTAATTTACTATTGCATTACTAGTTTACTACATATTGTATTTTCTGTTAATTTACTATTGCATTACTAGTTTACTACATATTGTATTTTCTGTTAATTTACTATTGCATTACTAGTTTACTACATATTGTATTTTCTGTTAATTACTATTGCATTACTAGTTTACTACATATTGTATTTTCTGTTAATTTACTATTGCATTACTAGTTTACTACATATTGTATTTTCTGTTAATTTACTATTGCATTACTAGTTTACTACATATTGTATTTTCAATAATAAGATTAACATTAATTCTTCAAATTACATAGCGTCTCTGTCTACCAATGAAAACTCTAAATAATAAGAAAAAGGAATATTCTTGATATACCATAAACATTAGTTGCTGCCTTACCGTGGCACAGATTGCTCTTTCCACAGCTACACGTTGATTCTTTCTTTCTATCTATTTATTCAGGCCTAATCCCCACTTTTCCTTTTTTTTTTTTTTTTTCCCCGGGGGGAGGGGGGGGGGGGTGACTCAAGACAGAGCAAGACAAGGGACAACACAAAACACAACAGAAAACAATGAACACAAAAACAAAATACAAATTGACACACATCTAGGTCATCCAGGAGAAGACACGTTGATACCTATATTGATTCCTATAGACATATCTACAGCAAGTTATGACTCAAAACTAAAACAAATGTCTGGTCACCCCATTTTACGGTACTTCTTCTATTTTCAGCTGATTGAAAATTAATCACTAGTTTCCGCATTCGTTTTTATTTAGTGAATTTCCTGTTGGGTATTTTTTAGTGAATTTCCTGTAGGGTATTTTTTAGTATCTACTGCATTCTTAGTTTCTTGGAAGTCCATTCTCCTATTTTTTACTTTGTACTCAATTCTGGCTAACATCAGACAATTTTATTCAGTTTAGGAATGATCACTATAGTCGGTTTATTTCCAGCTGATGGTAAATTGAATCTCTTAGCAGCTGATTTATCGATACTTAATGGAAATATATGAAACTACGTAGTTATGGCTGTGTTTAGTATTAATGCCAAGTTTTCATATTTAATATCATATTTCGTTACAAAATCTACCCTATAGCTGAGTAACAAAGATAGAAACATGGCAATTTACCCTCAGCTGGAAAAAAATAGACTATAGTAACTAAGTATCAATGTATTTTTTAGCACAATAAATTGTTAAGGTGAATACTCTTGTCAGCAATAACTATTTATGAATAAATATGGTACAGTAGTCATTTAAAGGAGCCCACCTCGCTTTTTTTTCTCTTTCTCTTCTTCTCTCTTTGGCTTGTATCCATTCGGCCCCATTCAGCCTACTGTTTTAAGACGTTTACCCCCATCCAGGTGTCAATATTTTCCTGGCGAGCAGTAGCGACCCAGCATATATATATTTTTGTTTTGACAGCAAGCTAAATTTGCACATTTTTCGACAGAAAAATTTCTCCGGCAAAGCCGGATTTTTTTCATACAATGCTGGCTTGCTATAGTTCGCCAGGAAGAAATCGACACCTGGATGGGGATAAACGTCTTAAAACAGTTGGCTGAATGGGGCCGAATGGATACAAGCCAGGGAAAGAGAGAAAAGGAGAGAAAGATAAAAAAAAGCTGGTGACCCCCCTTAATATTTTAGTGATATGACCCAGCCACCATTATTGTCCCAAGCATTATTGTCATACTGAAAGGGTATATAAAGCCAAATGATTGTGCTAAAAAAAGCTACATGATTAGTATTTTTTATCTATTAAAATTCGGCTACCCCCAAATATGGGGTTGGGCCTGAGCATATAGATAGATAGATCTTGTAAAATTGAGAAATGACCAGGTTTCAATACCATATGGAATATTCATGCACAAAGAATTTAATAGCGCAGCAAAAAAAACACTGTAATGTCCAATGACTACTGTATATGATAATATTTATGTAAATTACTTGATGCTTGTAAACAGTATTATGCAATAAATGTATTAGTTTTATTACAATAGATATTGAATCACTGTTATATTCATAGTGTGTACTGTAAATAGTCCTGCCGTGTGAAAAGCTACTTAACTGTCTTGGTGGTGTAATGGTTAGAGTGTTTAAAAATCTGGGTGTACTTACACTACAGTAGTTGTATTTGCGGGAGTGAGCATGCTCGTTAATTCCCGCCTCCTAAGATATGTTTGTCATACCGTGCTTTGAAACTATGCACTGATGGTGCAGACACTACTTCGGCTGGCAATTTGTTCCACCCACTAATCGAGTTGGTAGGAAATCTTTTACTTTTCAGATCAGATTTACTATTAAGCACTTTTAGTTTGTAGCTGTGACCTCTTGTTCTCTCACCTCCATCCCTCTCTATGAAGTTTTCTTGGTCGATTTTGTCAATACCTCTAACACATTTGTATATCTGAATTTGCTGTCCTCGTTTCCTTCTCTGTTCCAGTGTAGGTAGATTCAATCTCTCGAGCCTCTCTTGGTACTCCAAATTTTCCAAACCTGGGATCATCCTCGTAGCTGCTCTCTGTACCCTCTCAATTTTGTGGATATGTTTCTTCATGTGAGGGGACCACACTACAGATGCATATTCCATCCTGGGTCTTATTATTGCCGTTATTATTTGTTTCATGGTGTTTTCATTAAGATAATTGAAAGACATCCTGATATTTGCCAATAGTGCTAGTGATTCTCTCACTATCTTATTTACGTGGCTTTCTGGAGACATGTTATCCTTAAATTCTATCCCCAAGTCTTTTTCTTTTTCTGCTTTGGGAATCACTTCATTTCCTAGTTTATAATCTTTTCTAGGTCTGTACTTGCTTTTACCCATTTCTAGAGTCTTACATTTCCCTGCATTGAACTCCATATTCCATTTGATGCTCCATTCATGGATCTTTTGCAAATCTGCTTGGAGCTCAAGGCAATCCTCCTGGGTTCTGATCGTTTTAAGCAGCTTAGCATCGTCCGCAAACATGCTCATGTAGCTTGTTAGTCCCTCAGGTAAGTCATTTACAAATATTAGAAACATGATTGGGGCTAGGACAGATCCTTGTGGTACCCCACTCGTAATTTGAGTCCAGTTTGACGATTTCCCCCTTACTGTTGTTCTCATCTGTCTTCCGCTAAGGTAGCTCTCCATCCATTTCAGCAGTTTGTCTCCTACTTTTCCCTCATGTTTTAATTTCCACAACAATCTCTTGTGTGGAACTTTGTCAAATGCCTTTTTAAAGTCTAGGTAGGCACAGTCTACCCATCCTTCCCTCTTGTCCACTGTGTCTATTACTCTAGAGTAAAAACTTAACAAGTTGCTTACACATGATCTGCCTCCTCTGAATCCAAATTGTCGGTCAGTAATTAATCTTTTGGATTCCAGGTAGTTCACCCATTTGTCCCTTATTAATCCTTCCAGAATCTTCATGAGGATGCTCAATAGTGATACAGGTCTATAGTTCAGTGGTTTATCTCTGCTTCCTCCCTTAAATATAGGAATAATGTTTGCTCTTTTCCATTCTGTAGGTACTATCCCTGTGTCCAATGATTTGGTCATTATGTCATATAACGGTATACAGTCTGACCTGCCAATATGCGAGCTTTTAATACGCGATTCACCTTATACGCGAGGAGGGGGTCGAATCATACCCAAAACTTTCAAAACGCGTGATGTACCTTTAAAACGCGAATCCGGGCCCGATATAAGGGCAATTCCGGGGAGTTCAGCTAATACGCGAGACCCCCCACCATTCTGCGCCAGTTACGTAGGCACGCAGGGCATTGTGGGATACGCCAGTCTACCCTCAGTCCACGCTCGCGCAACAGCTGTCCGACTCGTGTTGGACATTTACTGTTAATTTTAAGGTGTTTATTATTATTGTTATATTTTCTTACGATTTGGATGTTTATGTATACATATATGTACCTTTTGTGGCAATTGACGGAGATAAATAGGCCTAAAGTAGACAACTTGGAGTCAGTGCCGCCCATATCGATTTATTCCCATATAATACTCTATTGCTAATACGCGAATTTTCATTCCGCGCCCTCGCGTGTCGCCCATATTCTCGCGTATTGGCAGGCCAGACTGTACTCAGTTCCTTAGCATTTTCTTTAATAATCCAGCCTGATACTCCGTCCGGTCCAGCGGCTTTGTTTGGATCCACCTTACTCATTTTGTCTATGAGCTCTGGTCTGTTAAATGTGACTTCCGGCATTTCCTCTGTACCTATCTCATTGGTTTCTGGTGCAATGAATTCTCCTTCTTTTGTAAATACTGATGCAAAATTTCTATTTAGTTCTTCCGCAATCTCTGTATCCTCTTCTATGATTCTGTTTCCACTTTTAATCTTTACGATCGTGGCTTTTATCTTCCTTTTGCCGTTTACAAACTTGAAAAACATTTTTGGATTCTTTTCATAGTTCTCCACTATCCCTTTCTCATGGTTTGCCTCTGACCTCCTCCTCATTTCTGTGTATTTGTTTCTCTCCTCTTTATACTTTTGCCTGTTATCTTCCGAATCCCAGTTTCTCATCTTTTTCCAGGCTTTGTTTTTTGCTTCCTGTGCTTGCCTACATTCGCGGTTAAACCATACTTTGCGATTACTTTTTTTCCTTTTATTAATGTACTTAGGGACAAAAGTTTTTATACCAGTATCATAGATCTCCATGAATGCCTTGAGTTTTTTGTCTACCTCACTTTCAGATAACACCTGATCCCAATTTTGTGACTTGAAAAAATCCCGTAGTCCTTCGAAATCGGTTCTGGAATACATCCAGTGATTTTCCTTGTGCTTTTCCCTTCCCTTGGGTAGATTATACTTCAATAGTAAGTCTATGTCTATGTGATAACCCAGGTTCGAATCCCGGTGGATCACATAATATGCTTTCATTAATTTCATTGGAGGTGTTTGGTGCTGGGGTGAAATTAATAGAAAATAGATTAAATGGTTTGTTAACTTTGAATTTGTATACTGTGTGAAAAAATACGTTCTAAATGATAAGACACTTTTGGGGGACTAACATTAATTCATAGCATTGGTATTGAATATGGTGTAACTTACATTTATCTCTAATTGACCACATTTATGGTCCTGGAGGCACTGTCTTAGAGTTTTTAGAGGTGGACTCCCATTGGAACTGTTTTATGCAGACGATTTAGTCCTAATAGCTGACAATATGCAAGATGGTGAGGCCAAATTCAGAAGATGGAGAGAGGGCATGGCAAGCAAGGGTTTAAGAGTATCTATCTATCTATCTATCTATTGCCTGACGCCGTGATCCCCGAAGGGGTGGCCACGAACGAACCGCCTCCATGCACCTCTGTCCCCAGTCAGTCGACGCCCCTCCTCCCAACCAGCACCTCCTTCATTCATATACTTCCTCACTCCACGTGTCCATCCTTCCACCTCTCCCTCTCTGTCCTTCCACCTCGCTCTCGTATACCCTCTTAGTCATTCTCTCGCTTTCCATACGTTCCATATGGCCGAACCATCTCAAGTTGTTCCTTTTCACACTTTCCAGCACATCTACCTCCACACCACACCTCCTTCTTACTTCCTCGTTTGTCTGCCTATCCCTCCATGTAACTCTGCACGCACTTCTCAAGTAACTAATTTCCACCGCTCTCACTCTTGGTCGGAGTCTCTTCCCGAACGTTCATGCTTCACTTCCGTAAGTTAGTGTCGGGATTACCACACTGTCATGCAAGGACTTCTTCACTTCCATACTGACCACCCTACTTCTTGTTACTGCTTTCAACGTTCCTACAACCCTCTTCCCCTGTTGTACCCTCTCCCGCACTTCTTCATCCATAGTCCCATCTTTACTCAACACACTGCCCAGATACTTAAATGAGCTGACAATCAGCCTGACCGTTCAACTTCACCTCACACTCTGTGGCTTCACCCCTTTCGAAGACCATAACCTTGCTCTTCCCCGCATTTACCTTCAGATTCCGTTTTTCGCACACTGTTCCAAACACATTTACTAGACCCTGCAACTCCCATTCATTATCGCTCATCAGAACTGTATCATTTAAGAGTCAATATTAACAAAACCAAGGTTATGCATTGTAGATTGAGACGAGGCAATGTGGAAAAGAGCGGTGCATACCCATGTGTAGTGTGTGGAAAGGGTGTGGGCGCTAACGCGATTCAATGTAGCATCTGTCGACGCTGGCTGCACCATGGGAGTAAGCGCTGTAGTAGAATGAAGGGACCCCTGCCGAAGGATAAGTCAGAAATAGAGACATTTGAGTGCGTAGTGTGCAAAGGCGAGCTTGTGTTAAGTGATGATCCTGTGGCTGTGAATTTTGGAAATGAGTCATTGGAGCTGGTGGACAAGTTTTGTTACCTAGGAGATACCATCTCTGCCGGTGGTGGGGCCGAGGCTGCCACTGTCGCTAGAATTAGATATGGCTGGGGGAAGTTCAGAGAACTGCTGCCAATTCTGACCATGAAAAGAATGCCTCTCCCCCTGAAGGGAAAGGTGTATGCCTCATGTATTAGAAGTGCAATGACGTATGCCTCAGAAACATGGGCCGTTAAAGTAGAGGATGTCAACAGAATGGAATGTAATGAGATGAGAATGGTGAGATGGATGTGTGGGGCCAGGCTGCAGGATAGAATAACAAATGTTGAGCTGAGAAGTCGTTTAGATATAAAGAGTATTAGCGAGGTGATGCGTACAAGTAGACTGGGATGGCATGGACATGTGGAGAGAATGGATGAACAAAATTGGGTGAAAAAATGCAGGTCTGTGATTGTGGAGGGAGCTGCACCGAGGGGTGGACCGAGGAAGACCTGGGATCGGACTATACGTGCCGATCTCAAATCCAAAAACTTGACAAGTGAAGCAGCTCTTAACCCGACAACTGCTGGAAGACTCTTAAGAGTTTCCCCGGGCGACTGCGGGAAGAATCTTAGGAGTCTGGGGGGGAAAAAAATCCATTTAAAACACCCCAATATTTGTTTTTGTTTTTGTTTTTTTCCCCCTGGGCCATGCCAAATATCACTCCTCCACCTCCCCTCCTTCCCCACTTTCCTCACCTTCAGTTATCACCTATTTTCCCTGTTATTCCCTTATTCTTATTTCGTGCTAACATTAGCGAGTTGGTAGCAGGGCATTGTCATCACTGTTACCAAGCGTGGGAAAGAGCGAGAGAGAGACTATTGCGTAACAGTGTCTCTCCAGACAAGGGGAGGGGGGGGTTGCCTCAGCCATACATTATGTAACTCCCGGCCTGTATCGCCGATTTTCACCATCCAAAAGCTGTTTCCACTTGTTTTATTGATGTAACAGGTTAATACCTTTATAATAAACCTATAATAGGCACATATAGATAAGTATTAATGCTATTTATGGTAAAATAACAATGTTAGTGATGGGAACAGCTCAAATACGTCAGCACAGGAGTGTGGTGTCTCATACCCCCCATGCGCACTTCTTAGGTTAACAAGGTTGCCTGGAACGCCGCCATTAGGACAAGAGACTGAAACTGTACGTAAGTGTGGAGCACTCAGTCTTAAAATGTTATGTATGTACTGTATGTACATACATGTACATACATGTACATACATGCGAGTTTCGGTCTATAAGGAAGTTGGAGCTGTAGACAACGATAATAAACAGAAATGCAATAATAATGTAGGTTTCTGATAGCTAAAATAGTATATTGAATTGGGTTTTATTTATTTATATATGAATTACAACCATATTTTATTTGGCAATTCTCCTAAATATCGATGTCTACAACTCTAACTTCCTTATAGAACGAAACTCGCAAGTGGCCAATTGTCTACTTCAGAAATTATAATGTAAAACTTGCAAAATAAACAAACAAAACTTAGACGAACACAGTAAAAAGACAAAAGGACTAATCAAAATCGCTATGTGGAAACAACACTTTAGCAAAATAATATTATAGATAAGATTGTCTATTTTAAAGTTGCATAATTATTGCCAGCTATCCTTCATGTCTTGACACTGTACGGTATATAAAGTTCATTTTGTATTTATTTTATCAATAGGATGGTAGTGTTGGTTATGATTATGCTAATTATTTAAGGGGGGTCACCGGCTTTTTTCATCTTTCTCTACTTTTCTCTCTTTCCCCGTCTTGTATCCGTTCAGCCCCATTCAGCCAGCTGTTTTAAGACGTTTATCCCCATCCAGGTGTCGATTTCTTCCTGGCGAGCGATAGCGAGCCAGCATTGTATGGAGAAATCCGGCTTAGGTGGAGACATTTTTTTATCGAAAAATGTACAAATTTAACTTGCTGTCAAAACAAAAATATATATATACTGGCTCACGGAAAATATTGACACCTGGATGGGGGTAAACGTCTTAAAACAGTAGGCTGAATGGGGCCGAATGGATACAAGCCAAAGAGAGAGGGAGAGAAAGAGAAAAAAAGTGAGGTGGGCTCCCTTAAACAGGTGCAATGCAGTGTAAACTTTTATTATTCTTATTACAAGCATTGGTCAGACAACAATACAAATCTTAATACTATACTGGAGTTCATTTTAAGTTTTAAGTTCCAGGAGTTGAGGTCATACGTAAGGTAAATGAATTTGTCCAATGTTAGCTGTAAAAACATTTGAAAAAATGTCATTGTACTGAAAACAATATTGTAGCAACATTATAATAAGTGTACTGTAGTAGGTTAGCTGCTTACCAGTGACCGTTTAATAGTTTATTCTGTTTACTAAATGATATCCGATTGGTGTTTTGTCCTTTACATTGATATGTTTATTTTGTTGTGGGATCCACAAATGGCTACTTGTGGCCAGTTTGATGTGCAGTGTTTTGGGGGAGAATGATTATTGGATGGGAAGAGTTACTTCTTATTGTTACATGCTCCTGTAGCTGGAGTGATTATCACTATAGTAGTTATAAATATATTTGATATATACATACCGGTACTTGATCTTATAGTTTACCTAAAATTATGATAATTATTCCAATTGTAAGTCTGAGGTTAATTCCCTTGACTATGAGAAGTGTTCAAGTTCCATGAACAGTTTGCAAAGGATAGTCATTCCCACAGTACTGTATGCTGACCAGGCATTCTTAGTTGAGTTGGCAGGATGAAGTTTTGTATCTTGGTGGATGGAATGATGTACTGTAGACTGTAAGTGTCTAGGGTTTCCAAAATGATAAGTTTATTTAGAGTGATTCATGAGAATTATGAATTTAGAGTCTTGTCCTGATGGTGACATTTCAGGTAGGGCCAGTTTGAGCTGCTTACTGAACTCCACTTCCCAACGACTCCAACTTTTGCAAACTCTTAGCCAGTTGTCTTGGGGCGCAGACCGTACGACTGTCCTTCACCTACATACAACCCTTATTTTATCTAAGATTGTTTATGGTTGCCAAGTATATGCCTCCGCTTCAAGTACTAACCTTAGGCACCTAGATTCTATTCACCATCACGGCTTGAGCTTATCATTGTTTATTTTCTCGCTCTACTCCGGTTCTCAGCCTTTATGTAGAATCAGGTATTCCTGCTCTGTCAACCAGACGAGATAAGCTAACCCTCTGTTATCATCTTCGCCTCCTACAACACAGATCAGCTGGCTTCCCTGACTCAGTCTCCCATTTAACCCCCCCTTTCCCTCTTTCAGCTACCTCTTCATTCCCCTGCAGAGTATCCACCTTACTCAGCCCTTTTCTTTCCCCACTCCGTTAGTACTGTACTACTTTTTAGACAGTCAGAATTTCCACCATGGCTGCTCACCCGTCCTTCCACTTGTACTGCTGCCCTCCCATGTTCCAAGACCTCTTTATGCCCACAGTTGCTCTACACTCAATTCATGGACCACAAGCAAAGTCATTCTTCTGCTGTTCCAGTGTACTGTATACAGATGGCTCCAAGACCACTGCTGTTACAGGTTTTGCAGTTGTATTCCCAGACCGGACCTTCCAGTATCATATCCCATTGAGTGCTAGTGTCTTTACAGCAGAAATATTTGCAATTTTGCTT
This sequence comes from Paralithodes platypus, assembly GCA_032716605.1. Taxonomy (NCBI): domain Eukaryota; kingdom Metazoa; phylum Arthropoda; class Malacostraca; order Decapoda; family Lithodidae; genus Paralithodes; species Paralithodes platypus. Next base: position 85,928,139 of record CM064513.1, on the reverse strand, counting down.
ACCGTATGTACCATCTTTCGTTCACCTCTACGTACCTTTGTAATCTTTAGCGATTCCTTTAGCGCTCTGCAGAGCATTCAGTCTATTCCCGCTGCCAACCCCTTAGTTTTAGAAATTCAGGAATGGCTGTTCTGCATAGCTACTAAGTTGAAGTCCTTGTCTTTTTGTTGGGTCCCAAGTCATGTTGGAGTACCTGGCAATGAGCGAGTTGACTTTTTGGCTCGCTCTGAACATTACCTCCAACCCCACTGTGCCACGGCTTATTCTTGCATCTGACTACTTCCCGCACGTTACTTACCTCCTCCGCCAGCGATGGCAAAGTAAGAGGGCGTCCGTGATAAACAACAAATATCCGTTCAATCAAACCCACCATAATTCCCTGGCAGTCTTCTCCTCATCGCAATAGACGGTGGGAGACTGCCCTGGCCCGTTTTACGACTCGGCTACACCAGACTCACACACAGGTTTTTTATGTTGGGTGATATCCCCACACTTTGCCCTTGCTGCTAGATCCCAGTAACCGTCCAACATCTCTTAATATGACCGTCGGCAAGCCTTCCCCTTCTTATATTCTCTTAACCGTCCTCCTTTACTAGCCGACCTCCTCAGCGATTCCCGTAATTTCTCCCTCCCTCAGCTTATGCAGTACACATCTTCTCCCGCTTCTTAAGTTTTGACCCCATATTATTAGTTTCCGCTTTTTAACAGATGCTTTTTAATGCCACATAGTCTTTTAACCCGTACAGCCCCAGCGACGCGTCTGACGAGTCACCCTAATTGCTCCGACCGTAACCTCAGGTGTAGCCACTCGAGAGGGCTCAGATTTGTATGGGAACTGTGTACGTATCCCACGCAACCGTGCCGATGGTTGAAAACTCTCAAAGTCCACGTGCGTGCGCGTGAGCGCGCAATAACCTGGTTTTTTGGGGTAATTGCCTTCAATTTTTTACTCTTGTAAAATACGTTTTCGGGGGCTCTGTAGGACCATTCTTTAAGCTTTTTGAGCGGTTTTTCATGGTTTTTCCTTCATTCCTAACCCATTCGCTATTGTTTCTGGAATAAAAACCATTTTTTGAAAACCGGCCGGGTTCTGGTGAACAAACATTACAAAACTAGCCGGGGCTCCACGGGTTAAGGCTTGATGCTAGTCCTCATTATTATAATAATATTTTGGGCTGCCTCACTTCTCAAGACTTGAATATTAAGCTTGGTCAAAGGACCTGATCCCAGATATTTTTAGGTCTACCGCTATTCCACAGCTCCCACCACATTCGCAGACCTGCAGCACTTAACTTAATTTTGTTCATCCTCTCTACACGCCCTAATTAATCAAGCCTGCTTGTGTGCATTTCTTTGCTGATACTCTTATCCCGGCGGCTGCTACAATCTTCTCCAGATATTTTACTGGTGGGCTGCTACGCTCCTCTCGGAAGATGAGATTTCAAACACTTACCAGAACCGCGTGCGTTGGCTCAGGCGGCTACAATTTGGTCCAGCAATAGGCCTACATGGCACCTCTCGCCACCACCCCCCTGACATGCTCTGCGAGCACCCACGGAGTCAGTACATAAGCATTAACCATGGAGCCTACACGACCCCCTCCCGCGCATATATCTTCCCTATTTATCGCTCGTATATACGAGCTGTGGTACAGTATATTCATTGTTGAAAACTATTTATATGGGTCTGCTGCCATGACATTATGCACAAATGAAAGCATAAAGGGGTTCAATACGCTCAATATAAGGCAATCTTTCTTATCAATCCCCCCTCTCTTCCTCTGTTCTCCAAAAACAAAAACATGTGTGACTGTCAGGGCTATAGGGGTGAAAATCCAATGACATTTATTGCTCCCCATCCCACCTCCACCCTGCTCCTCCCTCCTCCCTCCTGAGCAATACTCCCATACGCGCAGCTGCTCGTTGCCGGTTTTGCGGCACCGTAACACCTCAACCACACATCTTTTGGGTATTCATATATATGTGGTTGGATGCACGCTTGTATTTCCTACACGATAATATGGCTTTCGTTGCGTTTTGGAAAAGTAGCCAAATCGGCTTAGGTCTAGCACAGGGCAATGGTGAGTCCTAGGGGTGTCTAGCATTTCTTGGGTTAATACTCAAAAGCCTCCTTAGTTCCTCATTGGTTACCAAATACAGGTATTTGGATTAACCCCACATACTGTATATGTTCTCATCCACCTCTGTCTCGGTTTACCTCTCCCTCTTTGTCCTTCCACTTCACTCTTGTACACTCTCTTAGTCATTCTTTCCCTTCCCATATGTTCCACATGGCCGAACCATCTCAAGGTGCTAAAACTAAGCCTTGGAATTTAGTGGCTGTCTTGTTTGAGCTTAGTAATGTACTTAATGCTTTAAGAACATGTGTATTGTCTTTCTGCTAATTCCTAGTTCTATGGCTACGTATTTACCTATTGGATTATTTAATTACAGTATACTTAACCTGTCAAAGAGGATGATATTAACAGAATGAAACATAACAAGATGAGAATGGTGAGATGGATGTGTGGGGCTAAACTGCAAGGTAGGATATCTAGCTGAGGAGACGGTTCGGTATCAAGAGTATCAGTGATGAGATGTGTACTAGTATGCTTGGATGGTTTGGAATTGCTATTATTGGTATAATTTCCTCTACATTCCAGCCTTGCAAGCCCTTATTCAGGACGCTATCAATGCCGCGGCGGGTTGGGCCACAGGTCATGGTTTTCGGTTTTCCCCTTCCAAATCTTGCGGTATCACATTTACGGCCCGTCATTCAGTACCTCAACCTCCTCTTACTTTGGATGATTGCCCCCTCCCATATCCTCATCAGCCATTTTACTGGGCCTTATTTTTGACACTCGTTGACTTGGTCCTCATATTACTACGCTGAAGACTTCCGCCTCCCAACGGCTCTAGCTATTGCAGACTCTTAGTCATATGTCTTAAGGCGCGGACCGCACTACCCTCCCCTCCTCCGTCTCCATAAGATCTTAGTCTTATCCAAGATTGACTATTGTTTTCCAAGTGTATGCATCCACTTCCTGCACTTCCTAGCAGGCAGATGTGTACATGTATCATTTGTCGGTCAGTCATCTAACATCAGAAACTTCACAAACGGAGTCCCGCAAGGATCTGTCCTGTCGCCTGCACTCTTCAATCTATATGTGCCCCAGGGATCAGTACTGGCCCCATTGATGTTCTTGATTTATGTTAATGACATGACCAACGGAGTTGATGCATATATGAACATGTTTGCAGATGATGCCAAACTTATGAAACACATAATCAACAAAAACAGTTGTTCAGAATTACAAGGAGACCTATACAGAATCCATAACTGGAGTAAAACATGGGAGATGGAATTCAATGCCAAAAACTGTCACGTCTTAGAAATAGGGAAGAGTGGCAGAAGAACAAATGGAAGTTATAGGTGAGGAAATCAGCAAGGCAAGTATGGAAAAGGACCTAGGAGTGATTATCCAAGAAAATTTATCCCCTGAGAAGCACATCAATCATATAGTTCGAGAAACTTATAGATTAATAACAAGTATGAGAGTAGCATTCAATTATGTAGATGAAAGCATGCAAACCCAGATAATCACATCTATGATCAGACCTAGATTGGCAAACAAAAAAACACATAAACAAATTGAAGAAAGTACAACGAATAGCAACCAAACTGATCCCAGAACTAAAGGACCTACATTACCCTGAAAGACTAGAAAGACTAGGGCTTCCCACGCTAGAGGAGAGAAGAGTTCAAGGAGACCTAATAGCAATGTGTAGATGCATGAGAGGGTTCGAAAGACTCGACAAGGAGGATTTTATTAGGCTGGACGATGGAAGAACCAGAGGTCATATGTATAAAATAAGAGAGGAGAGGTGCAAGTCCAATGTGAAAAAGTTTAGCTTTCTGTATAGAACGATAGGTAGAACAACGTAAATGCGGAGATTGTAGAAACAAGAAATATCCACGACTTAAAAAGTAATCTGGATAATTAATAGAAACTGAGACAGGACAACATGAGTGCAGCTCAATTCCTGTAAACTACAAATAGGTGAATACATGCATGATATACCCACACCCCAAATAGATATACTGTAGCTTCCTACGCAGATGACATAACACTTGCATGCACACACCAAGACCCAGACAGAGCAACACTTCCTTCATTCAAACAACATATCACAAAGATAAAAAATAAACTGACACCAAGACTTAATCACTTGCCCATGCAAAATTGGACACAACAAAGAAACTACCACCACAGTATATAAGCAATACATAAGATCAGTGATGGAATATGCAAGCCCTGCCTGGGCTTCTAACATATGTAGTTGAAATAATCACGACCTTGCAGACTATTCAAAACAAAGCCCTAAAAATCATCACAGGCTGCACAGCTATTACACCTACAGGGCGGGTGCCCAACCCCGAAAGGGGTTGAAATAGGGGAGCTATCCCCCCGCCAAAGGCGGCTTTCTAGGGCCTTTCCTAGCTGATGCTAAGAGGATTGGGTTCTAGTCATGTGGTGATGGGCTGGTCTATCAGAGTGAGAACTGAGCGATCTCTGCCATACCCATAGCTTACTCTGACTGTTCCTTTTACTTATATATTTACTAGATCTCAAGTGACGGCGTATCTTCTGTGGATTGACCTCCCAATCTACCAAGATTGGAAGCCAAAGCGTATCCTTTGCCCCTCAACTTTCTCTTCATAATTGCTGAGGGGCACAGGACCCTGGGTGGGGCTTTGGTTTCCCTGGCGTTTCCGCACCCTCCTCAGCTCCCCGCCATGGAGTGGCTTCGGTCACCCAGGCTTTATTGTGGTCGGCAGGGAGGGTTCTGTTGGGGCGCTTGGTTATGGCCTTGGCCTTGTTCGGGGCCTTGGGGCTGTTCGGCCAGGCAGCTTGGGGAACAACAACAACAACAGATCATTACATCAAGAAACCAAAGTCCTCAAAGTCAAAGACCACCTGGGTATGAGAGGCACTCAATTCCTGGCTGCAGCCTCCACAAACCAACATCACCCACTACACTACATGGCAGCACACCCACAGACATCAAGGAATATCAAAACAACATCCAGCACACGGTATCACATACAAATACTGTACTGTCATCTCTCCCTCCCTGCCCACCCCAAAACAGCTTCCAGAAGCACATCCATACTCATATCCCTCGCTGTTCCATCCAATAACTCATAGACAACACGCAGCTGCAGGCACGACATCCCAAAATCCATCCTTCTAAATCCTCCCTTCCTCGCGAGGACAGAGTCCACCTGGCCAGGCTGAGATCTAGCTCTTCTGAGCTATCAGAAGAGACTGGACATCTCCGTCGTCGACACCTGACCAGGATGCAACACAGCACCCCATACTATTAAACACATCATAGAAGACTGCATTCTACACAATCACTTACGCCAACAACATAATCTACACTCCTTGAGAGCCGTGTGGGAAAGCCCGATCGTGGCCATGGCCTTCCTTCGGGACTCGAGGCTGTTCGGCCAGGCAGATTAGAGAACGACAACAACAACAAACTTCCTGCACTAATCTTAAGCGCCTAGATTCCGCTCAGCGAAAAGCCCCCAATTATATGCGCAAGCCACGATGGCTTGCGCATATAATTGGGGGCTTTTTGCTCTACACCTGTTATCAGTCTATGCAGAGTTAGGTGTTCCTGCGCTATCATCTAGACGTGATAGGTTGACCCTTTGGTATCAACTTCACCTCCTACAACACGCATCCGCTGTCTTCCCTCCCTTTGTATCACGTTTAGCCCCCCCCCCCTTCCCCTTTCATGTCTCCACTTTGCTCCGCTCTCTTTCCTTTCCCACTCCTGCTTACAACTGTCTTCGTGGTGCAATGCATAAGTGTTGATTTTTGGTGTGAGTGTCCTGGGTTCGAATCCCCGGACTGCCACATGTGTTTGTTAATTTCATTAATCGAGTTTAGGAGTAAAGCTGGTTAGTGGAGAGAACATAATACTCCCTCTCCGGCATTCAACGTTCTCACCCTGACTTCTCTCTCGCCCCACAGTTGGTACAACTATACTCCCGTGTTCTAAGTCTTCTTCCCCCCTTCAGGTGCTGTATACTCTCTTTATGAACCATTTACAAAGTCATTCTTCTGCTGTCCCAGTGTATACGGATGTCTCTAAGACCACTACCGAAACCAGATTTTCAATTCTCTTCCATGACCGCGTCCTTAAATACTGCCTCCAATCAGAGCTGTTCGCTCTTTTACATGCCTTCAGTTTTATATTTCGTTCCCAATTATGTACTTTTGTTATCTTTACTGACTCCCTTAGTGCTCTGCATAGCATTAAGTCTATTCCGGCTGACAATCCTCTAGTTTTAGAGATTAAAAGAATGTTTGTTCTTCATAGCCCTCAAATTAAAATCAGTTTCCTTCTGTTAGGTCCCGAGTCATGTTGCGGTTCCCTGGCTCGTTCAGCCGTCACCTCAGGCATGATTGCATCCCGACCCATTCCTGCGACTGACTATTTTCCACACGTTTCTAGACTCCACAATCGTCATCGGCAAGATGAATGGATGTCCATGACGAACTATAAACTATGCTCTATTAAACCTACTGTAACCCTCTGGCAATCCCCATCTCATCGCAATAGACGTTGGGAGACCTCCCTGGCTCGTCTGCGGCTAGGCCATACTAGGATCACCCGTGGCTTTTTGAGGTCAGGGGATGGTCCTGTGGGCGCTAACTCGATTAGGTGTAGCGTCTGTCGATGTTGGGTGCACCATGGGAGTAAGCGCTGTAGTAGAATAAAAGAACCCCTAGCGAAGGATAAGTCAGAAATCGAGAAATTTGAGTGCGTAGTGTGCAAGGGCGAGCTTGTGTTAAATAAGATCCTGTGGCTGTGAATTTTGGAAATGAGTCATTGGAGCTGGTGGACAAGTTTTGTTACCTAGGAGATACCATCTCTGCCGGTGGTGGGGCCGAGGTTGCCACTGTCGCTAGAATTAGATGTGGCTGGGGGAATTCAGAGAACTGCTGCCAATTCTGACCATGAAAAGAATGCCTTTCCCCCTGAAGGGAAAGGTGTATGCCTCGTGTGTTAGAAGTGCAATGACATATGCCTCCGAAACATGGGCCGTTAAAGTAGAGGATGTCAACAGAATGGAACGTAATGAGATGAGAATGGTGAGATGGATGTGTGGGGCCAAACTGCAGGATAGAATAACAAATGATGAGCTGAGGAGACGCTTCGATATAAAGAGTATTAGCGAGGAGATGCGTACAAATAGACTGGGATGGTATGGGCATGTGGAGAGAATGGATGAACAAAATTGGGTGAAAAGATGCAGGTCTGTGATTGTGGAGGGAGCTGCACCAAGGGGTGGACCGAGGAAGACCTGGGATTGGACTATACGTGCCGATCTCAAATCCAAAAACTTGACAAGTGAAGCAGCCCTTAACAGGGTTGCCTTTAATTCCGCCATTAGGACAAGAGACTGAAACTGCATGTGTGGAGCACTCAGTCTTAAAATGTTATGTATATCTGTATGTATGTACTGTACTCTGTCCATGCAGCCAGGTTCCTCTCACGGTCCAGAATCTTCTGCTTGAATGCCCCCGGTTTTCCGTTGCTCTTCGGCGAGCTTCCTCCTTCCTCCCATCCCTCCTCCCTTGCCGATCTTCGTGAGTCTCCTTTTTCTCTTCCTCGCCTCATGCAATTTCTGACTCATACCGGTGCTACGTTCAACCCGAATGGCATTCTCTGAAAGACTTAAGTCTGATGCTCTATCCTCAAAGCGAGGAATTTTTGGAACATTTTGTTTACCGGGACATGCCAATAGGCTTCTGTCAGGTCTAACTAGCACATCCAACCTTGCGGCGGAAATGTTAGCCTGATTTGATTCACAGTGAGCATTCTGAACGACGCGTTGTGAATGTATTGATTCAAACAAGACAGGTCTACGACTGGTCTCATCTGAATACTGTCCCTCTTTGGTACGAGAAAAAGTTTGGACGTGTAAACTGGACAAGTTGGATTGACCGGGACAATGATATGCTTGGTGATCATTTCCTGGACTAGTGACTCCACCTCTAAAGACACATGATTGATTTTGTGTGGTCGACGTAAACGAGGTCGCCGGAGCCACTGCCAGGTTATGCCCTTGCGTACCACTGTCCTTGCCCAAGTCCGCCGGGGCAAAGCCCGATGACACGCCCGAAATAACCCAGTTACTTGAATGGGCTTGTCCGGCGTAACTACACTCTGATCCAACTCGCCCTCGACAGGCCCCGGGAGTGAGAGAGTTTGTGATAAGACTAGTTTTTTTAGGGTGGTGGGGTAGGGTTAGACGGCTGGCTAGGTTTGGCAGACGTTGACCCTTGCCCTGATTTGTGTTTTGTTTGATTCTTGTACCATTTACCTGTATTTTGTCCCTGTTTATACTTGGCCTGAGTGCTTCCCTGTGCTGGAGGAGACTTGGAGCCCTGAAAGAATTTGGACCCACTAGGTTGAGCCTTTGGACTGCCTTTTGGTTTGGTATATGGCTTAGGAAATTTGAAGTGGTCCTTCCTCACTTGGGAAGCACCCTGCTTAGCTGTATCTACCAAATTGAATACAGTTTTCCACGTATTGGGGCAAAATAAGGTGGGCGTCAGTACTGGTGACAAAATTACCCGGCGACCAATGTCGTCCGGCAATTTCTTCACCAGGTAGACCTGTAGGTCTTGACGTGCACGGACGACCTCTAACAAGGCTATCCTGATGTCGCTCAATGACTGGATTGAGTTTTGGAGCAGTAGGCGCCGGGATAATTCAGCGGCCTTCCTAGCATCGGAGTCATTAACTGCCTGTATGGTTCTAGTGAGAGACTGGGCTATTTGGCGACTTAGCAGAAATTGAGAGAAAAGTCTTAAGGCTTTACTGCACAATTTAAAGTCTATCCAGGTGTCCTGGGGGAGGAGTTGATAAGGGTTCCTGCAGGGTTAATGGGTAGCACCCCAGGTAACGCTAGCATGTTTCGCACCAAGCAATAACATTTTCTATGATGCAATCTCGACCCTATTGGCCTTGTTCTGAACTAAGCTCCATCCCCAGCCTCTACTGCATCCCCCCCCCCCCTCCTCCCCTCCCCCTAACCTCAAGCACCCTCAATCATCTCCCACCCCTCACGTGATTGCATCATCCCTCGCGGCTCCCGAGACAGTGAGGGACTGAGTCGATGAGATAGAGGGTGTGGGGCCTTTGTCTGGGCCACGTGATCGACACTCACAAACGAGTATTGATATATGTTTAATTCCATATGTATATACGCAAGTACGCTGGGCTGGAGTTTCTTACTGCTGCTCAAGCAGGGGTAAACAGAATAAGCAATGTAGAATGATGGGATTTTGCACCATTTTCAATCCGAGTAAAGGTATGTGATCATGGTATTTGGTTGATTAAAGCTGTGTGGGCAAGTTTCTTCCCCTCCAGATTCCATTCAAAATAAAAGAATATGTAGACTTCTACGGTTAAGCTGTTAATGAGATATAATATAACACAATACTGTACTGTATTGTAAGCTTTCCGTAGAATATGGACACATTTTGACGTTTCATTTCAAGACATATTTTTCCATAATTAAACTACTGCACTACTATAAATGAGGTCCTCATTTATAGTAGTTATTAATTTTATAAATAGGAATGAATGGAGAATGCTATAGGCAAACCATTTTATGAAGTCAGTTCTCTGGCCAAGGATTGGCAGCGCTGGAGGTTCTACTTATCAGGTGTAATTTGATAACACGGATGATAGCTTGTGATCTCTCTTCCCTTCCCTTATTTAACTTAATTCTCATTATGAATTCTTTTAATACAGTGATGACTGCCAGGTGATTTTGTTCAAATTAGGAAGGACCTCATGAGAGAAAGAGATAAACAGATAAAATAAATATGAAAAATACGAATAAGAATAAGAACAAAGCAGAATATAATATGTTAAATTTAGAAATAGATATTCAAATATAATTTGTGACATTGTCCAAAGTCTAACTTGTTTTTTCTCCTCTTTTATAGTCTTTTTGATCTTCCATATATGTTTGTCCACTCCCGGTTACTTTATAATTACACCTTGTTCCCCAGCTGGACCTGGTTTTCCTGGACACCTGCATTTTTATCACAAACAACTTGTATTACATATTTTTGGTCTTCTTTCTCTCTCTCTCTGTGTGTGTGTGTGTGTGTGTGTCTTTGTCTGTCTATCTCATTAGGTCCTTCCTAATTTGAACAAAATCACAGTGGTGGTTGCCACTGTATTAACCCCTACTGTACCAAAGGGTATTACTATAAATGTACCCTCCAGTACCAGGCATTTGTGGACAAAATTGCTTCAGTCAAGAGAAAACACCCTCTCACCCCGAATGTTGGAGTACTGACCCAGCTAGCCTGTGGCAGCTTGGATCTAAACGGAGAAGTATTGCCAATGTCTCAGAGCAGTGCGTACCAGTCATGGTACCAGGTACCGCTCGATATGGGCAGTTACAAGAACCGCATATTACTGACGCTCCTGATAGACTGTCCGTGTTTCTCCAATGCCCGACGGCAGGCATTCCCCTTCATATCCTCCCTTAATCACCCCCTTGTCTTAGCCGATATGCTTGGAGAGTCCCCCACTTTCTCCCTCCCACATCTTATGCGGTTTCTCCTCCATACCCGTCTCCTTCAGCTTCTTTAATTAGTGTTTCCTAGTCTTCTTCTCCTCTACTCCGTATTGCGCCCAGCCCCACAACAACTCCGATGTTTTTTTTCCACAAAGTTTATTTTGGTGCCACATAGTCTTTTTAGGCTTGGTGCGAATCCCTATTTTAATAATAATATTACTGACGGACGTCCTCCAGTGCTGGTACTGTACTGACGAGTGACTTTTTTACTGACGGAAAACGTCCGTCGCTTGTACAGTAAGGGTTAAAAGAATTCATGAGAATTAAGTTAAATAGGGGAAGGAGAGAGAGAGAGAGAGGTCACAAGCTATCATCCGTGTTATCAAATTACACATGATAAGTGGAACCTCCAGCGGTGCCAATTCTTGGCCAGAGAACTTACTTCATAAAATGGTTTGACTATAGTGAATAGATAAGTGCAAACACGGTCGTTTGGGAGAGGGGGTCAGGCGCCAGTTGGACTAGATAATTGTCCGTCAGGCGCCTGGCCCGGGGAGCCGGTATATATGAAGGGTACACCTGGATGCATGGTGGGCGAGCATTGTGGTGTGCTCCGCTGCATGTCTGCCTGCGGAAACCGGAGCCTCTCCAGGAGATCTGGGACCTGGGAATCTTGAGGTGGGGACCCTAAATGGGTCTGGGACTCTGGGTTTTTATCCTGGGCGACCTAGATGCGTGTGAATTTGTTTTTTTTGTTTCGTTTGATATTGTGTTATGTTATCTCTGCTCGGGTTCTGTCTCAATCACCCCCCCCCCCAAAAAAAAAGGGGGTATGTGTCAGAGTGTATAGATAGATTATTAATTTAATATATTTGTAAGCTCTTCTTCACGCTGTGTAAACGAGTTTCCGCTTTCCACTCAGGAAATAGTTTTATAGTGTTCCTCGCCTGGTTATCTTAAGAGATAGTCTCTTGCCTTGAAAGTTGACCATGCAAGGATTACATATATGGCTGGGAATGTATCAAGGCTGTCAGAGTTTTGATGCTATTTTAACAAACTACATACTGTATGTATATACAGTATATACTGTTGGGTGAGGCTTGGCATCCTCTACCCAACCTTAGCCATTTCTGTCTGTCTCTTTTACTGTCCTACTTTTCCTTCCGGGGGCAGGGGGCTAAGAATTCTCTACTCATCGAGACAAAGAAAGTGGCGAGGGAACGTGAAAGTGGTCCCGGACCCTGAGAATTAGAACCCTTGAATGTTGTTTCTGTTCGGGCTCTGGTCTCGAGTCGGCCACCCCCAGCAGTGGAGTGTGTGCCCGAGTATATACTACGGGTTTGACAACCCGTAGGGAAGGAAGGAAAACCTTCTACTTAGGAGTGATTCCGTAGTCAATGACGAAGAGCCTATACTATATATAGGCTGAGATTCCGGGACCCGTTCGGGATTCCCCGGAGTTCTTATCACAACCGTTGCGTATATAGCATAATAAACAATCCTTGGTTAATACCCATTAAATCTTGCCAAGGGCTCGTCATTGAAAATGAATACCACTAGAAATATTTTTTTTAAAGAAGAATCTATCATTTCAAACCTCCCGGTGCCTCAGCCCTCCAGCTATGCTGTTGTCATACTTCCCTTGCACGTTATGCCAGATTTCCTAGCGTGTTTATCTGCCTCAAATGTTATATCAAGTTGGGCATGTGCATGGGAAGGGGAAGGTGGGAGGGAACCTTTGCGGCATTGACTACGGAACCACTCCTAAATAGAAGGTTTTCCTTCCTTCCCTACGGGTTGTCAAACCCGTAATTTAGTATTGGTTCCTTCGTCAATGACGAAGAGCCTAGAATATCACGACCGGAGGTGGGACATCAGATGCTCAACGTATATCGAGAGAACCAATTAACAGATAAGCTAACACCAGGAAAAATTTAAATTTAATTATAAAAGAAGAGGCGGGTACATTGGGAAGCCTCAGAAAGAAGGAAAGATGTAAGAATACTGTAGTTATAACTTAGAATGTTGTGGACGAGGAGAATTAGATTTAAAATCTTTTATGAAAGTATGCTTTAATTCCATAAAACTCTCCCAAATTATAATAATAATAATAATAATAAGCATGTTACTTATTTCTCATAAGCGCCAATTTTTCCGAAGAATTCACTAGCGCTCGAAAAGAGAAAGAAAAAAGAACAAAAATCAATGCATCAAAAGAAGGCTCATATACAACACACATTTAACAATCACTAGCAGTGGCAAAATAGCCTAAACTCTATAGCCATCTGTCATGACACCTCTCTCAAGATCATAGCTTCTCTCAAAGAGAAAAGTCTTAAGTTGTCTCTTGAAGCATTCAACAGAACTCAGTTGTCTCATGGACAGCGGCAACCTGTTATACAACCTCGGAGCCATGTAGGAGAATGACCTCTCAAAGAAAGAAGACTGCTGGAAAGCCCTTGGTTCATCAAGACGAAAAGGGTCATTGTCATGACGCACAACTACACCATGGTGTGCCGGTGGGCGCCTGAGCAGCTCCGCAAGGTACCTAGGCTCACCAAATTTGAGAACCTTAAAAGTCACCAAACACAACTTAAATTCTATTCTTGCTTTTACTGTCAGCCAGTGCAGTTCTATGTGAAGAGATGTAGTAGGAGTTCTAGGTGGAACACCAAAAATTAGTCTTGCGGCCCTGTTAAGAACAGACTGAACTTTCTTCAAAATATAATTTGGAAGACCCACCAACAGGGCATTGCAATAATCAACACGAGAGAAGACCAATGAGTGAACCAACGTCAGGAGGCAACGTCTGGTTATAAACGGCTTCACCAAATAGAGATTTCTGATGTGCAAGTAACAACTTTTAACTATCTGGTTTACATGCTCTTTGAAATCTAATCGGGAGTTCACATATACACCCAGATTTCGAACAGAGTTGGCCGGTCGCAGCTGAGATCCACCCACATTGATGGAGAGGGCACCTACCATATCATCAGCTCTTCTATTTCCTCGGATGATGAGAATATCAGTTTTACCATCATTTAGTTTAAGTTTTCTCGCTCTCATCCACTTCTTGATATCAGACATCAACAATTCCATCTTACTCCGTATATCAACTATATTTGTGATTCTCACATAAATCTGGGTGTCATCTGCATAAAAGTGAAAGGTGACATTATGTGCACGAAGCAGAAGAGACAAACTGCTAATATAAATTATAAATAGGATAGGACCCAAAACTGATCCCTGCGGAACACCATACTGCAGGGGTGTCGAGTCCGAGACCACTTGATTTACCATCACACTCTGGGATCTACCTGACAAGTACGACCCAAGAAGCAAGAGAGCGGAGTCACGCACACCACAATCATAAAGATCACTCAATAACAACTCGTGATCCACTGTGTCAAAAGCCGCAGAGAGATCAAGCAAGACCAATAGTGAGGCCACACCATTGCAAATGTTCTCAACTAGATCATTATGTACTCTAATCAATGCTGTTTCAGTTGAATGATGCTGTCGGTAAGCAGACTGAAAAATTGGGATAGTTTCATTCTGCTGAAGTAGTGGTTGTAATTGGTCAAGTATTGCACGCTCTAATATCTTTGATATGAAGGACAGGTTGGAGACAGGACGATAGTTCAACATGTTCTCAACATCAAGTCCAGGTTTCTTTAGAGTAGGTCGGAGTAGTGCATGTTTTTCAGAATGTGGGAAGCTACCTTCAGAGAAGCACTTATTAATTATTTTGGAAATAAACTTAACTGTGTGATCATAGACTCTTGGTAGCTTGGAAACATTTATGGGATCCAACGGGCAAAATGTTTTATTGAGGTTTCTTATGTAGGACGAGATCATGTCCACCTCTACTGAGTGAAAGGATGAGAGGACATTATTAGGAATGTGTCGGGGTTGGAGTACAACTGAAAGTTCTTCACCAACAGAAGCATCATCCAATTCCTGTCTTATGCGAGTTATCTTGCCAGCAAAAAATGCCACAAAGTTGGCAGCCAACTCGGCATCAGGTACAGAAGGTCTTAAGCTGACTCTTGTTTTTCCAAGTAAACTGTTTACAATTGAAGCCAACCTCCTCTGGTCGTTACCACACGAGTCAACTTTTCCCTGATAATACACTTTCTTTTCATCTTTGATTTTGTAGACCACAGCTCTTCTGGCTGACAGGTATTGCAACCATGTAGAGTCTGTTTTATTTTTCCGCCATTCACGTTCAGCTCTTCTACGCGCTCTTCTAAGAAATTTAACTCGAGTGCTATACCAGGGCGAATCATCTCGTACTATGATTTTCTTCTCTACTTCTGGACAGTGATGATCGAACACTAATTTAAGTGCATTTCCATGTACCTCCACCAGCTCATCTGAAGTAAGGTTGGAAGTATCAATACTTCCCAAGTACTGTTTTACTTCACTGCTAGCCAAATTTAGGTCTGCATTTTTATAATTTCTAAATCTGATTACTTTTTCATGTGTGAGTGGCTTAGGGAAATCAAAGCTGAAAGTAATCAAAGCATGATCAGAGGTATTAGGGTCAGCATTCTCAACATCAACATCCAGAACACCACCACAACCCACAGGAGAGAAAACCAAGTCAAGGGTGTGTCCTAAGATATGAGTTGGGTGGGACACATGGTTTACAAAATTGTTCTGATCAGTCAACTCAAGGAACTCAGGAGAGAATGGCTTCAGATGAGGGCTGTCAACCCAGTAATTAAAATCTCCACACATCAAAAGTCTTCCAGTTTTAGCAGAAAATTCCTCGAGAAACTGCCCAAACTCTTCCATAAAACCCCTATCTGTGCCACGATGGCCAGGCCTATAGACAACTGCCATTCTTAGAATTTGTTGATGGAGTTTTATTTCCACTTCCAACAGTTCATAATAAAGAGGGGCTGGGTTATGGCTTATTTGCAAGATATTCACCAGAGATGTGGAGTAGACAACTGCCACTCCACCACCCGGATGATCTCCCCTAGGCCTAGGAACATTTATTATGGAATGGGTTTTAGGCAATGCCGCCTGGATAATATTCAGATCTGACTCGAACAACCAGGTCTCAGTGAGACATAATACATCAAGGTTACGTTCATCCAAGATCTCGCAAATATGATCCATTTTGTTACGCAAGGAACGAACATTCAACAGACCCAGTTTCAACCGGCTCCCATGTGCATTTTTCAGTTTTTTGAACCTACAAAATCGGTGTTCTCAATAACTTTATTTCTCTGAGCTGTCATTAAAGGACAATTTCTACTTGAGGCGAAATGATTTGGCGGCTCCGTAACTGATGTGGAGCTCATACAATTTATACATTTGGGGGAAGTCTTGTTGGTGCAGTCTTTTGAGTTATGAGTACCAGCACAGAAGTTGCATTTTGGATCCTCATTTTTCCGATAACACCTGTCACTGGTATGACCAAAGCCCTGGCAATGGTAACATTGTGTTACCCAGAAGCGATCGTATGCACGACATCTCACAAGTCCAACATACACAGAATTGCCATCATCCACAATGGAAGAGCGTATTTCAGGTGACATTTTTACTACCGCAATCTTAGTGTGTGCATCACTCTTTTGCTTAGTGAATAGCAAATTCATAGCTAAGCCATCGTCGACCAGGGACTTTATTCTTGGGTTCTTGTTGAGGATGCTGGGAATGATCTCATTATCCTCAGCGTCATTAGCAATGCCTACCAGAGTCATTTTTGGCATCATCTTCTTTGGTTCGGAGACACTGAAGGCACTGTCCACCCCCAAATACTGATTGATGGCCCTTCCTGCATCTTCTTTGGCTTTCTTGGATGGAAGTCGTAGCACCAGTACACCTGACTCAGTTCTAGTTAACTTGTTAACCGGAACCGAAGCCAAAGCAGTCTCGATTGCCTTTGTATCTGGTGGGCTTACTGGCTCGGAGGATCGGTCTTTTGGCTTCACTACCAGGACCTGATGGTCCCAGACAGTTTTTTTCTTTCCACCATCTACCACCTCAGTGGTGCGTTTGGTCGGCTCCTTTTTGGTCTCCGCTGTTTCCCTCACTACCTTTTCCTTGCTCTTCAAAACCTGCACTACATTCTTCTCAAACTCTCTTTTCTCTTTTTCTCTCTCTTCCACCTGCTCCTTCATGATTTCTTCCAATGCATCCACCTTAGCATTCCCCACCCTTGTCCACTCATCTTTCTCCTCACTTATTACTCCCTTTACTTTCTCACTTAAATGGCCCTCATACTCCTTTAGCTGCTCCTTGAGTGCCATGTTCTCTGCCTCCAGCTCATCTACTTTCCTTATCACTGCATCTAGGTTAGCAATTAATGGCCCATCTGCAGTTGCTACTGAACTGGCTCCACATATTTCTGTCAGTGACTCCACCTTCACACCTATATCTCTCCTCCAATTCTCCATAACTCCCTTCCATCTTAACAGACCCATCATCTGTCTCTTCACTACAGTCAATTGATCCTCCACTTCACCACCCTCTGCCAGAAATCCCTCAAACTCATAGCTCTCTTCATCTCCCAATAAACTCTGCCTCCGTTTGCCTTGGCCGGCCATTGTTTATATTTATGTAGCCTACAATTAAAAATATACAAAACACTTAATAAAATTTAGAGTAAAATTAAACTACTACCTGGGATAAACCCAGGTAGCGCCGCCCCCGTTTGTGTCACCCTATCTTGAAAAAAGAATAAATGGAAAAAATCAATAGAAATGGGTGTTTGCGAGGTCACCACGAGCAGGTGGGGTACGACTTGATTACCTTCCAAAGAAGGTAACCCAACCGAGGTGTCGCAAGTACTAGGCAAAGATGAAATGTGAAAACTTTAACCGTGTTTTGGGCCTTCAGCAGTAGCAGATACGTCACTCGGAAAACTAAACCTCATTGGTTACGATACTGCCACTGCGCAAAGCAGCTCCCTGAGCTGTACAGAATAGTATGAAAATCTTTTGTGTGCATTGGTGTACGATAAACTATTCGTACACAATTATACAACCTATACAACTCCTACCGAGTCGTTTTTAGAAGAGGATTCTTCGTCCTCTTATTTAATCAAACTTGTTGATGAGAATGAGATGTACAATTATACAAATGACATGTTGTCAGGTCACAAAATATTTGTATATCATGATGCTCCTAGAGCTTGGACAAACAATAGTATAACATAAGAAAATTGTTCTTGTATTTGTATAAAACGGAAACTATGTATGCCATACTTATAACATATGCTTATTCATTATAGAAGAGGACCCTTTGTCTGTCTACTTGATCACTCTATGGTGATGAGAATAAGATGTAAAATTATAATAAACATTGCCAATCTATAATGCTCCTTAAGCTTGTACAAAAATAGTAAGATACAAGGAAATTCTGTGCTTGTATTGTAGCCAGTATAACATAAACTATTTGTCTATACTTGTTCCCCACATACAGTTTATATTTATTCATTATGTAAGGAAAAACCATTGTCTTCCTACTTCGTTTTGTTCTACCTTCCCCCCCCCCTATCCCTTTTGGGGACTCGAAGAATGAAGGCATAACCATGCACCGTAAGAACCTTCATCTTATGGAATATGAGGTTGGCGTAGTGCAACACATGGAACTGAAGGTCTCGCCAGATGAACAGACAAATATCTTGACAGAAAGGTATTATGAGATGACCAAACCCCCAATTGGGAAATGTCCTGTATAGAATAATTATTCAGAAAGCGAACTGTAGTTGTCCATTTCCGGACATCGTGGGCTCTAGCCACTGACCGCGGTTCCGCCGCTTGGATTACATTGACAATTATGGAGAGACCACTGGGGGAGCAATTGCCTTCGGGGTGCCTTGAGCCTAAAACATGCCTTGATAAAACCGGCTTCATCTTTAGGAGGCAGGCGGAGTCCAGTCAGGTCAAAGAACGGTTCTTTAATGGCTGTAAGATGATTTCTTAAGGTATTCACTGACAGATGTCTATGTTCAAAAAGGTAATTTAGATACAAAAGAATAAGGCCGGCCGACTGATTGCATTGATTGGACTCCACCAACCAGGTAGTAAAACTCTTCCAGTGTGATTGATATTGCCTGAGAGTTGCTTCCGTATATTGGGCTTTGAGTTTAGGATGTAAAATAGGATCGTACTTTGCTCTTAGCCATTTGGCCCGGAAAACGTCCATAATGCAAAATTTAGACAAGTCTGCAGGCTTCCAATTTGGTCCAAGTGGAATTGAGAGATTGGAATTTCTACTGAGATGGGCACCACAGGCACAGATGGCTGTACCATGCCTGTGTGGGCCAAACTGGTGCAATGAGACACACTCGCCCTTTGTATGACCTGAGGTGATGGATGACTTTGCACATGAGGGTCGTGTCCAGGGGAGGGAACAGGTAGATGGACGACCACATGTTCCAATTGACGGAAAAGGCGTCCGGACCCCCCGCCGGGGTTACAGACCACCAGGTCAGATATTGAGGGGTCTTTGCTGACGTGTGGGCTGCAAAAAGGTCTACTTGTGGATGGTAAGGAAGTATGAGTTGGTTGAAGGCCTCCTGTTTGAGTGCCCATTCTACTGACGTACTCTTGCCCCGGGATAAGGCGTCCGCCCAAAGGTTGGCCGTTCCCGGGAGGTACGAGGCTTGTATCGTGATTGAATGGTAGTGTGCTAGCTTGTGAATCTTTTCGGCTAGACGGTGAAGGGTGAGAGATCGTGTTGTGCCTTGCTTGTTGATACATGCTACTGCTGTGGTGTTGTCCATGCGAAATGCGATGGACTTGGTTGTTAGTGAATGAGCATGAGCTTCTAAGAAGAACAGAGGTACTGACAACTCCCGGTAATTGATGTGGTGGTGTGTGGAGGGTGCCCAAGAACCCTGACTCTGGTGCCCCTCGGATGATTGGTAGCCCCATCCCTTGGATGTCGCTGCATCCGTATCTATCCACATTGTGGGAGGAGGCGTCGACCAGGGCATGGCTGACTTCAAAGCCTCTGGAGAGACCCAGAAACTGAGAAGTTTGTGTATGATGGGGGGAATGGTGTGTAAAATGTGAGGTGATTGAGGGGGGAAAAACATGTTGCCTAGTATTATCAACCTCTTTAGCTTGAGGCGCCCCAAGGGGATTGTTAATTGCATCCAGTTGAGGGAGCCGATAAGGGACTCCTAAATTCTCTGTGTTATATTGAAGGAGTGTAGAACGCGGAACAACTTTGCCCGAAGGCGCCGGGCATTGGAGGGATTTAGTTGCAAAGTGAGAAGTTGGGTGTCCCATATCAGACCTACCCATTCCGCCCTCTGAGTTGGAATCAGGCCTGATTTGTCTACATTTATTTGAAATCCTAGATTTATTACATGTTGACATGCTCGGAGCGTGTGGCTGATACATTGGTCCGGGGAGTTGCCCACTATGACCCAATCGTCGAGATAAGTGAGAACGGTTATACCTTCCTTGGCCAGAGGGAGTAGGGCCTCTTTCACAATCTTTGTAAACACTCGGGGAGCTAAATTTAACCCGAATGGAAGGCGGGTGAACATTACTGCTGAATTCTGGAAGGGTATGGCAAGAAATTTTTGGTATCTTTTTGAGATCGGAATGTGCCAATAGGCATCCTTGAGGTCCAACATTATCAGCCACACGTCCTGACGAAGGATTAGCCGTATCTGAGACACTGTGAGCATGCGAAATTTGAAATTCTGAATGTATTGATTGAGTAATGAGAGATCTATGACTGGCCTCATTTTTGAGCTGTCTCGTTTGGGAACAAGGAACACGCGGGAAAGGAAAATCTTGGTGTCTTTTGGGACTGGCACTAATACCTTCGACTTCAATAGTTCCTGGATTACTTCTAAGACATTTGGTGAAAGGATAATTGTATTTGTTGGGTCTCTGAGTGGAGGGTGGTGAGCCCACGCCCAGGACAACCCTTTCTTTACTACCCGGCGCGCCCAGGTCCGGGTCGGCCAATTCTGAAAACACACATGGAAATTGCCTGTTTGAGCTTGTGAGAGGAGGGTAGTGAGGGAGTCCCGGAGGGGTATTAGTTTTTTGAGTGAAACTTCCTTGGCTGCTGTTGTTGTTTCTGCTGGGGAGGCTTATTAGACTGACCCCGGTGTTGTTGTTGGTAGTATGGCTGTCGTGTTTGTAGTTGTTGGTAGGGCTGTCGTGTTTGTTGTTTTTGGTAGGACGGAGCCTGGCTAGGCTGGCTTCGGCCTGCCTGGGGTTGGGCAACATACGTGGAGCCTGAAGGCGTGAAGCCTCTAACCCGACTTTGTTGCCCATAGTTACCCCTGCCTCTGGCTCGCCCTCTACTTCGAAAGGGCATCTGGCTCGCCCCTCGGGGCGTCTCAACGGAAGGCAAGGGCTTCCTTCCTCTACTGTTCCATCCTCTACTGCGTGGGGGCCAGTCCCGCTTAGGTTTCCGAGGTTGATATTGAATGAAGTTAGCTCTGAAAGCAGCAGAAGAGGGAGACATGAGGAGTGTACTAACTTCCTGCCATGTGTCAATTGACATGAGTCTGTTAGAGAAGATGGGGGAAGAAAGAATGCGTGCTTTAATATCTTTAGGTAGGTTACGAGAGAGTTGTAGCCGAAGGTCTTGTCTCGCTCTGACAGCATCAAACAGGGATAATCTAATGTCTCCCCCCAGCATAAGTGAATTTGCTAATTGAGCTTTTCGGACGAGAGTTAAAGCGGCTCTAGAAACACTATTAGTAATGGAATCCCCCACTACTCTCATACATTCAGACAGGTGTCTATTTAGTAGAAAATTAGAAAGAAGCCTATGGGCCTTTTGACGTGCTTTCAGGTCCTTCTCAAGAAGAAACTGGGAGGGGGTAGACAGCAGAAGATCAGTTAGCGGACGACAAATTATTTTGGGGCCCCGTAGAAACTCCCAGAAGCTAGTTGGTAGTGAATCGTCAGATCTTATAATTATGACAAGAAGCAAATTTATGGTCCTCATTTGGAAGCTTACCAGTGGATCTGTCAGTCAGGGATAAAGCAAATTTGGCAGCCTCTGCTGCCCATTCCACCCACGGACCTTGGTCCACACCTTCTAAGTTAAACATGGGAGACTGAGGGTCCGTAGCAACAGTTTCTATCTTTGTAGGACACACTGAGGAAAGTGACTTTATGGCATTATGAGCGTCAAGCTTCGAGAAATCAGACCAAGGCTTCAAGGATTTCATGGCAGAAAATACTGGAGAAGGTTTGTACACGAAAAATTGAATATCAGACATGGAAGGGAAAGGAGACACGACCATGTCCAGCACTCGTCCCTCAGAGTCCTTTGCCCGCAGTTGTTTGAACTCATTCACTTCAACGACACATGATGGAGGTACCGGGTAAAGCTCAGCGATCCCCGTTTCTGCACCTTCTGGTGTCAAAGGTCCAGTGACTGGTTGCCAAACTCGGGCAGGGCCGTACAGCAAAGGCATTGGTTTTTTGGGCAACTCTGGGTCCACTTCCAGGGCAACTGGAGTGATCGGGGCTAGGAATAGCCCCGACCTGTCAAGGGTGGAAATTATTGGATTCATTGGTTTAGGAGCACTATGGTCAATTGAATCTGAGGGGCGAGGCGGTGTGGTGGTCTAAAATTGTACAGGGACAGGTTGTAAGGGAATAGTTGGCAGTGTAGGGGGCACCAGCCTAGACGACAGCTTAACCTGGGGCGTCAGAGACTCTTGTATCTGACTAAATTTAGAATCAAGTGCATTGAGCACTTCTGTTTGGAACAAAGTTTCTAACCTGGAGGTAAGCTTATCAGTCGTGGCTATGGCCGCCCTTTCTACAAGTTCATCAAAAGATAGAATTTCAGTGTCGGAGGGCAGGTCTGGTTGCTCCTCACAGGAAGCTGGGGAAGGATCAGAGGCATGGGGCCCCCTGTCCTCCGGGTCGGAAAGAACCGGATCCCCCATCTCTCCGAGGTATTCTGTCCCATCCTGTCCCTCGCTATCATCTATATAGTTCACATTAAAATCATCATAAGGCACCTCCTCCTCCACACTACCTGACGTTTCCGATTGAAAGGGATCGGGCTGGGGTTGTTGTGGTTCTAGTTGTATGGGAAGGGCCTGTTCAATAAACTCTGAAAACACTTGTCCCACTGGGGATGATTGTGAGTGATGGACCTCGGCAGTGGTATAAGGTGGCGGGGTAGGACTTGTTGAGAGGTGCACCGTATCAGCAGTGCTACTAAATGACACATCTTTATCTAGGTCAAGCTTAACACGTTTGGGGAGAGGACAGTGAGGGGAGGAAGTGTCTTTTGATTTTGTAGGTATAGACCTCTTTTTAGAGGATGCTGGGGAAGTGACATAGCTTCGAGAGCGTTGGGACGTGTGTTCTGGAATGTTTAAGAAATAAATATAGTCCCTACTGGCAATGTCTGGGATTTTTTTTTTTCAAAGTTGATGATATATAAACTCTTACCTCATCCCAAATGTTCAGCAATACCTGAGTCGCACCCGCTGCTGTTATATGGCCACTCGGATTGTGGTAGTGTTTCACGAAGAGTGCACAATTTGTACACTTTTTAGGAGCCCACTTAGCCAATGTACGATCCACACAAGACACATGGCGTATACATCTCGTATGGCCAAGAAGGGGAAATTTGTCACATCTTGTGACCCCGCACCACTGCACCATGGTCGAGGCTGAAGTCGTCGTTTTGGGTCCCGACATCCTCTCAGGTGTAGAAAAACCTGAGAAGCCACTCTCCGATCCCACTGGAGAGGGCCACGCACCTGTCCGGCGATCCAGGACGTGGGTGACTCCTGGAGCTGATCACAGTTGTGGCTCGGGTGAGGGGGCGTAGATGACTGTGGAGAGCTATGGCCCACCTGTCATAGAAAAGGCCAAGAATCAATGTTACATAATATAAGAGCAAAGAACAAAAACATGTACCAGTTCATTATGTATAAGGCCCATGCAATATCGAGTAGCTTGTTGGCCCTATGAATGTTTTTTTTTTTTTTTTTTTTTTTTAAGTCGGGTAGCATATTCGCTACATCTTACATAAGAATGGATTTAAGGGGGATAGTCTATAGGCTATCATAAATGCCACTGGAGTACTCTCCTCCCTTCTTTTTCCATTCATTGTTCTACATTGAGAATTCGGAGGGAAACGGTCTTTAATTTAACCGGAACCTTTTGGTACATCGGATATTTGTTTCTGAAGGAAAACAATGTTTCCCCCCCCCCCCCCCCTCCCCCCCCCCGGAGTACCCGGAGTACTTGGAGGAAACTCGTTCCTTAATTTAACCTGAACCTCTTCGTTCCTGGGTTGTCAGTGTTTATCCTGAGTACCCGGAGTATTTGGAGGAAGCTATCGTTCCTTATTTTAATCTGAACCTCTTGGTTCCTGGGTTGTCAGTGTTTACCCTGAGTACCCGGAGTACTTGGAGGAAGCTCTTGTTCCTTAATTTTAACCTGAACCTCTTGGGTCTTTAGTATGTACCCGGAGTACAGGGAGTACTTGGAGGAAACTTGTTCCTTAATTTAACCTGAACCTCTTGGTTCCCTGGTTTGCAGTATTGCTCGGAGTACCCGGAGTACCCGGAGTACCCCTAGTACCCGGAGTACTTGGAGGAAGCCTTGTTCCTTAATTTAACCTGAACTTCTTGGTTCCCTGTTTTTTTGTTAGTACCCGGAGTATTCGGAGGAAGCTCTCGTTCCTTAATTTAACCTGAACTTTTGGTTCTTGGGTTTTTTGTATTACTCGGAGTACCCGGAGGAAGCACTCGTTCCTTTTTGTTGGTGTTTTGTGCACCTGGAGGAAAACTTTGTTTCTCCATTTAACCGGAACTTCTTTGCGCATCGTTTTTTTTTTTTTTTTTCTCGGTTTCCTTGAAACCATTTAGTACCCGGAGGTCTAAAACCCGGAGACCCGGAGAGAACGGAGGGACACAGGAGCCCCGCCGACTCCGGGACTCGAAGCATGCAATTGTATAGGGTTAGTGGTGCTCTTGCACTAGAGGAAACTTTGTTTTCATGCAAACTCTTTCTTTTTTAAGAAATTAACACATAATTGCGTAGGAATCTGAAGCACTTCATAACATAACACTCGTATAGGAAGAGAACAATTGATCTCTTATGTAAAATTCAGTAGAGGAAAGCCGAGCTAGTTAGGCCTATTGGCCGCCTCGTGGACACTTGCTCGAGGTGGCGAATAAGCATGGCCTTATAAATAAGTAACTGTTACGAGCATGTGACATATAAGGGAATCAATAAGTCTAGCTAAGAATCTATCAGCTCGAAGTAATGCTAGAAGCAAGCAAACTATAAAATGTTAGAAGCAAGCAAACTATAAAAGCGAAGTGACCTTGAAAATTTAATACAAGTAGAATTTCGGGAATAATGTAGGCTACTTTACGACAAAGAAAACTTTGAATTAATAATGTCTTAAGAGTTCAACGTGTAGCCTGAGGGCACACGAATAAGGTGAATAATAGCCTACAATAAGTAAATAATTAAATGCAAGCATTATATAGGATATAGCCTATTATAACAATAATCACTTACTACGACGAATAACCCATATACTTTCGGTGTGGACAGGCATGGACGGAGGCCCTCTGAAACATACAGGCGATTACTCAATTCATGTTTGGACCTAACTCAAATAATATATAACAAGGACTCACTAGGAGTGAGGAAGCTAGGCAAACGCCGAGACGCCCAGAGCAAGGGGGCACACGTCCGACTCGCCTGGATCACAACCGTAAAGAGGCAGATAAACACGCTAGGAAATCTGGCATCACGTGCAAGGGAAGCATGACAACAGCATAGCTGGAGGGCTGAGGCACCCAGAGGTTTGAAATGATAGATTCTTCTTTAAAAAAAATATTTCTAGTGGTATTCATTTTCAATGACGAGTCCTTGGTAAGATTTAATGGGTATTAACCAAGGATTGTTTATTATGCTATATACGCAACGGTTGTGATAAGGACTCCGGGGAATCCCGAACGGGTCCCGGAATCTCAGCCTATATATAGTATAGGCTCTTCGTCATTGACTACGGAACCACTCCTAAATAGAAGGTTTTCCTTCCATCCCTACGGGTTGTCAAACCCGTAGTACTGTATATACTCGGGCACACACTCCACTGCTGGGGGTGGCCGACTCGAGACCAGAGCCCGAACAGAAACAACATTCAAGGGTTCTAATTCTCAGGGTCCGGGACCACTTTCACGTTTTAACACGTTTTTATTTTAACAAACTACATATGTATATACAGTATATACAGTAAACCCTCGCTCTTTTGGAATTCCAAGGCTTTCGGACAAGCATTTCAATTCGAACTCATGGTTCAGCCTTTCGGATTTGTCCGAAAGGCTGAGAAAATACCTCCGTCCTTTTCGGACTACATTTAACTTCGGACTCATGCTTCAGCCTTTCGGATTTGTCTGAAAGGCTGAGAAAAATTAAATCGCATTCGGACCAAAGAGCCGAGTTTCGGACTTGTCTGGTTAGGTGAATGTGTATTCGGACTTATAAACTTCGGACATTATTTCAGCCTTTCGGATTTGTCTGAAAGGCTGAAGTGTGAGTTCGGACTCGGCCCTTTCGGACTTTTGACACTTTCGGACAGGGGTCTCCCCCAATTAGTCCGAAAGAGTGAGGGTTTACTGTACTGTTGGGCGAGGCTTGGCATCCTCTACCCAACCTTAGCTGTTTGTGTCTGTCTCTTTTACTGTCCTACTTTTCCTTCCGGGGGCAGGGGGCTAAGAATTCTCTACTCATCGAGACAAAGAAAGTGGCGAGGGAACGTGAAAGTGGTCCCAGACCCTGAGAATTAGAACCCTTGAATGTTGTTTCTGTTCGGGCTCTGGTCTCGAGTCGGCCACCCCCAGCAGTGGAGTGTGTGCCCGAGTATATACATACATACATGTACATACAGCACAGTACATACATATTGCTGATTCAAATATAATTATTAACTTTTACAAATTTTATACAAATCAACAAATACATGTGGCACTCCAAGGACTCAAACCTAGGGTACTCACACCAAAATTCCGCGCATTTATGCATTACGCTATCAAGACAGCCATAAATGTAATCCTCACATGGTCAATAGGCAAGAGACAACCTTTGAAATTAACCAAGTAAGGAACACATTACCAGAGGATTTGCTCAAAATCCAAAAGAAAAATAATTTACTTTATAACTCTTACTGTAGATGCATGCATGCATGCATGTGCCATGCATGTTTGAACCCTGGTAACCCAGAGATGGCCGAGAAAACAGAGAAGGCTGCAACAGAGCATTTTTGTGAGAGCACCCATGTAGGAATCGTTTTTTACACCATACCCGAAAGAGGATTTATGGAGCTCCGATCTTACTCTCAACCATCTGAACAATTTTACCAGCACACCTAAACTTCGTTAGATGCGGGAATAGCCTCCCGAAAATATCAAGCCCTGGTGGGGGCTTGAACCATCGACCCTTGGGTTGCGAGGCAGACACCTTACCAGTTAGACCAATAGAGATATCCCACTTGGCCTGGTCGGCTCAGGGTATTTCCGCATACGATCTGTTTAGGCTAGCCTAGTTTCACTGACTTTACACTACTTCACCTTCCGGGAAGCGAAAGCTCCGAACAGAGAGGAACAAGCTTGAGCCGAATCGACCGAGAGTCCGTCAGAGAGATGAACGGGAATGGTGAGTCAACTTCAATGAGCGGTGCACCACACGCACCTACTAACTGCCCAGTTGGCAACTCGCTTGGGCGGCTGGCAATGCCACAACCCAACCCAAGCGAATCTCACAACACTCCCTGCTCTCTCCTATCCTCTTCCTTGTCCTGAAGGAATTGGTTTCTACACCATACCCGAAAGAGGATTTATGGAGCTCTGATCTTACTCTCAACCATCTGAACAATTTTACCAACACACCTAAACTTCGTTAAATGCGGAAATAGCCTCCCGAAAATATCAAGCCCTGGTGGGGGCACGAACTCTTGACCCTTGGGTGTGAGGCAGACACCTTACCAGTTAGACCAATAGAGATATCCCACTTGGCCTGGTCGGCCCAGGGTATTTCCGCATCCGATCTGTTTTAGACTAGCCTACTTTCACTGACTTTACACCCACCAACAACACCACATTACCCCCTCCCACCAATTGTAATGTTGGGAACAGTGCATTGCTCTAACTATATGCCCGTATATTCGTACCGACACCCCAGGCTAAATTTATTGTCAACCACCTTGATATACTGCTGAAAAGTATAACTGGTGACCGACATGATACTTTACAACAAACTAATCTATTTTTTATTAATTTCACCTGTTACGACCGGGGCTACGAATAAAACAAGGGCACTTAACCCTCTCATCACGGAAGGGCTCTTGAACGCCCATAAAAAAGCATATAACAGCTGCCCGGAAGGGCTCTTCAACGCCCAGTGGTTGAAAGCCTGTGAGCTTCGTGTGCGAGGCGTCGGTCCGACGCATGTAAACAACAGCCGGCTGGACCGACGCCCCGCATCTCCGGCCACAAGAAGGAGAGCGTCGCTTGTTCGTGTGTGCCTGTATGTTGTTGTTAAGTATCGAAAAGTAGTGTAAAGTGGCTGTTTTGGCCATAAAGTTATCTCCAATGAAATCATCATCACAACTCAACCAGTTGACTTAGAGAGCTCCACTTAATGCCATTCTACAGGTAAATAACACAGCTACGCTTGGGGATTAACACATATACGGTAGCCTAGCCTAGACGTTTTTCGGCCAAAACACCCGGGTTTCGAGGAATATATATATAATACATAGCCGGGGCTGGAGGGTTAAAGATTGGACTAGTAATAGGGCACTATGCAACAACGGTACGCTAGATCCAAACCCTCGAACTTATATGCCAGCGAACAAAACACTTATACCCTCCAGAGTTAATCTGCGATAGTGGGGTATCCTTAACTGGGCATAAATGTACTCTACTTCAGGCTAACCCACACTGGTATAGCCTGATAACAAACAAGATGCAAGTTACGGTAAAATGCTTAAAAAGGAATCTATGGGAAGATCAATTAAATCACTGCAAGATTTAATACAATAAAAAAGATGCTTCAATACAGTTACTCTAAACAACAATAAACTCTTCACTCCTATCTGAAAGAAAGTGAAGTATAGTCCTACAGCATAGACCTGGAAACTTCTGAAGAAAGTCTGATGCTCATAATAATAATAATAATAATAATAATAATAATAATAATAATATTTATTCAGTTAGCAATTTACAGAGTTGGTACCACATAGTTTGTTATAAATATGACATGTACCAGCCTTGCATAATTCCAACTAAGGATAGCCCAATAAGGCCGTTAGGCGTATTTCCATTGGGGTCCTTGTGGGATTAGGTTAGCTGGGGAAATGGTGAGGATAAAGAAATAGATACTTTAGAGAAAGTATTTCTAGGGGGTTATTTTAAGATACCTTACATCCTATAGTAAATATCAGTAATCCGTAATCAGTAATCATTTCAGTTTGGTTTGTCTATCTCTTATGTCGTATTTAGTAGTAGACATAAGCTTGGTGCTCCCTTCTCGCAGCTGTCCGGTTCAGGTGTTCCTTCAGGCTACGTCTGAAGGAATACAGTGTTCTCTTTTCACGGACTGACTGGGGTAGGTCGTTCCAGTCTTTGATGGCAGTGAAGAAGAATGTTTGCTTACCCTGTCCTTGGATTCTCGGGACCTTAAAATTAAACATCATGTTTCTTGTATTATGTCCACTCCTCTCATTTGCTTTAACAAAATCATTCTTTAGATACTCTGGAGCTCTGTCATAGAAAATTTTGAAGGCATTAGTTAGCCTGATTTGTTTGGCCCTGTCAGAGACATTGAGCATACCTAGTGACTGAAGTTGTTCCTGGCCAACATGTGATCTGGGTCCTAGGTTCAGCATGAACCTAACCATTTTATTTTGAGTGACCGCAAGATTGTGCTGTGCTGATTTAGATGATGCAGAGTACCAGGATGACACAGAATAGTCAAAATGACATTGAACAAGCGCTTGGCAGAGGGTCTTTTTGGTCGCCGCGGGCAAGCATCCCACCTGTCTATACAGGTATTTTATTCGTGCTCTACACTTACTCAGGATAGATTCCAAAATTGTTTCACCTGACAAACTCGCGTCCAGTTTCAGTCCGAGATATTTAACTTGTGACACTGTTGTTATAGGAATATCATTACAGTTGACCGAGAAGCCCACAATGTCTTTCAGTTTGCGTTTTGTTCCACATAAGATGGCTTCCGTCTTGCCCAGGTGAAGAGATAGTCTATTGTCCACTAGCCATTCACTACATGATGTTAGTTCTTTGGAAAGTGAAGCGGCAATACTTATTGGGTCTTTTCCTGAAACCAGAAGCACGCTGTCGTCTGCATACAGTAATAATTTACATGAGACGCTCAGTTCCATGTCGTTCACATAACAGAGAAAGAGTAAGGGACCAAGGATGCTTCCCTGCGGGACCCCACAGTTAATTGGCATAGGATCAGATATATTATCATCAATTTTGACTCTTTGGGTTCTACCACTAAGATAAGATTTAAACCAGTTCACAGACCCTATGCCCATAGCTTGTAGTTTATTACATAGGATATCATGGTCTACTGTGTCAAACGCTTTTTGTAGATCAAGAAGAACCATACCGGTGTAGTTACCTTTAGACATTTCTTTACGAATGTGATCCGTTAAGTGGATGAGACAGGAGTCTGTCGAGTACATGCATCTGAAACCTGATTGAAACTTATAGAATAGATCATTTTGTTTGAGGTAGTGTTCAATTTGGGTGTATACCGCTCTTTCAAGGATTTTAGATACAATACATAATATGCTAACTGGTCTGTAGTTGCCAACTTCTAGTTTATTTCCTTTCTTGAATAGAGGGGTTACAATAGCTTCCTTCAGTTCAGCAGGTACTGTGTTGGTGTTAATTGACAAGTTGATGATGTGGGTTAGGGGGCCTGCTATACCAATGGCTCAATCTCGTAGAAATTTGTCAGGAATTTTGTCTGGTCCTGTGCTCTTATGTACATTTAGGTTAGACAGCTCGTCAAAAGTGTATTTTGGTGTAACATTTTGCAATCTAAATGTGTTCGGGTGTATGTCTTTATCTCTGTAGAAATTACGAAAGGTGGCCGTTGTTGTCGTGTATTTATTGAGAGGTTGAGGTAGGTTCTGTGCAAGTGTGTTTGCTATGGAAGTGAAGAAGGAGTTGAAGTAGGTTGAAATTTGTCGTTTATCTTGGCAAACCTGATCATTAATGGTGAGAGCAATATTAGTGTTAGACGAATCCCTTGTCTTGTTGCTGTAGCCTGTTGTTTTTAGGTGCCTCCATAGTTTCTTTGGGTTATTCTGATATTCCTCTGCCTTATTGTGAAAATAATTATTTTTCGCTGATTTCATTTTCCTACTTAGTTTATTCCTGGCCCTGTTGAACTCATGTTTCAGACCTTGATCCTGTCTATGTTTCGCTAGCCTTTTTAACCTAACAAGTGTGCATGGGGGTAATTGGAAACGTCCCCCTGTGCTGACGTATTAGAGGTGTTTCCGTCACTAAAATATTCATTGTACCATTAATAGCATTAATACTTATCCATATGCGCCTATTATGGGTTGATTATAAAGGTATTAACCTGAAACAACAATAAAACGAGTGAAAACAGCGTTTGGATGGTCAAAATCGGAGATATAGCCCGCGAGTTGTATAATGTATGGGTGAGGCAAGCTGCTTTCCCGCCAATTTCCCCCAAGGCCACTGAGACACAGTCGATCGATACTCTCTCTCTCTCTCTTGCACTTGCTTGCCATCAGTGATGACAACACCCTGCTTGCAACTCGCTAATGTTAGCACGAAAATATACCTCAGAATAAGGGAATAACAGGGAAAATAGGTGATAACTTAAGGAGAGGAGGAAAGTGGGGAAGGAGGGGAGGTAGAGGACTGAGATTTTGCATGGCCCAGGGGCCCAATTTTTTTTTTTTTTTCCCGATGTCAAAAGTTGATTTTTGTTTTCACTCACTCTTAAGAGTCTCTCCGCAGTCCGCCGGGGGAACTCTTAAGAGTCTCCCCGCAGTTCCCGGGTTAACAGATTGTCTCTGTGTTCCAGATGGTGTAGTTGTCATTGTTGATCCATGGGTCTGACCTTGCTTTAATTCGTATGTCTTTCAGAGGAGCTATTTCGTCTAGGATGTTTGTGATGATGGTTCTGAAGCCAACCCATGCGTCATTAACGTTTGTACTTCCAAACACTGGAGACCAGTCTGTATTCCATAAAATGTCCAGAAATGTTTCCTTATTGTAGTTTCTGAGTGACCTTGTTTTGATAATCTTGTGATTCTTTAGGGTAATTTTTGTGGTTTTCCGTGTGCAATATGTGACGAAGTGATCACTTATCCCAGTCTGTATAACCCCTGATTGGGATATTTTGTCCTCTCTGTTACAGTTTATGTGGTCTAATATTGTGGCAGTGTTCTCAGAGATACGTGTGGGGGTTGTGATGAGTTGTTTGTGATTGTGCATTGTCAGTATATGCCTATATTCTCGTACAAGCCTATCATTTCATTGTTTGTAACACAGGTTAAAATACCCTAGTATGATGGATTCATTCCGAGGGTCTAGCGATGACAAAGTTCGTTCAAATTTGGTCAAGAATTGTGTGTCGGCTGGTGGCCTATAGCATACCCCAATTGTGATGGGTCTTGTCCTCGGCAGGTGTAGGTCGATCCACAGAGCTTCGTGATTTTCTACATGGAGGTCGGTCCTAGTTGTGTGTGAGGTTGTTTTTTACATACAGACATACTCCTCCCCCATGCCTATTGCGATCATTCCTAACCATGTTGAAACTTTGAATGTTTATTTCACCATCGTTTATACTTGAATCCAGCCCGGTTTCTGTGATTGCAATTATTGAAGCTTTGGCCTTATTAGCTAACAAGTTTATTTCTGACAATTTATGGTACATTGATCTGGCGTTAATGTGGATAAGATGGAGCCCTTTGTTGGTGAACACTCTGTATTCATCTTTGATTTTGAATGTGTCCTGGCTGGATTCTGAGTTGTTAATACTTGGATCATTTACATTAATATTCGGTAATGAATGCAAGGCACACTTATTGCAAAGGAATTCCCGTTCTTCACTGTTGGTCTTCTTAGAGATGCACTTCATGTGAGCTACCTGTTTACACTTTACACAGTTTTGGATCTTCTGACGTCGTGTTATGAGTGATTCACAAATAAAACAAATGGTTTCGCGATGTTGTACAGCTGAGTTTCTACATTTAACACATTCAACTTTGTTTCTACTGTTAACGTAAGTACATCGGTTATGAACAATTTCATTACAACTGTTGCATTGTAAAAGTGAACTCCTATTGTTGAAACCAATATTACAGACTATACATAGTTTTTTCTTACTGTTTATCATACGACTGGAGGTGTGGTTTGGTCCGCGTCGATCAGCTGTTTGTGCGGGAGAGAGTAGGGGATACTCGCGCTCGGGCTGTGGTTGTTTGCTGTTGTTGTTGTTTTCATTGTCCGTTGATGCTGCTTCCCTGTAGATGTATTTGCGAGTGTTACCTGTTTTTATTGTTGTTCTTGTTGCATGTTGTGCTACTTGGGTCGCCGATATCTGTGGTATTAATGGTAATGCTGTGGGTAATGTAGAGTTGGTGGAGTGGGTAATTGCTAGTTCCCTGCATTTATCGCATTCCATTTCTTTTCTGCTGTTAACATAAGAACATCGATCGTGTGCTGTTTCATTACAAATACTACATTGTGATGTTGGACTCCTTTTGTTGAATCTAATATCGCACACTGTACATAGATTCTTGTATTTTTCGTCGTACGTCTGGCGGTGTGATGATCAGCTGTGCTGCTAGGGTGGGGACTGTATCTAATCTTGAACTATATAAAGGCAGGAGGCAGGACACCACACGTGTAAATTGAATACACTAAAAGATAGGACATATAATGTTAACTGACACGAGAATACTATAAATGCGCAACGGTAGCAATGCTCGACACTAAAAGAAGTACTTCCTCATCAACGAAACAGTCTGCTATGGTTGTGCGACTCAACAACAACCTAGACTAATAAATGCTGTGAATAATAATGCGTACATATCAAAGAGCTTATATTAACCTCTGAAGTGCGCATGGGGGGTAATGAACACCTCTGCCTGTGCGCATGTATTTGAGCTGTTTCCATCACTAAAATATTTATTTTACCATATATAGCATTAATACTTATCCATATGCGCCTATTGTAGGTTGATTATAAAGGTATTAACCTGTTACAACAATAAAACAAGTGAAAACAGCGTTTGGATGGTCAAAATCGGCGATACAGGCCGGGAGTTACATAATGTATGGCTGAGGCAAGCTCCTCTCCCGCCAATTTTCCCCAAGGCTGGAGAGACACTGTCGATCGATACTCTCTCTCTCTCTCTTGTACTCGCTTGCTAACAGTGATGACAATGCCCTGCTTGCAACTCGCTAATGTTAGCACGAAAATATACCACAGAATAAGGGAATAACAGGGAAAATAGGTGATAACTGAAGGAGGGGAGGAAAGTGGGGAAGGAGGGGAGGTAGAGGAGTGATATTTTGCATGGCCCAGGGGCCAAAAAAAAAAAAAAATCTGTGTTTTAAATTTTTTTTGTTTTCCTGACTCTTAAGAGTCTTCCCGCAGTCCGCCGGGGGAACTCTTAAGAGTCTTCCCGCAGTTACCGGGTTAAATACTAACAAGTGTCTACTCGGTTAATAAAGTCTAGCTGGGATACTCTAGGTAAGGAACTGGGGTTGAGCAAGACAGGCTCGTAGCCTAGCGATGTCCTTAAAACTGCATCCTTTAAGTAACGTTAATTGACTAGGGTGCTCTCTCGATAGATCCAGATCACAAGTATCTGGTTCTATCCTGGCGACCCTCTAAAGACAGCAAAGAGTGGAACTGGTACAGGCCAAAACCCTCAGTCAACACAATGCTGCACTCGCAAAGGACGCAACCGAAAAGACAACACAGGCTACCACAGGACCGGTCGAAGTTGTGTAGGTATAAGCAAACCGTACACACATCGGAGACAACGACTACAGTTACCTTATCCCAGTCTAGCATTAATTAAAAGAGCAGAAACACTAAATCAATAATGGAGACACACACCAAGTTCTTAACCTATACTAACTAAGAACCCTCAAACCTATTCTAAGTACATGTAAATACTGTATCTCTGAGGACGGCGCATGCAATACAATGGGCCGGCTATGGAAACCGTATGCAGAACCCAAGGGGATAAGTAATTGAATAAAGACGAGAGAAGTAATGGAAAATAAGAAGGTCAGAGAGAGAAACAGCAATAAAGGGGGTGATCGGGAGAGAGTATGCAAGGGGATGTTAGAAGCACACGCGCCAAGCCTGTCCTGACGAGGACAGCTCCTGGGGACCCTCATGTAGGAGGCAAGTTACACAGGAGCCCGCAAAGGCGCGATGGCGCGATGGTTATTCTATACTGTATAATAGTTTGATTATACACTATTAAGGCTGGTGTGGTAGCAGGTATAGGTGCAGAAACTGCATGTGGACATTGTTTAGTCTTGCCGAGGCATGGTTAGTACTATGCCAACATCAGCCACAGTGATGAATAGGGCAATGTTATGGCAGGATTTGTTTTCACTACACTCCAATTGCTGAAAGGCAACTCCATCTGAGCCATTACAATGAAATGGAAAAGAACATTAAACCACTGTGTTTATGAGTGTATACTGTACCCATCATTTGAATACTCAAGATTGGTTCCAAGATTAGTACAAATCTGTTGTTAGCTAGCATACAACAAATATTGGCATTATCTGATGAATTAAAGGATTAATTTTTACGAGGCACTCCTTCACTTACCATACTATGTACTGTATATGTATATACTCGGGCAAATACTCCATAGCTGGGGGTGGCATTACAGTCCATCCTCCTATAACACGACTATATGGACGGCAGAGCCCCTCGCGCTGTAGGAATTACACTTTATATGGAGATAATTCTATATGGGTCTGAGCTCCACAATTTTGCCACTTTTTTAACAGATTTCTTGCTAAACAAACACCTATATTACCTACCAGATACCATCAAATCATTAACCCGGCAACTGCTGGAAGACTCTTAACCTGACAAGCGCGATATAGACCTAGGGGCTAGGGTAGTTATTTGTGTATTTCTAGCCTTGGATTCTGACAGAATTAGTTATATTTACAATATAGAGCATTATTTGTTTTCGGTATGCTTTTATTTTACATATATGATGTATATATGAACCTTCAAGAGTGCTAAAATAAGTGGGAAAAGCATTTGGGTGGTGAAAAACGAAGATATTGGCCACCCGGTCATAATCTCAGGCGAGAGAGAGCCACAGGCAACCCTCCTCTTTCGCTGTCTGTGAGGTAACTGAGACGAGCGGGGCGGTGTGGGCCGGTGTCTGGGTGTTACATAACGATCTTTTCTGCAACCCACTTGTGCTACATTATCGCGGGAGAGAAAAATAACCGATAAATGATGATAATAAGAGGAAAAATAGGTGATAATTGAGGAGGGGAGGGAGGGGGGAAGGAGGGGAGGGGTGTGGGTGAGATTTACATGGATGAGTACTGGAGGGGAATTATCTCACCTAGAGACAAATTCCTTTGTTTTGATAGGCCCTATTTTTTTTTGGAAGGCTTTTTTTATGGTCTTGCTTCCGTGAGGCCTATCGCGTTCCCTATAGGAAGCCTTCCGTTAGGCCTATCGCGCTTGCCGGGTTAAGAGTCTGGGGGAAAAAAAAAAATCCATTTAAAACACCCCCAAAACAATGTTTTTTTTTGTTTTTTTTGCCCCTGGGCCATGCCAAATATCACTCCTCCACCTCCCCTCCTTCCCCACTTTCCTCACCTCCTTCAGTTATCACCTATTTTCCCTGTTATTCCCTTATTCTGTGGTCTATTTTCGTGCTAACATTAGCGAGTTGGTAGCAGGGCGTTGTCATCACTGTTACCAAGCGTGGGAAAGAGCGAGAGAGAGACTATTGCGTAACAGTGTCTCTCCAGACAAGGGGAGGAGAGGAGGGGAGGGGGGTTGCCTCAGCCATACATTATGTAACTCCCGGCCTGTATCGCCGATTTTGACCATCCAAACCCTGTTTCCACTTGTTTTATTGATGCAACAGGTTAATACCTTTATAATCAACCTATAATAGGCGCATATGGATAAGTATTAATGCTATTTATGGTAAAATAACGATGTTAGTGATGGGAGCAGCTCAAATATGTCAGCACAGGAGTGTAGTGGCTCATACCCCCCCATGCGCACTTCTTAGGTTAACCTAAGAAGTGTGCATGGGGGGTATGACACACCACACGCTAGTTCCCATCACTAACATCGTTATTTTACCATAAATATCGTTAATACTTATTCATATGTGCCTATTTACCATTAACCCGTCCAGCCCCGGCTAGTTTTGTAATGTTTGTTCACCAGAACCCGGCCGGTTTTCAAAAAATGGTTTTATTCCAGAAACAATAGCGAATGGGTTAGGAATGAAGGAAAAACCACGAAAAACCGCTCAAAAAGCTTAAAGAATGGTCCTACAGAGCCCCCGAAAACGTATTTTACAAGAGTAAAAAATTGAAGGCAATTACCCCAAAAAACCAGGTTATTTCGCGCTCACGCGCACGCACGTGGACTTTGAGAGTTTTCAACCATCGGCACGGTTGCGTGGGATACGTACACAGTTCCCATACAAATCTGAGCCCTCTTGAGTGGCTACACCTGAGGTTACGGTCGGCGCAATTAGGGTGATGCGCCAGGCGCGTCTCTGGGGCTGTGCGTTACATACATCGCCGACGCGTAAGGCGCGTCGCTGGGGCTGTACGGGTTAATATGAAGATAT
Organism: Paralithodes platypus; assembly: GCA_032716605.1. NCBI lineage: Eukaryota > Metazoa > Arthropoda > Malacostraca > Decapoda > Lithodidae > Paralithodes > Paralithodes platypus. The sequence continues at coordinate 85,890,621 of CM064513.1, read as the reverse complement.
TAACCAGTTACAACAATAATACAAGTGGAAACAGCGTTTGGATGGTCAAAATCTGCGATAGAGGCCGGGAGTTACATAACCAAAGGCTGAGGCAGCCTCCCACTCCTCCACTCCTCCCCATGTCTGGAGAGACTGTTGCGCAATACTCTCTCTCTCGCTCTTTCCCACACTTGGTAACAATGATGACAACGCCCTGCTTGCAACTCGCTAATGTTAGCACGAAAATAGACCACAGAATAAGGGAATAACAGGGAAAATAGGTGATAACTGAAGGAGGGGGGGGGGGGGGGGGGGGAAGGAGGGGATGTGGAGGAGTGATATATGGCATGGCCCAGGGGGAAAACAAAAAAGTTCAAGTTTTTTTGGGGGTGTTTTAAATGGATTTTTTTAGGCCCAGGATCTTGAGAGTCGTATTCTTAAAAACCCATACCTTCCCTTAACTTTCCTTTCCCTTCCAAGGAATTTTCTTTCCCTTCGGTATTCTTAAAGAATTCCTTGGAAGGAATTTTTTTCGGAAGTGTTGGTAGCTCTGTTCCACAGGCGAAGCTAGGCGCGCACCAGTTGGTATGCCTGAAGTAGTAAACAAACCTTGTCAAACAAACGTTTCCCAGGGTTGACTTGCATTATTGTTGCCCAAAACATGATTTAGACCACAAATATTGTCTTCAAAGCATATTATGTTGACTTGCACAAACACAAGAATGAATTGTCAACATGATATTAATAAATACAGGTTCCTAGCTCTAAATTGCGCATGTAGCCTACACCAACAAGCCATATTCTGTTGTAGTATTTAGACCTAGCCTATATCCTATTATCCAAGAATATAATTACATATAAACTGATATGATAAGAAACAGGGATGGAGATAAATTAGATTAGCCGAATGTAGTGCGAATTAGTGTACCGTATATCAAGCATGAGCACTTTTCAATTACAACTTTACAAGCTCAAGTCTTCCATTTCTGACCAAAACTTAACAACTAGGCTATAGGAATCGTATAATAACCCACTATTGAGAAATATTTGCCTTCAAAGTTCAATACACATTATAGCCTGACATATTCTGGTGTGCTGAGTTCAAATACTAACTTGAACTTCTGTAGGCCTAGCCTATATATTATATAGGCCTAGGCTAGATTTGTTTTCTATTCAGCGAACAAAAAATAAAAGCTAGGCTATATTTGATCTGGCCCAATTTGGTAAAAATTGCAATTCATGGCCCATAGTAGATTTACTGTGCTATTGAAACTAGTTTTTTTCAATGTTTATATTTAGGCTACCGATATTTATTTATTAATTATCTAATTTGACCGTTTTTTATTTTTATACATTATTTTGGGGCAAGAATGTAGTTACCGGGTGTACCGGCAGTACCGCCCAAAGTATATACACTCTTAACAAGTAAACCTACCAAAACAATATTGGAACCTGTGACGTCACGTTGAAAGCTCCACGCTTGCTACCTCCTTATTTACTAACGGTGGTTCTGGTAAAATCAAAGCATATGGAATACTGGTATATACGGTTTTGTAACAATGGTTTTAATGAGTTGATAAAAGACTAAACAACTTAATTCTAGTATATAACTGGTCCTAATGTGTTCATATATCGATAATGTTGGTGTTAATGAAGCCTTTCTCAGCATCTTCTGGGCTTCTGTTACATATATTATCGAAATATAACTTCTGAAGTAGTTTGTACATTATGCTATCATAAGTAGGGATATTACATAAATAATTGACTTCATATGAGTATGCAGTTTACCCCTATATTACTGCAATTTTTCAATAAATATGGTCAAAATACCGAGACGGGAAAAATACACTCGGTAATCATATTATTTTCCTTATTTATAATAATAATAATAATAGTTCTTAAAGCTAGCGCATGCTAAGCTAGCTAAGGATAGCTCAATAAGGCCGATTAGGCGTATTTCCATTGGGATCCTGTACTACTACCCCATCCCTTTGCTCATGAGGGATGGTAACGACTCAGTGCTTGTGAAAAACCTTTAATGCGCCGAGCGTGGGCGCGAACCCGGGCCTTCTGGGTGGAAGTCCGAGATGCTAGTCACTACACCAAGCGAGCCGCTTGAGTAAGAGTCCCAATACTCTGGTAAGTAATCTTGCGCAGGTTTATGTGTGTATGTAGGATATGGTTTCAATTATGTACTGGAACCAACTTCACTTGTGTCATTGCTGTTAAACATACATTACTTTACACAAAAAATCCTTTCCTCCATCTTCCTTAGCCGTAGATAATAAAGTTTTCTTTGGATAATTTAGTAAAGAAACCGAAAATTTATCATTTTAGGACTGACTATAATAGTTCACCATTATTTTCGGTATAAATTAATAATGATAGGTCTTAGTTGATGTTGTTTTTACTTTGAAATATTTGTTTTATATTTATATAAGCATACAATTAACAAAATGTCTCCAAAATAAATTAACAGTGAAAACAAAGTACATTTTAGATCGTTTCTCATTGTATTCGTCTGCGCTGGGAAAGAGGCTTTGGCCGCAGCCGCCATGCCTATACATTTGCGCCTGATCACACTTTTATTTTGAAGTGCTTTACTTAATTTGATTGTAATAACTAACCTAACCAGCTGAACCTAACCTAATGCAATACAATTCAGTACAAAATAATTAAAAATACATCGAAATACAATCATGATTAAGTACGAATGTAGAGGCATAGTGGCTACGGCTAAGGTCTCCCGCTCCCACAGTAATAATACTCCAGATTTTGGAGCGAAATATGTTGCTGGTTATGAAAACGTGACAATAATAGGATGCAGAGACATATTAGTTTTTTAAGTTTTCATGAAGTATCGAGGAATCAGCTGCTAAATGATTTAATTTGGGGTAGAAATAACCCCAAACTATAGCCACAGTATACCATGAGCGTGACATCACCATTTTACAAGACTTACACACTTCGGCGCCTTTCAAGAAATTCGAGTATACAGTAGGTTTACTTGTTAGTGTCTATATACTTTGGTACCGCCCACCTTGTTTACACTATGCGGATGCCTTTGGATATAAAAATACATTAGCCTAACCAAACAACCTAACCTAACCTAACCTAGTATTCATGCAGTAATGACAGGGGGCAAATAGCAGAAAATATAGCGTCGAAATGGACGCGAACGTAAGTGCGAGCGCACAACATGACATCCTTCCCTATTTTGGTAAGGGTTGTGTTAGCGGGCGTACCGCCTGCTTTGTTTCCATATTCGCACACTCGCAGTTACATTCACGTCTAATTTGACTGAGCATGTTATTTGCCTCTGGTAATATACTGTATATGATGATGACAATGTCATGGGAGGCAGCATAAAAGTACCCAACTTCACCATCTTCAGAAATGACTGTCAATCCAACAAACCAAAACATGGAGTCTGCACTTATGTCCATAAAAATGTAAAAGCCACATGCCCCTCACCGACCCAACACCCAAACACCATTGCAGTCCTCCTACATCAATACAATCTGCACATTCTAACAGTCTACCGCCCACCCTCTAACACACAAGAAGAGAACATGGCACTAAACAACTACATCCAGGAATTTAGCATAGGGAAAGAACTCCTCATCATTGGTGACCTAAACCTCCCTGCCATAAACTGGGATAATGAGACAACAAATGACCACCTTCCCCACACTGATGCACTTTTCCTTGACACGTTCAACACCCTTGGACTACACCAGTGGGTAAAAGAACCTACCTTCCTAAGCTCGGGAAACACCTTGGACCTGGTGCTAACGTCAGAGGATGACAGGATACTAAATGTGACAACTTACCCTCCATTTCCCCGCTACGGCCATGCTTTAGTAGGACTCAACTATCTCTTCCAAGCAGACACCACCACCGCCTGCACCCCTACCACCGAAATCCATGACTGGCCCAAAGGAAACTGCAAGAGAATTAGAGAAGCGCTCCACAGGGTTGACTGGGACTTTGAGATTGACTCGAGGGATGTGGACAACTTCTACGTATACATCACTGACACTCTCAACAACCTAGTCAGTCAATTCATCCCAGTCAAAAAACTGACCAAAACTGAAATGCCCCCTCCGTGGACCAAACTACAATCGAAACCTCTGTCCAAGCTCCGCAGTGCCACATGGAGGGAGTACAAGCAACAGAGGTCCATCCATGGCAGAAACTCCCCTCAAGCACTCCAATCCCTCTCCCGCTTTAGGGAGCTCAGTGACATGTACCGCTCACAAAACCTAAATCTCCAGATCTACGAAAAACAGCTAATTCAAAACCGCACAACAAAACCCAAACTCTTCTACTCCTACATAAGGCAAAAAAAATCTGACCGCCCGAAGGTAGGACCATTGACCCTAAATGGCCACCTAACCGACTCTCCCATAGCCATGGCAGAATCCTTTGCTGATGCCTTTGCAAGCGTCTTTCTTAACGTCCACCTCCAAGCTCCCGCACCTCACCAAACCTGTCCTGGTAGTCTTGAATCCATACACTTCAACACACAGGAAATTGAAGAAAAACTAAAGCAACTCAAACCAGACAGTGCAATGGGCCCGGACGCCATACACCCCAGACTACTGAAAGAATGTGCCGCCGAACTAGCAGAGTAGCAGTACCCTTCACCCTACTATTCAACCTCTCAATGACCTCTGAACAACTTCCCTCCCTATGGAAAACCTCCCATATATCCCCAATATACAAGAAAGGACCAAGGACAAACCCCCTGAACTACAGACCCATCAGCCTCACATCTGTAGCATGCAAAACCATGGAGAGAATTGTCACCAAAGAACTCTACAGATTCTTCCATGATCACATGGTCCTCACCAACAACCAGTTTGGGTTTAGGGAGAACAGATCAGTTACCGACCAGCTCCTACTTACCTACAACTACATCACCTACTGGTACGACCGTGGGGAGCTGGTAGACCTAATTCTGTTCGACTTCACGAAGGCCTTCGACAGAGTCCACCACCAAACGCTCATTGACAAGTTGCAGAGTATTGGTATTTCAGGTCACTTACTCAACTGGATCATCAGCTTCCCGTGTGGTCGGACCATGAAAGTCCGTGTGAGTGGAACCACAAGCTCTTCAAGACCAGTGCTAAGTGGAGTCCCCCAGGGATCTGTCCTAGGACCCCTACTATTCCTCCTCTTTGTCAACTACATTGGCTCAAGACTGCACAGCAAGTTCAAGATATTCGCTGACGACCTGAAGCTATACCTGCAATCCTCATCCCCGCGCCTAACCCAAGAACAACTTCAGGAGGACATAAACACCCTAGCTGCAACTGCAGCCTCCTGGGGCTTAAGAGTTTTCCCCAGGGAAGTGTGCCCACCTACGCTTCACCAGATCACCTGCCCTCAGAACTGACCAGCCCACATACCTTCTTCAAGGTAACCCCATAAGACCCTCGCAAGCCCACTCCGATCTAGGTGTAAAAATCTCCACAGACCTAAAGTTCCACCAACATATCCGGGAAACTACCCAGAAAGCAGGAGGAATTGCCTCCACTCTTCTTAAAAGTACAGTGTGCCTAACTCCAGACTTCATGATGAACCTCCTCACCACCGACATCCGCCCCATAATAGAGTTCGGATCCCCTGTCTGGAACCTGAGTTACTCCATGGACCTCAAACGCCTGGAGTCTGTTCAGAGAAGATGGACCAAACAAATACACGGACTGGAAGGTCTTCCCTACAATGAGAGACTACAAAGTCTAAACCTCTTCTCTGTACAGGGCCGACTGATAAGGAGCGACCTCATACTCTGCCACAACATCTTCCATGGCAATTCACCTATCGCACCCACCGACCTCTTCACACTAGCACCGAGAGTAGGCACCAGGGGCCACAGGTACAAGATACAGATCCAACATGTATCAGTAGAAGCCCAAAAACGCTTCTTCTCTTGTAGAATAGCAGAGCTCTGGAACTCCCTCTCCGAAGAAACTGCTATGGCCCCAAATACCACTGCCTTCAAGACTCCTTGCCCAAACTCTCCCAGAAACCCTCCAAAGCTATATACAATAGCCTAAACAGACCTTCCTCCCTACAAATTTCACATGCCCAACTCCCCCACTTCACACCCATATCAAAATAAACAAAGAAATTCCATCATCTTGTAGAACAACACACATGTCATAGACCAACACCCAAAGCAAATCCAAGAAGATACAAACAACCAGTTACACAAACATATTACAGTACATATACATCATCACACAATCTAGCTGGAGTATCCGTATACCTGTACTAGGGCCCGAACCCTCTGTAAGTATTGTCATGTGACACAAGCAGGAGACCGCGGCCCCACGAGGTAAGATAACGAGGTAATAACGAGGACATAGCACCCCTCAAACCATTATTGTATCCCACAGCCAGGTGTTGGGTAAATTGTTTTGCCGTGGGATACAATAATGGTTTGAGGGGGGCTCACCCCCCATCATCTCCATGACTTGTTGTCATTATCATACATATTACCAGCAGGGGCAAATAACAGCAATGAAATTAGACGCGAATGTAACTGCGAGCGTGCGACTGTAAACAAAGTAGACAGTACGCCCGCTAACACAACCCTTACCATTATTTGTTATTTGCCCTTTTGCAAACAATATATACTGTATATTGATGACAATAATTCCTGGGAAGGTGAGGCCCCCCTCAACCTAAGAAGCGGACATAATAGAAGTGAACTTAATGGTCATGGCCCAGAGCGTGCAAATCGCCGCAGAAGGTTGCTTGGATAATACTGAACCTTTAAATAAGATTCTATCAAATTTTAAATTGATTTTTGTTCTTGGGTAATCTGAATAAAAGATGAATCACCAATAGTTATGATTTAGGCATCAATGAGTAGGTTATTCATCATATTAGCTATTCATTAGTATAGTTTTGAAGATTGGGTGATATTCTTATGTTCTTTACTCTCCCCTCAAAGGCTAGGCTATCATATAGTTTGGCAAAGGCTAGGTTACCATGTAGTTAGGCAAATATCTTTGTAAGGCCTCGCCCAATTTCTTACCGATTACTCACATACACCAGTGGCTTGCACTATTTGTTTCACTAACTGGCCTTCCTTGTGCAGCCCAATATAATGTGCAATTAGATCCGGTGTCACGTTCTTTCGCTGACCCGTACACACTAAAAACTGGCGGGGACTTGTCCACCACTGCCATACTGATCATAATAATGACTGATACCGATCCACCCACCACAGCTGCTGGAAGCACTGATGTTCCAACACTATGTACTGTATGTAATAATACAGTACCATAATTATTCCTAACCTTCAAGACTAGAGAATACTAAGGATGTAAAGTAAATTCAGACAGAAAATCCACAAATTTTATTTGAAACAGTGTGCGGGGGACTCTGGTGACTAGTGGGGTTTTCCTTACAAACATTGAGTAGGCTATATTTGACTATTATTGCTTTGCTGATTCAGTCCTTTCAATGCATTAATATTGTGCACAGTGTGAGTACATTTTGACACATGTTAATGTAATAAGTTTGAAAATTCAGATTTTGAGGCTTGCCAGGGATCAAGAACAATCCCAAGTTTTCAACAAAATCTCATACCATACTGTATACAGCCCAAAATAAGTAGGCACATTTTTTCATTAGCAATTTTGGGCTCTAATCTTATAAATTTTCTTTTAGCCTACCAGATTTTTAGCTACTACCAATGTTAGTAAGTTGGCCTATACACTCGGCATAATCAAACGCTGTATGTTAGCATAGCCTAGGCCTATCTTAGGTTCTCAGGTTAAGCTATATTGTTTGGATATTTAAAGAAAGTAGAGGGATTAGGCTAGGATATACTGTAATGAAAAATTAGGGTAGCCTATAATTGTACTCACAACCAATAGTATTGAATAGGCTAGTGTTTACAAATATGTTTTTCAAGGGATTTTGTTTTGATTAGGCTAATATGATGACAATATTCAAGCAGACACTGCGGCAATATTAGCACGCTCTATGCGTCAGATTTTACCACTTTTTTCTGAAATCATCCCTCGGCGAGTGGTTATTTGCCTCCTGCTGGCATTATATATGAATATGATGATGACAATTATGTCCAGGGGGGAGGGGGGGGGGGGTTGTTTGAACACCAAACACTGTCAAATTAAAAGTAAACGCAGAGAGCGTGCAAACTGCTGCTGTAGTCTCCTTGAACTATAGTTAAGATACCGGGTAGCTACCGAATAATCTAAAAACACGCTCCCTGATAGTGTACAAGGCTATGAAAATCAGGGAAAATATTATAGTGAAAAGGTAACTCGGACTTTCTATAACATAAAGTAATAAAGGTAAGGATGTAGTATTCGAGGAATTTCGAGCTTATCGCCTGCCTTGTTTACACTACTCGCACGCTCGCGATTACATTTCCGTCTATATTGACTGCCGTGGGATACAACAATAAGTTGAGGGCCCCCCTCACTCCCCCATGACTTATTGTCATCATCATATATAGGCATTTTGCCAGCAGGGGGCAAATTACTTAAAATAAGCAGTCAAAATAGTCTAAAACGTAACCGCAAAGCCTATGTAAACATGATGACCGTACACCAGGATACTACATCCTTCGTGAATCGTGAAGGATGAATCCGGGTGTACGGTCGTCATATTTACATAGGTAGTGCGCTCGTGGTTACGTTCCCGTCTATTTTAACGGTTATTTTTTCTGTTATTTGGCCCCTGCTGGCAATATAATATATGATGATGACAACATGTAATGGGGTGACGGTGGGGTGAAGGTTGACGGGGGTGAGGACCCCGTCAACCTATTGAATCCTGCGGCAGTCAAAATAGACTGGAACATGATCGCGAGCGTTCACTGCTGCCGCCGTTCCGCGTAGTGTAAACCAAGGCAGGCGCCATGTAGTATGTCCAAATACTACATCCTTCCCATAGGCCTAATAAATTCGCAACATTTAAACATCCAGATAGCCTATCTGAGGTGAGCCAATTCTGACAAAATCTAACAAATGTTGGCTTGAACATTATGATGGGCTAGCCTAGAGGGACAGAGACTAGCCTAGGTTAGTTTATTCAGTGGGGATATAGCCTAAGAAAAAAAAATTAGGCCTACAATCCTGTATGGGTCATGAAATTCATAAGAAAAATAGATTAGCCTGGGCTAGGCTAGCTTACATGATGATGTAGCCTACTGTAGGCTATAGGCTAAGCCTAGGCCTAGCCACCTAGCCTGATATGTGGTACTGGTAAGTTAGGCTAAATTAGTATATAAGATGATTGACCACTATTACTGTTAGCCCACAAATTTATATTAATATTACAGTATATGGCTATGCCTAGCTATTTTTAGTTATGTAAAGTATGGTATTACTGGGAATTGTTGATAGCGTAAGCTGCGTATCTCTGGCAAGCCTCAAAACCTGGTAATGTTGACACTTATTGCATTAACACGTGCCAAAATATATATACGATATAACTACACCCAATACGCCCCAAATAAACTTAGCCTCCTATGCAGATGACATAACACTCACATGCACACACCATGACCCAAAAAGAGCAACAGATCTCCTTCAACCCTAAAACGGTTAGAGATTAACGCAGGATTACGGGGTCTGCAGAGCGCCGATTGGCCCAACCCTGCTGATCCCCCTTCACACCCAACCCTTCTCGTCCATATGCTTATCCAATTTTATCTTAAAGCTCCCTATCGTTTTTAATCCCACTATAGCACCTGGTAGTCCATTCCACCCATCTACAACTCTGTTACCAAACCAATATTTGCCTATATCTTTTCTGAAACGAAATTTATCTAATTTGAAACCATTGGTACGAGTTCTTTCGCTATCACTGAGCTTTAGTACATTTGTCATGTCCCCTTTGTTAATCCCACTAACCCACTTGAACACCTCTATCATATCCCCTCTAACTCTGCGTCTCTCTAACGAATGTAAGCCTAATTTCTTCAACCTTTCTTTATATGGAAGATTTCTAATATTATGGATCATTTTTGTCATTCTACGCTGTACTCTCTCCAATGAATCTATGTCCATTCTGTAATAAGGACACCAAAATTGAACAGCATAATCCATATGGGGTCTCACTAATGACAAGTAAAGTTTTAAGATAACATCAGCAGTTCTGTTACTCACACTCCTAGAGATGAACCCGAGAATCTTGTTTGCCTTGTTTCGAACGCTTATACACTGTTGTCTAGGCTTCAAATCATTGCTAACAAACACACCTAGATCTTTCTCACAATTCGAGTTTTCTAATTCCACATTAGCTAGTTTATATTTAACATTTGTATGCATCTTCCCTATCTTTAACCCGGGAGCTGCGGGGAGACTCTTAAGAGTTCCCCCGGCGCACTGCGGGAAGACTCTTAAGAGTCAGAGAAAATAAAAATCAACTTTTGACATCGAAAAAAAAAAAAAAAATATATTTTTTTTTTTTATTTTTTTTTTTTTTTTGGCCCCTGGGCCATGCAAAATCTCAGTCCTCTACCTCCCCTCCTTCCCCACTTTCCTCCTCTCCTTCAGTTATCACCTATTTTCCCTGTTATTCCCTTATTCTGAGGTATATTTTCGTGCTAACATTAGAAATCCGATTGGAGGGTGTGGTCATCACTGATAGCAAGCGAGTGCAAGAGAGAGAGAGAGAGTATCGATCGACTGTGTCTCAGTGGCCTTGGGGGAAATTGGCGGGAAAGCAGATTGCCTCACCCATACATTATACAACTCGCGGGCTATATCTCCGATTTTGACCATCCAAACGCTGTTTTCACTCGTTTTATTGTTGTTTCAGGTTAATACCTTTATAATCAACCCATAATAGGCGCATATGGATAAATATTAATGCTATTAATGGCACAATGAATATTTTAGTGACGGAAACACCTCAAATACGTCAGCACAGGGGGACGTTTCCAATTACCCCCATGCGCACTTCAGAGGTTAATACCTTGCATTTGTCAATGTTAAACTTCATCTGCCAATTTACTGACCATTCGTGTAAGGTATCTAGATCCCTTTGGAGGCACTCCAATCTGAATACATCCCTATCTGAATACATCCCTCAACTCACCATAAACAACACACCCCTAACACATACACAACACCCAAAATCCTAGGAGTAACATATGATACTCATATGACATTCAAACAGCACACCACAAACATTAAAAAGAAACTGACAACCAGACTTAACGCCCTCAGGTCACTTGCTCACACAAAATTTGGATACAACAAAGAAACTACCACCACAGTATATATCGTATAAATACGATAGACTATGACTCTTTTGTGATCTTGTATGTCTCTGTGACGTCACGATCTCTCCTACAGCACGATGTAGGACGAGTAGATCGTATATTATAAGATTGTAAATAAGTTAAGTTATAAAAGGCCTAATATGCTATTAAGCAATATTGCCATGGTCTTATGTAGTATATATGAATTTATCGTATATATTAATATAATTTATCGTATAGAGCAACCTAAATGCGGTACGATAATTTGGGCTCCTGACGGTTTGCCAAGGCAGCAAGGTGTGCTTTTGAGGTACGTCAGAGCCTTCACGAACACCAACCAGTTAACATCTAATTTTCCGCCCTCAGTTGATCGTGCTTTTATGCCTCTAATCACAATACACATACAGCAATACACACAGCTACACCATCACGACGCTCTCATCGACATCATGACTGACTGATAGATAAGCATAATATTCATGTCCATTCCCATGTAATCATTTATTCTTTCTTTAACTTGACTCGTGTCTCGGGACCGAAGTCTCGTTCCCCATTGTCCACCACCATATTGGGTAAAACGTTCTCATTGCCACGTGGAACTATTGGTGAGTTAATTCCTGGCTAATATTAACCCTTATAACCTTACCCTATAATTATATACATTTATTATGTGAGACCTTTGGATATAAATTAGCTTGTTTCAGATTGAATTCAATTTAGATATAGAGTATTCATTTAGATTGATTTTATTTGATTCATTATAGCTTAGTAATATTTAACTTCCATTGATAGTTTACCACATTGGTGCCCAGACCCGGGAATTAGCTACCAGTAAGGGATTTTAAGGCAATGAACAAGGGGACATAAAACAGGATGCAGGAACAACTCTATGATAAACTGGCAAGGCTAGCCAAGCGATGGTTAGAGCCGGAAAGCAGGGTCACATCGTTGTGCCTGCCTAAGTCCTGCTTCCCACCCATCATCTTTCCCCAATAATTTTCTTTTCCGTTTCAGACTTCCTGTGACATATGACCTGACCTAACATTTTTTCTTGTTCAATATGATCCATTAGTAGGTATTGCTATTTAGTGTACTATTTGTTCTCCATAACATAGAAGTCCGCAGGTTGGCGTCTCTTAATTAGACTATTGATTTGCCGTTGTCCTTGTAACGTAACATTTAGATACATAGCCTATAGGCTCACATGCAAAATGGATAAAGACCATAAAGAGACACCGACTAGTGGGGTGCTAAGCAAAGCCCCTAAAAATCAAAGGGCGGGACTTCGGGGAGTGTTAAATAGGCTAATTGTGGACTTAAACACTTTCATCACTACTGCTGATCTAGAGGAATTGGAGGCTAGATTAGATAACGTCCAGGCTACCCACGGTCGTATTACGGCTCTGAGTGAGGTGATTGTGGCTGACATGATAGAGGAGGAAGAGATAGTTACAGAGTGTGATAATCGCGCCCTCTATGACGAACCTGTCTTTAGTGCGAAGCGCCTATTACAGCGTGCTGTCGCAAGTAAGAAGGGAGGCGATAATGAGGCCCATAGAAGGGCTGACCCAAAACATACTGTACACCTCCCAAAGCTCAATCTTCCTACATTTGGGGGCAAGTTAACCGAGTGGTTAGCTTTTTGGGACGTATTTCGATCTACGGTTCATGAATCCTCTTTGGATAATGTCCGCAAGTTTCACTATCTGAAGGGACAAATGGAAGGAGAGGCCTTACATTTAATAGAGGGTTTTGCAGTAGTAGGTGGTAGTTATCTTGAAGCGGTACACTTATTAGAGTCCACATACGGGGATAGAGAGCAGTTGAAGATGGCCCATGTCGTTGCCTTGTTGGGGCTCGCAGAACCACAGTATAAGGTTGATGAGTTGACAAACTTCAGGGCAAATATGGAGTGCCATACTCGATCGCTAGATACCCTAGGGCTTACCACGCAGGAAATGATAGTCATTATCTTGCGTCAGAAGCTTCCTATGGCAATACTTGATAAGGTAAGATCATTTGAGCTGGGGGAATTCAAAACTCAGTTCAGTAAGGAGATCAATAATCTACAGTTGAACAAAGGGAGAATGTATGTGTCGGGAGGGAGTGAGAATGTGGAGAAGAGGGGAACAGTAAGCATGACAGTGGGGACTAAAGTAAAGAAAGAGGGTGTGTATAAGAAACTTGCTCAGATTCTATGTAAGCTATGTAACAACAAACATAAATGGAGTTTCTGTGTAAAATACCCGACAAATGAGACAAAACTAGCACAGGCGAGAAGATTGAAGCTATGTGTAGGTTGTCTAAGTGGGGAACATGGTAAGCAGGGACAATGTACTGCTACATACTTAAGGCCCTGTCGGCACTGCAAAGGACATCACTTTGATAAGTTGTGCCCTACTGCAGATAAAGTCAAAGACGTCAAAAATGAGGGTACTACAACTGTGGCACTAGGTAGCACGCAAGACACCACTATATTGCCCACAATACAGATTCCCATGGAAGGTAATGACAGTAACAAAGTTTGTCGGGTACTTCTAGATCAAGGGTCTCAACGTTCCTTTATAAAGAGGTCCGTACTAGTGGGACTGAAGCACCGAATCGTAGGGGCTGAGACTCTTCGATTACAGGGCTTCACAGGGGTTACTGATAAACAAGACTACGAGATAGCGGAGATTTCATATTTCTATCGTAAAACCGGTACTTTATGACTTGTATCGTAGTAGACACCCTACCAGAATATGTATCTGTGGGTGTGAAGAAGGTGGAACACGCATTACGTAGCAAAGGGGTTAACTTGTCAGATCCCATGGGAAATCAGAGTGAGGTGCATGTTCTACTTGGTGTGGATCATTATTATGAAGTAGTATACCCTGGATTTAAAAAGATGTGTGGTGTAATTTTAATCCCCACTAAATTTGGATACTGCATGAGCGGAAAGGTGCATACTACACAGTCAAAGGTCCTGGTCGACACGGTCTCGATATATAGAGTCAATGTAACCGCGGCAGAGGAGTTGGGAAGGGAGGATTCCCAACCTAGTGACCCTAAGATGGCTGCCGAGTTCGACCTGGAACGACTGTGGAGATTGGATCACATAGGCATTAATCCTATGGAGACTGATTATGACTCGGAAGTTGCGCTACAAAGGTTTGACGAGTCTGTGTGCTACTGTGCCTCAGACAAGCAATATAAAGTTAGTTTACCTTGGAAGAACAGTGAGATAAGCCTACCTACCAACTATGGTTTGGCATTAGGTCGCTTGCGCGCATTGCAGCGGAAATTGTCTAACGAACCGAGCACGCGCCAGGCGTATGACGATGTATTTCGGAGTTATGAGGATAGGGGTTTTATTGAGAGAGTCGATGTCAAGGAACCGTGTAAGAAGGGTAGGGTTCACTATCTGGCCCATCATGGGGTAAAGAAAGACAGCGTCACCACACCAATACGGGTGGTGTATGACTGTTCTGCCCACCAAGGTCAACAACCCAGTCTGAATGACTGCCTGTTGACAGGTCCGTCCATGGTGTCGGACCTGTCCCAACATCTATTGCGGTTTAGGCTGGGAAAGTACGCCTATACCAGTGACATCGAGAAAGCATTCTTGATGGTCAAGCTAAAGGAGGAAGATAGAGATGTTACCCGCTTTCTTTGGTTCAGCGACATTAGCGACTCTGAAAGTCCCATCATAATGTACCGTTTTCGGGTTGTACTCTTTGGGGCCACTTGCTCGCAGTTTTTGTTAAATGCCACAATCAGAAAACATCTAGCTGACACTCATGAGGACACAAGTAAACTATCTCGCGGATTATACATTGACAATTTGCAGGGTACTAGCGATAGTCAAGATGATTTGTTGTATGCATACTGGCAAGCACGCAGATTGTTTGCGGATGCACATCTATTTCTCCGCGAGTGGGTTACTAATAGTGAAGATCTTCAGAGTTTAATACAGGTGGATGGTACGGCATCTCTTAACCAGGAAAAGTCCAGAAATTTGGGGATGATCTGGCAACCTAAACATGACATACTAACTTTTCAAACAAGGTCTTTTGCTCAGCAGACAGGAGCGCACACAAAAAGAAGTCTGTTGAGCAAAGTTGCGCAATTTTTTGATCCTTTGGGTCTAGCATTACCTGTTACCATAAGAGCTAGGATTCTAATGCAGGAAGTTTGGAGACGTAAAATAGGATGGGATGACAGTTTGCCCGAGGACCTGAATGACCAAGGGACATTGTTGTTGAATGAATATGCCATCCTATGTACTAAACCTATACCTCGTAAAGTGGCGGCGTTCGGTGACGTTACGTTACACACGTTTTGCGATGCTAGCGCCACGGCATACGGGGTAGCCATATATGTTGTTACTTCATTTGGGGCACATTTAGTTACAGCCCGGGCCAAAGTAGCCCCGGTTAAGAAGGTAACTATCCCTAAAATGGAATTGACTGCCATGCTGCTATTAGCACGTCTGGTGCAACATGTACGCGCAGCATACGAGAGCGAATTAAATATTGAAATCGTTCATGTATGGTGCGATAGTCAGGTCGCACTCAACTGGATACATAGCAAGAAGTCTCTGCCAGTTTATGTGCGGAATAGGGTAGATGAGATTAGAGCCCTTTTGCCAGACGTTGCTTATCATTATGTAAATACAAAGGAAAACCCTAGTGATCTCATAACTAGGGGTATAACGGCTAGCCAGTTAATGAAGTCCGAATTGTGGTGGCATGGTCCAAAGTGGCTGCTCCATGAAAGTGAATGGACGATATGGCATGCTGTTGGTGAGGGACTTCTGCCACTGGAAACAGTGGCAGTTACAGCCCAACCAAATGAGCCACCGGGTCCTATCATAAAGTGGGCAAGATTCGGTGACTATAAACTAGTCAGAGTTGTAGCTTGGGTGTTGCGATATGTATCCAATTAAGCTTAAAGTAACGGGCCAACTCTGCAACAGGGGTCACAACATTGATGCTCGTGAATTTAAAGCAGCTGAAGTAACTTTGATCAAATGGGTTCAAGTAGAAACCTTTTCCAATGAATTAGAATCCTTGAAAGGCTCGAATAAGACATTAATGCCTAATATAGTGCGTCAACTAAGGTTGCACCTAGACAATGGCCTCATCAGGTGTGAGGGTCGCCTGAAGTGGTCGGGTGTACCAGACGGCACAAACCGACCTATACTTATGCCAACAAGACATCACGTTACTGATCTATTGATCATACGTGCACATAGGGAAGTAAAACACTACGGGGTATGTCATATTATATCAAATTTACGTCTCATATGGTGGATACCCAGAGTTCGACAAGTAGCTCGACGCGTAGTGAGAAAGTGTGTAATATGCCAGAGACTAAAGGGTAAACCATATGCAACTGGACCAGCTCCACCTCTACCTGAATGCCGTGTAAAGCACGTAGAACCTTTCCAAGTGGTAGGATTAGATTACACAGGGGCATTGAAGACGAGGGAGCATGAGAAGGTTTATATATTATTGTTTACCTGTGCGACGTCTCGAGCGGTACACCTAGAACTATGTGATAATATGTCTAGCGAAGAATTTATGCTGGCGTTCAGACGGTTTTGTGCCCGTCGTTCATTCCCTCAACTCATTCTTAGCGACAATGCTCCCACTTATGTCCAAGCATCAAAATATCTAAAGGATATGAGTAGTGATCCTACTATCATCACTTTTTTGGGAGAGAAAAAGTGCGAATGGAGGTTCATTCCAGTTAAGGCACCTTGGTTTGGTGGAATGTGGGAACGGTGTGTCGGCATAGTAAAGTCAGGACTCAGAGCGGTTGTAGGACGTGCTCTATTAAAGAAGAGTGAGTTGACGACAGTCCTCACAGAGATAGAGGCAGTCGTGAATGATCGCCCGCTTACATATGTGTACACCGACCTGCAAGAACCACTACCATTAACGCCAGCTCACTTGCTATATGGAAAACCATTGACTGCGTTTCCATCTGATTTTCAGTCCATAGTAGAGTTAGAGGATCCCTCGTTGTACTCTGCGGTAGCGGTGTCTAGGAGATACCAGTATATATCCAGGATAATCGAGGATTTTAGGAAACGGTGGATTAGTGAATATCTGCTAGCATTGAGGGAAAGGAGTGTTACTCCCTCTGGTAGACCAACGGCCCCTAGAGTTGGTGACGTTGTTTTAATTAAAGAAGATAGTCCTCGTTTATACTGGAAATTAGGCCGCGTATTGGAGGTATACAAGGGGGCAGACTCTGTAGAGCGGGTGGCGCTATTAAAGACAGCCACTGGAACTACTGTTCGTCCTATCGCACGTTTGTACGCTTTGGAGCTAGATTCCGCATTGCAATCTGAGGCTCCACCTGTTATTGCTGGGTCCGAGGATTCTCGAAGGAACGACTCACCTCATACTGATGGTGATCATTCTCGGACCGGGACGCGTCCCAGACGCGCTGCTGCTGGCGCTGTCGACTTGTGGCGTCAGAAGATAGCCTCTGGGCAACTTTAGGTTTAAGGTGGGGTTCAGGTCTTTTTTGTGGGGGGAGTGTATCGTATAAATACGATAGACTATGACTCTTTTGTGATCTTGTATGTCTCTGTGACGTCACGATCTCTCCTACAGCACGATGTAGGACGAGTAGATCGTATATTATAAGATTGTTAATAAGTTAAGTTATACAAGGCCTAATATGCTATTAAGCAATATTGCCATGGTCTTATGTAGTATATATGAATTTATCGTATATATTAATATAATTTATCGTATAGAGCAACCTAAATGCGGTACGATAATTTGGGCTCCTGACGGTTTGCCAAGGCAGCAAGGTGTGCTTTTGAGGTACGTCAGAGCCTTCACGAACACCAACCAGTTAACATCTAATTTTCCGCCCTCAGTTGATCGTGCTTTTGTGCCTCTAATCACAATACACATACAGCAATACACACAGCTACACCATCACGACGCTCTCATCGACATCATGACTGACTGATAGATAAGCATAATATTCATGTCCATTCCCATGTAATCATTTATTCTTTCTTTAACTTGACTCGTGTCTCGGGACCGAAGTCTCGTTCCCCATTGTCCACCACCATATTGGGTAAAACGTTCTCCCTTGCCTCATTGCCACGTGGAACTATTGGTGAGTTAATTCCTGGCTAATATTAACCCTTATAACCTTACCCTATAATTATATACATTTATTATGTGAGACCTTTGGATATAAATTAGCTTGTTTCAGATTGAATTCAATTTAGATATAGAGTATTCATTTAGATTGATTTTATTTGATTCATTATAGCTTAGTAATATTTAACTTCCATTGATAGTTTACCACAGTATATAAACAATACATAAGATCAGTGATGGAATACGCAAGCCCAGCCTGGGCTTCTAACCTAGCTGAAACACATCATAAGACCTTACAGACTATTCAAAACAAAGCCCTGAAGATCATTACAGGCTGCACAGCTACTGCACCCACAGATCACCTACATCAAGAAACCAAAATTCTCAAAGTCAAAGACCATCTGGACATGAGAGGCACTGACTCAAAAGGCCCGCAGTACCAAACGTTCCCTTCCCTCGAAGGTATCCTTCCTTTCAAAATTCGTAGTTTAGAAACATTCTTTGGGATTTGTTTGGCTGAGCGAATGCTTTTGTAAACGGTCGCCGCGACCGTTTACGTCCAATATTATTGGAATCTGAAGAGGACCTTCGACCCTTCTCTTCGATGGTCGTCGGATCCCTTCGTTTGCTAATTGAATTTTATTATGTGTATTATTGTTTCAATTCGTAAATTAAAGGTTACAGAAGACATTCTTTAATGCAAATCAATTGCATAATGTACGAAACTATTAATATGGGTTACAATTAGCACATTTCCAAAGACTTTCGATATATCTTCAATGACGATGTTGAACTTGACAGGAGCCGTTGTACAGGCACCTTCACCTGAGGCCTATGTCGGCCAGCCTTGACAAATTGTAGATCACTTCACAACTTGACAAGGAAGTACAAGGCGGAGGGTTGCGTGACGTGCTCTAAACTTTCTGATAAAAAAAAATATCCATAAACAGTGACCAAACAGACAAATAATGACAAGAAAATCAAATAGAATAGCAAGCGAACGCGAGAAGTGTGGGGCTTGCGGATATTTCGCTGTAGTTGACAAAGATAAGAGATGTAACGACTGCAAGGACATCGAGAACGGCGGTGGCGCTGCGGGGACCGGGACGCCATCGAGGAGAGACAACAACAACAATGGAGGAATGACCAGACGAGATTCGTGCGGCAAGTGTAACAACAATGTCAAGGGTTCTGATAAGGCTGTGGAATGCGAAAAATGTAAAGTATGGTATCATATAGGGTGCACAAAAATAAGTGACAAGTTGTATGATGAGATTAACAGTGGGAGTGGAGAATGTTCGTGGTTCTGTGACGGATGTAAGAGGGTGGTGAAAGACATGATAGCCGAGATGGATAGGCTAAAGGATGAAAATAATAAAATGAGAACGGAGATGAGTAGGATAAAGGAACAGAATGTAATGTTAGGAAGGAGGATGATGGACATGGAGAAAAAGTGGGATGAGAAGGAAGATGTTGTAGAAGCTACTGTAGAGAAGGTCATGAAGAAAATAGAAGAAAAACAAGAGGGAGAGCGGCGTAGAAATAATTTAGTGGTGTATAACATATCTGAGTCAGAAAAAACAGATGGGAAGGAGAGGGAAACTGATGACAAAAAGAGCTGTGATGTGCTGTTTAAGGAATATTTAGAAGTGAAGGAATATAAAATGATGAAAGTAATTAGGTTAGGAAAGAAATTTGACGGTAGGGTTAGGCCAGTGTTGGTAACATTTGAGAAAGAGGGGATGAAGTGGGCTATGCTCAGTAATGCCAAAAGACTTAGCAATAGGGAAGAACCTGGAGCAAAGAAGATAGGAATATCACCAGATCTAACAAAGGAAGAAAGGTTGAAAAACAAGGAATTAGTGGTAGAACTTAAAGCCAAACGGCAGATGGGAGGAAGGTGGATAATTCGAAGGAACGAGGTGATAAGAGTTACAGAAGATGGCAGACCCAGATTTGAATACAATATCGGTAACCCTAGGCCAAGGCAGGAGGTCCCTAAGAGGAAGGAGGAGGAGGAGGAACCTATGCCAGAACTTGAATCGGAGGATGAGGAAGAGCAAGATAACAGACTGAAAAAAGACGAAGGGAAGTGAGTATTTAGTATTTAAATTAATAAATGTACAAGGATTGACTAAAGCAAAATATGAAGAATTAAAGGGTTTAGTTACCTATAATAATAATAATAAACATATTTTTCTTTGTCTAACTGAGACACAATTTAAAATACGAAACATTTTGGTGGATGGATTTGAAGTAATTGAAAGTATGAGGAATATTAATGATAGGAAGGGTGGTGGTTTAATGTTACTCTTTGAAACAACAGATAAAGTAAGTTTAAGCAAGGTAGAGTGTAAAAATAAAGATTTACTTTATGTAAAAGGATCTATACATGGGAAATTTGTACACTTGTTCTTGTTATACTTTTCTGTAAATGATAAGGTAAGGAATGATGAAATGAAAAAGGAGATAGAGAGACATTTAGACCAAATGGAAGATGAAAGAGTTATAATATTAGGTGACATGAATGCCCATGTAGGGTTCAAAGGTAAACAAAAACTAAATTATAATGGACACATTATACTAGATTTGATGGATAAATTTAAATTAAATATGTTAAATGATGACCAGGAGTGTAATGGGGAGATAACATGGCGAAGAAACGAGCAATCTAGCGTAATAGATTATGTTTTAATTTCAGATAAAATGTATGAAGATTTTAAAAATATGAAAATAGATGAAAAGCAAGACGTTTATGATCTGTCAGACCACAACCTTATTGAGGTATATTTTGAGTGGAATAATTCAAATAGTAAATCCTTTAAAGGGAAGAAATGGGAAACAAAAGAATACTATAAAATAAACGAGGAGACCATAGTCAAATTTATTAGGGAACTAGAAAATAGAATAACGAGAGAAGAGAGTAACGACATAAGAGTCTTCAATAGAGTAATGAAGGAGACAGCTGATGATATACTTAAAACTACCTATAGGAGGAGATTAGGAAGAGACAAAATAAAACAAGAGGCACCATGGATGAATGACAGTATTAGAAAAGGTATAAAAAAGAGGAGATATTATAATAGATTAAGAAGAAATGCTAAAAATAGAGAGGAAGAGGAGAGAAGTAACATACTTTTCTTGGAACAAAAAAGTAAAGTACAGAAAGAGATCAGGGAAGCCATTTATATACATGAGAGGAAAAAGACTAGAGAGATAATAGAGGGAGGAGATGCGAGTAAAAAGATGTGGAAATATATAAATAAACTAAGAAACAAAAGTCAAAACGAAATAAAAGAATTAAAACTTTATAACGATGAAGGAGAAGTATTGTCAGATAAAAGGGCTGTAGAAGAATTAAATATGTTTTGGAGTGGTATATATAAAATGCATGACAATAACATCGATGAAGTTTGGAATGAGGATATAAATAGGGAATATAGAGAATTAAAAGAGAAAGAAATGGAGGACAGGCAAGAAGGTAAATTATTTAAAATAGGGATGAATGTAAATGATGAACACAATTATAACATACAATCAGTCACAGTTAAAGAGGAGTTACGGGAACACATGGAAATGGCTTTAAGAGTTAATAAAAACATAAACTACATGGAGAAACCAAACATTACAGTGGGAGAATTAAAGGAAAATATAAAGAAATTAAAGAATAGAAAAGCAGCAGGCCTTGATGCAATGAAACCTGAGTTATATAAAGCATTGTCAAAAAGTGATAAGTGCTTAGAAAAACTTGCAATGTGCTTTAATAATATTATGGACATAAATGTAATTCCAGAAGAGTGGAAGAAGTCAAAAACTGTTGTTACCAAAAGTAAATAAACCAAAGGTAAATGAATTGAGGCCAATCGCTCTGACAGACATATCATATAAACTTTTCATGACGACAGCAATTAAAAATAAAATAGAAGAACACATTAGGGAGAATGGAGAGGTAAGGGAGACACAGAGTGGGTTTACAAATAAGGGTAGAATCGAAAATAATCTTTTTATATTGAAATACTGTATAGATAAAATATTTAAACAAAAGAGGTCACTCATAGTAATCTCAATAGACTTTAAAAAGGCCTACGACTCAATCAGAAGGGAGAAACTGATAAAAGTATTAAAAGATTACAATATAAATTCAAATGTTATAGACATAGTAAGTAACATATATAAAGAAGATAGTACAATTATAAATAAGGGGCAAGTAAATGAGACGGAGATTAAGGTAACAAGCGGCATCAGACAAGGCTGTACGGGGTCCACAACATTATTTAAATTAATAACTTATGAGATAATTAAACAGTTAGAAAATAAAAGAGGGTTTGTAGATGAGTGTTTCAAAATAAATTCATTGTTTTATGCCGATGACGGGCTACTCTTGGCTCATACAATCCAGGAAGCAGAAAGAGTAATAGATAAATTAATAGAGATAGGGGGAGAGTGTGGCTTAAGTATAAATAAAGACAAAAGTAAAATCCTAATATTTAATATGAAAAACAAACCAAACAACATACGAGAAATAGAAGTGGTAAAACAAATTAAATATCTAGGAATACAAATTAATGATAATAACAAATGTTTTAAAACCCAGAAAATAGAAGCTTTGGATAAAGCAAATAGAATGGCTAACCTTACATACCCGGTAATATCACAAAGTTGTAATAAGATACTTATTGGAAAAGTATTGTGATACCAGCAGTCCTGTATGGCTCGAATGTTATAGGTTTTTCAAAAACAGAAATAAATAAATTAAAAAATATAGAGAATAGGGTTTTTAGACACATATTAGGGGCACCCAGATATGCCCAAAAGGTAACCTTAAGGGGTGAAATAGGAGCCTCATCAATGGAGGCAAGAATTATGGAAGGTAACATAAAATATCTTAAATATTTAGTAGGAGAGGAAAGTAATGACTTGCTAAGAAGAATCACAGAGGAAAAACTTAGAAATAGTAAAGATCCCTGGACTGCAGAAATTAGAAAGTATGTAGGGAATTTGAAGTTAGGAGAAACAAATTTAGCAAATATTAAGAAGGACGACATTAGAAAAAGAGTTCTGGACTGGGATTCGGGAAGATGGCGAGAGGAGTTGGCAGAGAAGAGTAGCCTAGAAGTGTATAGGAGTTATAAAAAGGAGATTAAGAGCGAGGAAGATATTTATGACAACACTCAGGCATCTATAATATTTTACAGATGTAGGACAAATAACTTAAATCTAAAAGATAGAAATAGGCATGTGGGAGGAGAGACACAATGCGATATGTGTAAGGAAGGAACAGAAGACCTAAAACATTTTCTACTACACTGTTCATTTTATAAAGCATGCAGAATAAAAGATTCAGGGTTCCAACAGCCTTATATTGAAAATGAAAACCAAGTCATCGGACATCTTTTATTTAACAAAGAAGTGAGCGATGGAGTGAAACAGACAATCTATCAAATGTGGAGAGTACGAGAGAAAAAATTGAAAGAACTGAAATAAGAAGACTGAAGAGAGAAGAAACAAGAATGAAGGAAGACGAGAGAAGAAAGAAGATTTCAGAAAAGGGGATGAAAAATGAGATATATTTATTTTTAAACAAATGAGCACGTCACAAAGTCACAAAAAGAAAAATAACAAAACCTCTTAGGGAAGTGCCGACGTTAAGGCTAAACTTCCCGAATTCCAACTGAACTGAACTTCAGATTTTATTCGCCCAATTACTACCCAGGTAAGGAAATTTACGACATTCCATTATACTTGCTTGTATTTTTGGCTTGGAATCCTCATTTGGTGACTATTATTATCTATGTATTTGAGGCATATTTCCTGAAATAAGTCTTGCAATTGACGAGGATGGGTGTGAATGGGATCTGCCGTGTGTGGGCGTGTCAGCTCTGCAGACTAGTTATATATGTTCATTTATGGAAGTATTTAAAGTAGGCCTAGCCCAATCAGGGAGAACATGTTAGTCCCTATTTATAGCCTACTTTAGTAAGGGTAGGCTAGGCCTATATTTTTTAATCCAATAGGCCTAGCCTATGTTAAAATAGCCAACAATAGGGTACCTAGGTTAACAAGTCCCAGATATTGAAAGAAAAAGTGGTAAAAATTGAAGAGACCTTGGACAGCCTTTTTAACTAGGCCTAGAATTATGTTTTGTTAGGTTAGGTAAAAAGGCCATCGTTGACTATTTTAACATAGGCTAGGCCTATTGGATTAAAAAATATAGGCCTAACCAGCCTACCCTACTAAAGTAGGCAATAAATAGGGACTAACATGTTCTCCCTGATTGGGCTAGGCCTACTTGAAATACTTCCATAAATGAACATAAGATAACGAGTCTGCAGAGCTGACTGGCCCACACACGGCATATCCCATTCACACCCATCCTCGTCAATTTCAAGACTTATTTCAGGAAATAGGCCTATGCCTCAAATAGATAGATAATAATGGTCACCAAATGAGGATTCCAAGCCAAAAATACAAGCAAGTATAATGTAATGTCGTGAATTTTCTTACCTGGGTAGTAGGCTAATTGGGCGAATAAAATCTGATGAAGCGGTCTTAAGGACCTATCCATATGGAAGCATACAACAGGAGTTGTGATTAGATGATACAATATTATATAACGGGTACCTATGTATGTAAGAATTGCAATAAATTATATGAAATTTATTGTTCATTCTTTATGCGGTACCTATAATTGTCCAAGCATCATATATTTAGTCATTTATAAAAGTAAACCTGCCTACTAGACTTTCTGTTTTTGGTACTGTATAGTACTGTAGACAGGGCAGGTGTCAATTTGATGCAGAATAAGTATTGAAAATAAATAGTTTTCTATATTAGCCTAGTCAAAGGGGGTGATCAAATTACTATTAACTTGAAACCCGAAACTTTATGATATTGCTGCACTGCCACTGAATGGTACTAGATTAAAACCTGGCACTTTTCATGTAGCAGAACTGTACAGTATAAAACTTGGGGCAAATTGGTGCAGCTGTGGTAAAATGTGGTAAGCAGTATCGTTAGGCTACACTACTTCAAGAAACCTATCATAGCCTAGGCCTATTCCAAATTTGTAGGTTAGGTTAACTCAGAAATCGCTTTCCCCATTAGCTAACCTAACCTTGGCTATATTAATTTGCCAACAATTTTGCATTGATTAAAGAGTAGGCTAGGCCTACATGTTGATTAAATATGCAAGTCCCATGGAGATTAAAAAATACTAGGCTATTTAGCCATGAAATCTTTTTCTATAATTAGGCTAGGATAGGTGACTATCCCTAGATGTCTAAAGCCGATGAGAACAATTGTGTGATCCAAACACTCCCTGCTAAATTTTTGGAAAAACTCGGAGAGTTGGAGGTTACCTCGCTTGGATAGCTAAAATAGATTAGTTTTATTAGGTTACCATGGTTATTATAAACTAAATAATCCACTAGCCTCTCATGCCTAACCCATCGTCCAAAATCCAACCCTGGTAACCTCTTAAGGTTAGGCTAGGCCTACCCTGTTTTCAGTAGTTTTAATATATCAAGATAATTACTTTAACAATATAGGCTAGGCCTAGGCTAAATTCTCATCAAAATTGCTCATAGCCTATGTCCAATTTAAGCATTTCTTACTATGAAATGGAGGACTCGAAGCTTTACCTTTCCCATTTGGGAAGGGTCAGCCAGGGGATAGATAGCCTATGGCAATTTACAGCCCACTATCCTAGCTCTGGCCCTTTTTGAGTTAGAGATAGGCTAGGTTAGATTTCACAATTTATGGCCATAGGCCTAGATCTACTTGGAACAGGTGAACAGGGCTAGGTTTGAATATAACAGAAAAGCTTGCTTGATATTATAACCAAGCCACTTTTCCAGAGAGCCAAGCACAACCCAATTATTCAGCGAAAATCCATACCACAACCCCATGGCTATTCCTAAACTCAAAAATTGATTGGTGGTTGAAGGGAAATTAGGCTAAGAGAAATTCAATGGTCCTCTGGGGAATCACTAGGGCCTAGGCTACCTTATTTTCGTCAATTGAGAATGTCCTAAAAACAGAATAATAAGATAAATTTAATAAACTGGGTAAATAATACACCAGGGACCATCACTTTATTACGATTCGATTCCGTCTGTACTCCCGTGAGGCTGCCCGAGGCAGTAATTTGTAAACAAAACGTTCCTCAGGTATACCAACCGTAAGAAATGCACCGCGGCGAGTTTGACAGGCTTACCAACCATACGTCCGACGGCATCGCACGAGAGATTCTCACAAGGAAGCAACTGGTGGTACCACCTTCACGTGCAAATCCGACGTGCGAATCCTTCGTCGAAGGGATCGCACGATTATCTGGTACTGCGGGCCTAAGGCCCGGGGGGTATAAACCCCCCCCCCCCTCACCCATTTATCTTCCTCCACATTTTCTCCAACATCCTCTTCACCATCTCCTGTGTTAACCCCAATAGCGCCCCTACCCCTCTATCTTCCCTCTGCTTAATCTTCTCCCACCCCCTCTCCCCAACTCTATTCCTCATGTACCTCTCCAACTCGTCTCTCTCCTCATTATATCTTGTACATTCGGTTACTGTGTTCTACATCCTCTACTATTGGGTCTCCTCCCATTTCACATTGACTGCAGTGCGGTCCCACTCCATTCCATTTCCTTGTTCTCTCATTCGTTTCTAGCGATCCTGTTCTTGCTTTAAATAGAAGTTTCGATCCCCATCCTCCATCATAGTATAGTTCTCTAGCTGGTTTTTCCTTCTCTCTATAATATGCCAGCGTGGCTTTATTTTCTACCCCCTCCCTCCATCTTCTCCCCTCCTCCTTTATCCCTTTCTCTATCTCTCGGACACATCCCCTCCCATTTTCTAGTATGACCCACTCCTCTCTCTCATTTCTTTTTCTAAATTCCCCTCCCACCCGGTCCTGTTTTATATTTATCCTCCCCAATCTTTTTTTGCACTCTGTTCCATTTACTTTGCTCGCTCGCCCATCTGTATACCTTCCCCGGCCACCTATCTTCCTCCATCCCCTCTAGCCTCACTTTGTACTTCCCTTTCGCTTTCCCAATCCTTTCCTCAAACGTACTCCACCCCATCTCCCCTCGGATTGCTTCTTGAGCTACGTAATTATTTGCCCCCCAATCCTGTCCTCCCGATTTTATTCTGTATCGTTTCCACCTCTGTTGTTTCTACCGCCTCTAAGCCGTACATTATTTCAGGTACTCCTAATCCTTTCCACAACTCACTCATAGACAACACGCAACTGCATGCACGACCTCCCGAAATCCATCCTTCCGAATCCTCCCTTCCTCGCGAGGACAGAGTCCACCTGGCCAGGCTGAGATGCGGACACCATCCAGCTCTCCTGAGCTATCAGAAGAGACTGGAGGACTCCGTTGTCGACGCCTGCCCGGGATGTAACACAGCACCCCATACCATTAAACACATCATAGAAGACTGCATTTCACACAACCACTTACGCCAACAACACAATCTACACTCAATGAGAGCTCTGTGGGAAAGCCCGATCGTGGCCATGGCCTTTCTCAGGGACTCGGGGCTGTTCGGCCAGGCAGCTTAGGGAACAACAACAACAACACGTGCCAAAATATAGTCACACCGTGCACAAAATTGATGCTTTGAAAGGGCTACATCAGTAAACCAATGAAAATCAATAATAATCAAAATATGTACAAGAAGAGGAATAGGCTATCAGCTGGCAGCCCGAAATTGCCAGAATCGTCCGCACGTGAATTCACGCCGAGATCGGTGGTCTTCTAAAACTTTTAATAACATATTACTTTATTTTCAGTATCATTTTCAATATCGTGCATTCAAAATCAGCATTATATCATGTTAATAAAATTACATAGTGGTCAAATCCAATATTTAGTCACACTGACTCCAATTATATAAGAATGTTATGAACAAAATGACGAAGGGAAAACTGAAGACCTGCCTCGTGAGAGTCCTTCAAATTCCAATATTTTCCCCTGTTTAAGGGAAGGATTTTTTTAAGAATACGAAATCGAAAGAAAATTCCTTCCTTTCATTTTCGAAGGGAAGGAATTGTTCAAGAATACGACTGAGTCTTCCGGCACTTGCCGGGTTAACAAATATAAAAAAACATCACTTACATTACAACTAATTAAGAAAAATGGGTCGATCCGAACCTCGCACTATATGAAATTTGCGCTATGCGATCGCGTATACATACGGTGGCAATACGGCGGTAAATAAAAGTGATCGATCGGTCCTAGGAAAGACCTAGAATATATCAAAATGTAGAAATTAGTTAAACAAAAAAATCAATCTACAATATCATGGCTACAATTAACTGAATAATGTACTGTACTATTTATCGGGACCCCCCCTTGTGTCGTAGGAATTAGTGTTATAGGAGGATGGACTGTACTTTACTTTTACGATACTTTTATATTGTAATTTTATATCCTTAACTTAAGAAGTACGCATGGGGGTAATCTCTGCCTGTGCTGACGTATTTGAGCTGTTTCCATCACTAAAATATTCATTTTACCATATATAGCATTAATACTTATCCATACGCGCCTATTATGGGTTGATTATAAAGGTATTAACCTGAAACAACAATAAAACAAGTGAAAACAGCGTTTGGATGGTCAAAATCGGAGATACAGGCCGCGAGTTATGTAATGTATGGGTGAGGCAACCTGCTTTCCCGCCAATTTCCCCCAAGGCCACAGTCAATCGATACTCTCTCTCTCTCTCTCTCTTGCACTCGCTTGCTAACAGTCATGTCAATGCCCTGCTTGCAACTCGCTAATGTTAGCACGAAAATATACCTCAGAATAAGGGAAAAACAGGGAAAATAGGTGATAACTGAAGGAGGGGAGGAAAGTGGGGAAGGAGGGGAGGTAGAAGAGTGATATTTTGCATGGCCCAGGGGCAAATTTTTTTTTTTTTAACCCTTCCTCCCCGGGTGTAATTTTAATATGACACCACGAAATAAGGGCTGGTGCCCGGGTGTCCTTTCAGGAGCTTGAAAGCCTATTCAACTTGGTCTGAATGCCGTGCGTCCGACGCATGTAAACAAAGCCGATCGTTGCGTCACCGCACCTCCGAAAACAAGAAGACTCTTTTGTTATTGTATGTCTGTATGTCGTTGTTTCAGTAGTGAAAAGATCGTCATATTGCTAACATCGCCTGAAAATACTCTCCACTAAAATCGTCATCACAACTGAACCAGTTGACTTGGAGAGCTCTACTCAACGCCAGTCTACAGATTGGAAACCGCACTACATTTATAGATGCGTGGGAAATTTCTAGCAGTTAAAATTAACCAAAATACGGTAGCCTAGGCCTAGACGTTTTTCAGCCAGATCGCCCGGATACGCCGCACTGTCATTAGGAGAGCTAGCCCGGGCCAGGAGGGTTTAAGTTGATTTTTGTTTTCTCCAACTCTTAAGTCTTACCGCAGTTCCCGGGTTAACCCTTCCCGCCCGGGCAGCATTTTAAAATGACACCGCGGCAAATGGACAGGAGCCCGGGTGTAATTTTAAAATCCGTAAGCTTGAAAGCCTATTAACCTCTCCGCTGCGTAGTATTGGCCGCCCCTCCCTGTGCGGAGGTATTTAGACGGTTTCCTAAACTCAAATCGTCATCGTACCATAAATATCATTAATACTTACCCATATGCACCTATTTTACGTTGATTATAAAGATATTAACCTGTTACAACAATAAAACAAGTGGAAACAGTTTGGATGGTCAAAATCGGCGATAGAGGCCGGGAGTTACATAACTTATGGCTGAGGCAGCCTGCCAGCCGTCATTTCTTAGTTTCTTACAGTAGATCCTCTGGAAAAACGCAAACTAGGCCTGTGTATCCAGCTCAGTACCAGTACTTGCCCTGCTGCGGTCGTTCACGGTGTTGGTGGCGGCGGTAGCAGACGCAACATTTTTACTATTCTGTATTTTAGTTTTATAACCAAACTTCAAATCTTGTCTTCCCCATGCTTTATCAAGATCACTTTCAAACTCCCTTATTGATTGAAGGCTGGAGAGACAGTTGCGTGGTAGTCTCTCTCTCGCTCTTTCCTACGCTTGGTAACACAGATGACCACGCCCTGCTAGCAACTCGCTAATGTTAGCACGAAAATATACCTAAGAATAAGGGAATAACAGGGAGAAAAGGTGATAATTGAAGGGGGGGAGGGGTGGCATGGCCAAGGGGCAAAAAAAATAAAAATATGGGGCCGATTTAAATGTTTTTTTTTTTAGGCCTTGGATTATACGAGGAGTTCCGCAGAGGAGCGGTAAAACTCTTATAAGGAGATCCGCACTTGCCGGGTTAAGCGTGTTTTGAAAGCCGTGCGTCCGACGTATGTAAACTAAGCCTGTCATTGAGTCACCGCACCTCCGAAAACAAGAAGTCGGATTTGTTATTCTGTTGTCTGCTAGAACAGATTTAGTGTTGAAAAGTGTCTGATATTGTAACATTACATCAAAACGCTCTCCACGAAAATCGTCATCACAACTGAACCAGTTGATCTAGAGAGCTCTACTAACGCCAGTCTACAGATACGAAACACACCTACGTTTAGAGATGGGTGGGAATTCTCTAGCAGTTAAAATAACAAAGATACGGGTAGCCTATTAAAGACGTTATTCGGCCAGATCACCCGGATCTCAATGCTGTCATTAGGAAGGCGAGCCCGGGCAGGAAGGGTTAATACCCTTCCAATATGCAAATTCCTGTATTATTAAGCTACACACATTTTTTTTTTTTTATCTTTCAGGATTAAAAACAAACGCATACTGACACTAAAGGAGAAATAAATATAACAATTTATGTTTTAATTTTGTATTTAGTACAATAATTATATAAATATATGTATTACCAATCTAAAAATAATAAAAAATATAGTTTTGTTTTCTCGAGGAAAAAAAATACTGTACCTGTATATGGTAATAAAATGAGTGTGTGAGACATGATAGTAAATCAATGAAATGACAATAACCTATATGAATAAACTACTGTAATGTAACCAATCACAAAAAAAAAAATACAAAAATACTCAGGAAATTATAGCTACAAACACTAATCTAGAATGAACATAAAACTAGGAGTCGTCTCAGGAAATTATAGCTACAAACACTAATCTAGAATGAACATAAAACTATGAGTCGGCCAAGAGACCCCGAGACGGACAGCAAGTCAGGAGGAAACCAAGAATGGGGCGGGATAAACAAACTTGACTACTGTGCCCGCTTCAGTCGTTATGCTGTACTGTGACATGGTAGTGGAGTATGTAAGTGGTTCTCACTCAAATATATTTTACACTTTAAAATGTATACATTATCAAATATGTACCCCACTAAACGTCCATAATTTACAAAAATATAGTTAGTACGCTTCATAAATTGTTTAATATATAATCCATTCTGTTAAGTTAACTATTAGACCTCATAAATTGAAATATAAATATATTGGCCATTGTTTTGGTAGAAAGTTATAAATTGTCAAATACATCTTGCATTTTTTAATTGATTAAATCAAATACATGCTTCATGCTATTTGTAGTTTTAAAGCCTATAGAATATTAAATATACACTTTTTCCAATTAGGCCTAATTGTCTAATTCTTTAAGTTCTTATGATATCCAGCATATATCATTCATAGTATAAGTTTGCAATAAATTATCAAAACAAATTAGTCTTCCAGGGTGGTAACACAATCTTCTGTAAAGTATGAACGAATACAGTAAATGGCACATGAAGAAAAAAAACGAACAATCCCTATTCAGACTAATAAATTATCTGAATAACAATCTTTATCCAATCAAATTAGTTGTCTGGTAAAGTTATATATACAATATCTCAAGAAATATAATTTACTTGATAATAAAGTGTGCTGGAGTACTATTTGTCATCATATACTGTACTAAAAAAATATAACCCAATAATTAAAATCATCTATGATACCTATGATTAGTTATTTGAAGGGAACTATTAATTGTATTGTTAGTCTAAGTGATGATATTAATTCCATACCGTATATACAGTATGCTGTACTGTATGTATACCATCTAATCACAATTATTTTTATATAAACTTTTGGTTATCATAAAGTGGCAATAATTATTATATTTATGTTTTTTTGTATTTTTTTGTTTTTAAATGGCAAAGAAATCCTATACTGTACTTAAAATAAATTTACTCTGTCTCAGTCTTCTTCATCTTCTCTTCTTCAACCAGCTTCAGCACTCCTTCTGGTACTTTCCCTTCATCTATCTCTTTCGCCCACTGACGGTACTGAAAGAGAAATTAGAGAACTTTATTTAGCCTCTTTAACTCTTAAAGTGCTAAGCCCCTGTAGTATACACCATACCCCCAATTGCCTAATATACAGTAGAGTCTTGTTATGGTGCTGTCTTTTTGAACACCGTTAAGGCTGGTGGTTGCAGATACTGCAGGTGCAAGTGTTGCAGGGGGGACTCTTTTGAGTCTTGCCGAGGCACGGTTAGCACTATACCAACATCAGCCACAGTGATGACTGTATTGTACTACAGTACACTCCAACTACTGAAAGGCAACCCCGTCTGAGCGGTTACAATGCATGTAATGGAAAATGACATTAAACCAATGTATGTAATGTATGATATGCGCCTATTTTACTTTTAATATGAACATGGGAAAGCAATAAAACAAGTGGTAACAGCAATTAGCTGGTGAAAATTGTATATTTTAGCCCCGCGGTCGTAATCTGGCCCAGATCGCCACACCCTCCCTCTCTCGTGTCTCGCATAGCACTGAGAGATTAGGGGTGGACTCAGACTGGCTTGGAGGGTCGGAGTTACACTCCTCCCACGAAAATACTCGATAAATATCGGTAAGAGAAAATACCTGATAATTGAGGAGGGGGTAAAAGGGGGGGGGGGGGACATGTGTAGGAGTGGTAGCAAGTAATGGAGGGAAATTATCTCGCCTAAACACAAATTGCTATTTTTTTAGTGCCACTGGAGTTTTTAAAAAAAATTTTTTTAGGCCTAGGATCTTACGAGTCTTCCCACAGCCGCCCAGTGGGACATCCTAACCTAACAAGTGCGCATGGGGGTAATTGGAAACGTCCCCCTGTGCTGACGTATTTGAGGTGTTTCCGTCACTAAAATATTCATTGTACCATTAATAGCATTAATACTTATCCATATGCGCCTATTATGGGTTGATTATAAAGGTATTGACCTGAAACAATAAAACGAGTGAAAACAGCGTTTGGATGGTCAAAATCGGAGATATAGCCCGCGAGTTGTATAATGTATGGGTGAGGCAAGCTGCTTTCCCGCCAATTTCCCCCAAGGCCACTGAGACACAGTCGATCGATACTCTCTCTCTCTCTTGCATTCGCTTGCTATCAGTGATGACCACACCCTGTAACCGGATTTCTAATGTAAGCACGAAAATATACCTCAGAATAAGGGAATAACAGGGAAAATAGGTGATAACTGAAGGAGAGGAGGAAAGTGGGGAAGGAGGGGAGGTAGAGGACTGAGATTTTGCATGGCCCAGGGGCCCCCCCCCCCCCCAAAAAAAAAAAAAATCGATGTCAAAAGTTTATTTTTGTTTCTCTGACTCTTAACCCTTAATTAGCGGCTCACCACATAAGTCGAGTTAAATAAAGCTGGACTATGTGGCGGCGCTCGACATAGGTCGAGTGGCAATTTCAGCACGTAATGTTGCTGAGAGAGAGACAAGTGGTGGCACGAGAGTAGCGAGCGTATGACTGCTCCAGACCACCGCGGCGAACCTACTGACACGAATCTCACCTCCCTCCTACCTCTCTCACTCGCTATATAAGGAATTGTATGGGGAAAGTGCCTAATTACATGCTTTTTGCACTCGCGTTGCACGGTTATTGCAAGAAAACTAGCCATCATAAAAGGATCGTTATGGTGTCATTCGAAAGCTCTGTTTATGCCCTTTCAGGGATAGATACTTGTTTTACGTTCTGGGTCTTATTTAGGCATGAAAATGATCACGTAAACAGCCCTATTTTGGCTAAAAACACCCCGCTGGGCGGTACATATAAATAAACCGCATAGGCCGCTCTTAAGGTGTTAAGAGTCTCCCCGCAGTCCGCCGGGGGAACTCTTAAGAGTCTCCCCGCAGTTCCCGGGTCTAAGAGTCTTCCCGCAGCTGCTGGGTTTAGCAGATGAAGCGGATTTAAGGATTTCTTTTTCTTTCTGTCTATGAAGTAGACAAAAGGCAGGTTACCTGTAACTAGTCTGTCTCCCCCCAAAGCCAAAAGAGTGACGGAGCCAAATTCAAGGGACGTTGGAGTCGAAGTGCCTGGACAAACAAAGTTCAAAGCAGTCCAAGTCATAGGATGAAGGAAAGATTAATTGGGGGGGGCAAGTTCCAGAGTTAACTTGTTAAGTAGAAGAAAGACTGAGAAAATTTGCCAATTCTTGAGTTGGAGAGCTGGACATAATAGGAGTGGGACTGTGTTGAAAGGTGGGTGCCTCGCACTCGCCGCAAACGAGGGGGTATGCACCGAGAGAGCTCTGAAGAACACAATTTTTTATATTCAAACTAATTTAATTCCTAACTTCATACAGGTCTCCATCAATATACGATTGGGTTACACCCGATCTTAAATAAAAAAAATCATATAGCGAACCCTAAAATTAATGGGGTAAATGGGGATATGTTCTCGGACCAGCCAAAACCTAAACACAAACTCCTAAAAACCTATAATAATATCGTAAATCGGGTTATCGGATAGTGAAGGAGACCTGTAACTATCTATCTATCTATTGCCTGACGTTGTGATCCCCGAAGGGGTGGCCACGAACGAACCGCCCCCATGCACCTCTGTCCCCAGTCAGTCGATGCCCCTCCTCCCAACTAGCACCGCCTTCATCCATATACTTCCTCACTCCATCCTTCCACCTCTCCCTCTCGTACAACCTCTTAGTCATTCTCTCGCTTTCCATACGTTCCATATGGCCGAACCTATGATTAACAATGATTATAAATATGACCCCATGTATATAGGCACGCTAGATAAGCACAGCTGGCCGAATATACAGTATGCAATGCCGCCATTAGGACGAGAGACCAGAACCTCATTTTGTGGGGAACACTTGGTCTTTAAATTTGTGTATGTATTTGCGTATCTCTTTACCCCTGGGGGTAAGGGAATAGAATATGCCCCATGTGCCTTCTGCGTGTCGTAAGAGGCGACTAAAGAGGTTGGGTCGGTGGGCTTGTTACCCCCACCCGGAAAAAATACCTAAGCAAAGAAAAACGAACGAACAGCCTCGGATGCGGACGGAACCTATGTTGACGAACCACGACCGACTAAGGACATTCCTTCGGACATTCTGAGAATGGCTACATGGAATGTTAGTGGCATGAATGATGGCACAAAAGAGAGAGAGGTTCTGGAAGTGCTAGTGAATGCCAGGCTGGATATATGTGGAATGACAGAGACCAAATGGAAAGGTTCAGATGTGAGAGAGTGGGAGTGTGGAATGGGTGTGTGTGCTGGAGTGAGTGAAGGAACAGCGAGAGAATGTGCGTGTTTGTTTGTAAGTAGCAAATGGAAGGAATGTGTAAGAGAGTATGGGTCTGTGGGTTCAAGGATTGTGTGGGTGAGAATGAAAGTAGGCATACAAACGTGGGTGATTGTGTGTGTGTATGCCCCGACAGAGGATAAACTTGAAAGAAAGAAAGAGGAGTTCTGGATGAATGTGGAGGCGTGCCTGGAGAAGTTTGACAAGAATGAAAGAATATTTCTGATTGGGGATATGAATGGTAAGGTGGGTGATAGGAGAGTTGAGGGAGTGGTGGGAGGGTGGGGGGTACCATCAGAGGTGAATGGGAATGGTAGTGCACTTGTGGACGTATGTGTGGGGAGGAGGCTGTGGATAGCCAACACCTTCCGACACAGAATGATCCACAGGTTCACGTGGAAACGGGTGTGGACGATGGAGGATGAGACAGTGGTGGAACGAAAGTCATTGATTGATTATGTATGTGTGGATGAATGAATGAAGAAATATGTGATGGATGCTAGGGTGTATAGGGGTATTGGAGGGGGTCTGTCTGATCATTATGTAGTGGTAGCTAAGGTTAGGATACAAAAGAAGTGGGTCAGGAGAGCTGGAGGGAGGCGAGAGGAGGGTGGAATGGTTGCAGGAGGAGGAAGTCAGGGAGGAGTACAGGAGAGCAGTGGAAAGACGACTAGGTGGGTTCGACCTGGAAGTTATGGAGGAAGTGGAGGAGATGAGCAAGGTGTTTAAGGATGAGATCTGTGCAGCATGTGAGGAGGTGTGTGGAGTGAGAAGAGGGAGGGGAGTGAAAGGTAGAGCGTGGTGGCCAGAAGAGGTAAGAATAGCTGTGGAAGAAAAGAAGAAAGCATATAGAGAGTGGTTGGGTAGTAGAGGGAATGAAGATTTCGAGAGACAGAAACGAGCGAGGTACGTGGAGAGTAAGAGGGTGGTGAAGAGAGTAGTGAAGGAAAGTAAGAGAAGAGTAGATGAGGAATTTGGAAGGAATCTGAGTGTAAAATGGAGGGAGAGTAAGAAACTGTTCTGGAAAGAAGTCAAGAAAGTTAGGGAAGGTAGCAAGGGAAACAGTAAGGGTGTGAAAGATAAGAATGGGAGAATGCTAGCCGAGAAGCAAGAGAGAGTCGAAAGATGGAGGGAGTACTTCAATGAGTTGCTAAATTTAAGGAATGAAGAGCCAGCAAACATACAGTAGCTGGATATGGTATGGGAGGGAGAAGTAGTGGAGGAGGAGGTGGGGATCAGGTCAGAAGTGTGGGAAGCCATGAAAAGAGTGAAGTTGGGGAAAGCATCAGGAACAGATGGAGTGTGTGGGGAAATGTTGAGGTATGGTGGTGAGATACTGATCGAATGGGTATGGAAAATGTGCAAACTAGCATGGGAGAAGGGGAGTGCACCCGATGACTGGAAGACTGGCAAAATAGTCCCCCTATATAAGGGCAAAGGAGAAAGAGGAGTGTATGGTAACCACCGAGGAATATGTCTTCTAAGCGTAGTAGGGAAGGTATACAGTAGGGTAGTGATTGAGAGAGTGAGAACGGCGATATAGATAGGCGACGAGCAGGGAGGTTTTAGGAAGGGAAGAGGATGTGTAGATCAGATTTTTACCCTGAATTGTGTTGTGGAGAAATATCTGGAGAAGAAACAAAAGGTGTATGTTGCCTTTATGGACTTGGAGAAGGCCTATGACAGAGTGGATAGAGAAGGTTTGTGGAAAGTACTTAGAATGTACAGAGTAGATAGCAAGTTGCTGAAAGCAGTGAAGAGCATGTATGAGGGTGCAAAGGCGGCAGTACGTGTGGAGAGTGAGCAGAGCAAGTTCTTTGACCTGAATGTTGGTTTGAAACAGGAGTGT
Source organism: Paralithodes platypus (assembly GCA_032716605.1). Taxonomy (NCBI): domain Eukaryota; kingdom Metazoa; phylum Arthropoda; class Malacostraca; order Decapoda; family Lithodidae; genus Paralithodes; species Paralithodes platypus. The sequence goes on along the minus strand of CM064513.1, from coordinate 85,852,873 downwards.
GTGATGTCCCCGTGGTTGTTTACTGTATATATGGATGGAGTCATGAATGAAATACTATCAAGAGCAGTGGATGTTGGTGTATCGCTGAAAAGGGAGGGAATTGAGTGGAAGCTACCTATACTGCTGTTTGCGGATGATATAGTTCTGATGAGTGCTAATGAATGGGAGTTGCAGGGTCTGGTAAATGAGTTTGGAACAGTGTGCAAAAAACGGAATTTGAAGGTAAATGCAGGGAAGAGCAAGGTTATGGTCTTCGAAAGGGGTGAAGTCACAGAGTGTGAGGTGAAGCTGAATGGTCAGGCTATGGAGATCGTCAACTCTTTTAAGTATCTGGGCAGTGTGTTGAGTAAAGATGGGACTATGGATGAAGAAGTGCGGGAGAGGGTACAACGGGGGAAGAGGGTTGTAGGAACGCTGAAAGCAGTAACAAGAAATAGGGTGGTCAGTATGGAAGTGAAGAAGTCCTTGCATGACAGTGTGGTAATCCCGACACTGACTTACGGAAGCGAAGCTTGGACGTTGGTTGAGAGACTCAGACCAAGAGTGAGAGCAGTTGAAATGAATTACCTAAAAAGTGCGTGCGGAGTTACATGGAGGGATAGAGTGGAGGTAGATGTGCTGGAAAGTGTGAAAAGGAACAACTGGAGATGGTTCGGCCATATGGAAAGTATGTTAAGCGAGAGAATGACTAAGAGGGTGTACAAGAGCGAGGTGGAGGGACAGAGAGGGAGAGGTAGACCGAAAGAGAGGTGGAAGGATGGAGTGAGGAAGTATATGAACGAAGGCGGTGCTGGTTGGGGGGAGGGGCGTCGACTGACCGGGGACAGAGGTGCATGGGGGCGGTTCGTTCGTGGCCACCCTTTCGGGGATCACGGCGTCAGGCAATAGATAGATAGATAGATGTATGTATAAATTAAATGATGGTTTATAGTTCAGAGTATGTCTTTGGAGGTGATAAAATGACCAAAACAATGCTACTTCATGTTTATTTTCCTGGATTCCTTCTCACATTCATCCAGGGCTTCAAACAAAATTGCTCTGGATTTAAACTCTGTGTAGGGAGAGGGGGTCGCGCCCCAGTTGGACTAGATAATAGTCCATCAGGCGCCCGGCCCAGGGAGCCGGTATTACATGTTATATTCAGTAATTATTATAGGAATCATTATTACAACTCTCATATAGTTTTAAGGTAGTTTACTTGCAGTGTACTGTGTATTTAATCAGAAGACTGTACAATCTGAAGGTTGAATCAATGTAATTTCCTGGTCTGGTTTTCCTGTGTCAGACAGTTGCTAGACATTACTCATGCACTTCTGAGCTCTCCATGCACTGTCCATGTGAAACAGAGTTTTCCATCACATGTGTGGGAAGGGAAGAGGGAGAAATGTTAAGAGGTTTTTAGGACTTTAGACAGAGAACGTGGGCACGATAACAGGCCCCGGAGCTATTACTCCCAACTTAAAGGTTAACTACAGGAATGAGCGAAAAAACAAAGATTAATGCAAGGTCATAACTTGGCATGGTAGCAAATAGCAAAACAGTGGTGGAACTGCCATCCGGGTGAGGGACTGCTCTGGGTCTGCTCCTTCAGTGTTCATGGTCATAATCTACTTAGTGAAAATGGCACTGTGGAGTGGATCAGTCGTGGTATGTCTGGGAGCCTGGAGGCAGTTTCTGCCATGGCCATCCCTTTTGAGGCGCTTCCTCTGGAAGCGTGGTGTCAGATTTGATGATGATGATAACTTGGCATGAATATACTGTAATATGTATATGGGCAATATCGATATAATTCCATTAAACTCCAGAAAAAAATACTAATATGTAACGTCGTTGGCATTCTCGGCGATCAGCTGGACCAGTTCAACGGCTCGGGAGTGACGCCATTGTATGAGGGCAGTTTGTAAACAGCACACGCAATCCTGGGCTGTCAGGTCTGTTTTTCGTAATTAATACCTTTCAATTCAATACTCAAGCTCTGCAAAAGATCGAACAATGTCCTGAAGTTGTGGTGCACATCAAGAAATAATCCCATCTTGCCAACAATAAACATACAGGCAGTGTTAATGAATGTTTAGCCTGGTCCAGAGTCGATGGAGGTTGCTTCTAAGGCCTATTTCTTAATTATATAGTTTTCTGTTCAATTTATATATCGCGGTCCCTTGACCAGACAGTGGTGAAGCCAAATGTTGAGCTGTAAACATGCATACAAATTATAAGTTTCTCACAAAAAAACCCCACAGATTCACCCATTTCCCGCCATTGGCTACAGTGACGTCGTGGTAAACACGCCAGTTCGCGCCACATAAAATAACTTAGATAAGCTATATTTTTATGTTGTTAAAAGAAATTGATGAAAGTTCTTCAGTATCATATATCTAAAACCAAGCAGATCCCAATGGACATTGTAGTTTGAATAGGTTTCATCCCTGGAATTCACCTTTAAGGGAAAACTCCATGTAATATTTTAATCATCATTTGTTCCTGAATAAATAAGGTGGCTGGATTATAAGTTTCCTTTACCCTAAATATAAGTGGTAAATGTGGTGGCGGCAATTATCTATCACATCTACATCCAATCTACAAAAGAATCTACCAGAATCGACCCAGCCAGCATGTTCAACCAGCGAAACAACTATAAAATCCAAATCATAACCCCTTAACCCTTACTTTACCATAGAGTACTACCATAAATGTACCCCCCAGTACCAAGCAATGTGGCCAAAATGGCTTCAGAGGGAAGATATAACAACCTCCCACCTCAAAAGTTGAAGAATTACTGACCCAGACAGCCTGTGGAAGCCTGCAGCCAACATAAGAAGTGTTACCAATTCCTTAAAACAGTGTTTACAAGTCATGGTACCAGCCACTACCTGATACTGGCAGTTACAAGGACCGTATATTACTGACGGCTGGCAGCCGTCGCTGGGATTGCACGGGTTAAGGTAACAAAACAAACAAAAAGTTTCCTTACACCGGTGCATTGTGAAGCGCCACGCCTGAAAGTGAGGTAGGCGGGCATTGTGGTGTGGTTCCACTGTGTGTCTGCCTACTGAGACCGAACCCTCTCCGGGAGGTCTGGGACCTAGGGGATTGCTGGAGGCCCCTGGTCTCTGGGTCTTCTCCTGGGCGACCTAGATGTATGTGGGTTTTTTTCTTCTGTTGTTTCTGTTCGGGCTCCGTCTCAAGTCAGCCACCCCCAGCTATGGGGTATGTGCCTGTGTATATACAGTACTGTACATACATATAATACTTATTAACTCTCAGAATCCGGGAGGCCTCATAGGAGTCTCAAATGAGGTGCTAAAAATCGACGCTAAAATCATCATAACTCGGCAACCACGCGTCGTAGCGATGTCATCTCAACGGCAGTCTACAGACAACAAAAAGTTCTCCATTTGCAAAACAAAATTGACTGCTCTAGGTGGTCTCAATCAGTAGTTAATAAATTATGAAGATTGCCTGTACCAAAAGGGCCCCGGACACAGCGATCGGGATCATATGAAGCCCCCCGGATTTCGTGGGTTAATTACAGTATCAGAATTATTTTCTTTATACAGGTACAGATGATGCTTAAGATAGGGCAACATACATATCTTGATTGTTTCTAAACTTGAATTATTATCACAATGAGCCAATCTTAAGAGTCCCTTGAGCAGGTGACACAGTTATTAACCTCTAAGCTGCATAGCCATGGTAGTTCAAACCCTCCCGCCAAGCGAAGATATTTGGTTCTATTCTGATGAAAATTGTCATATGTAACATATTTATAATTATTACTTATCCATATGCACCTATTTTGCTTTTAATATGAACATATGAATATTTAAGAGCAATAAAATAAGTGGGAATAGTATTTGGGGGGTGAAAAAGAGGTATTATTGCCGACCGGTCCATTCATGAGGGAAGAGCAGGGGGGGGGGGGCCCCGTATATGTTCCCTCTCGCAACACTGAGGCCTCACACTAGAAGTCTCTGTGTTGTAAGGATCTTAAGATGACTCAACTGTGTTAAAGAGACCAGGAGGGGGAAATTCGCGCCAAAAATTACCTGATAAAAGGGGGAATAAGAGGAAAATAGATGATAATTGAGGAGGGGGGGGAAGGAGGGGACACACATGTAGGAGTGGTAGCAAGTAATGGAGGGGAATTATCTCACCTAATCACAAATTCCTTTGTTTTGATTGCCACTGGGGTGTTTTCTAAGGGTTTTTTATGCTCTGGATCTATTGAGGACTGTCGCCGTTTATGGGTTAATGAGATTTCTGCCCCAAAAATCCAGTACTGTACAGTACAGAAAATAAGAGTTAAATCCTTTGTTCCCTGATATAGAATGTTAACAGAATGGAACGTAATGAGATGAGAATGGTGAGATGGATGTGTGGGGCCAAGCTGCAGGATAGAATAAAAAATGATAAACTGAGGAGACGTTTAGGTATAAAGAGTATTAGCGAGGAGATGCGTACAAGTAGACTGGGATGGTATGGGCATTTTTTTTTTTTTTTTTTTTTTTTTTTTTTTTTTTTTAACTGCCAGCAACGAGTGCCTCCCCCAGATTTGAAAGAGTGACAGGACCAAAATCAAGGGACGTTCGAGCTAAAATGCCTGGACACAGAGTTTGAAGCAATTTAAATCATAGGAAGAGGGAAAGACTGATTTTGGAGAGTTCCAGAGCTCAGCAGTTGAATAGAAGAAAGTCTGAGAATAACGTTTCACTCTTGGGTTGGAGAGTTGCAGAGTAGGGGTGGGATTGTGTTGCAAGGCGGTATACACTGGGAAAGCTCCGAGGAACACTGATTATTGTAGTAGCGAGAGAGATGCAACATTGCGGCGAAGAGAGAGAGATTGCAGAGAGTTGGTGAGTGGATGGGAGTTAATGATACGAAAGGTTTCATTTCTACTTTGTCTAGGAGTGCGGTGTGAGAGGATCCTCCCCATACATGCAAACAATACTCAATACAAGGATGTACTGTGCCCCTGTACAGAGCAAAAAGCTGTGCAGGGATAAAGAACCCCTTGAGGCGGTTGAGCACACCCAGCTTCTGGGAGGCTGCCTTAGCGAGACTGGTAATATGGTCTTTCCAAGTGAGAGCAGAAGAAAAAGAGACACCGAGAACATTGAGAGAAGATGAAAGGTCGATTTTTTTAGTGTTGAAGAATAAGGGATAGTCCTCTGGAGGTTCCTGACAGGTAGTAAGATGGATAAATTGAGTTTTGGAAGCATTAAATGCAACACGGTTAACTCTACCCCAATTGGAAATAGTAGCTAGATCAGAAAATAAGTATTTAATGGCTTCATTAAGTTTGCTTTTGAGGGACTGCTGGCTGGGGCGTTCTGGAAAACTAATTGAGTGGTGTAAGGTAAAGTCGTATGCATATGAATGGATGGGACTGGATGTACAGTTGAGAAGATCATTTATGAAAATTAGAAAGAGAATACGAGATAGGACAGAACCCTGAGGAACACCGGAGTTGATAGGATAAGGAAATGAGCGATGGCCGTCCACAACCGCAGCTATGGAACGGCCGGAAAGGAAATTAGAGACAAAGGCACAGATGGAGGGACAGAAACCGAAGGAGGGCAGTTTGGAAATTAAAGATTTGAGCCAGACTCTATCGAACGCCTTCGATATGTCTAGTGCAACAGAAAAAGTCTCACTGAAGTCTCAAAAGTTGGATGACCAAGAGTTAGTAAGATATGAAAGAAGATCACCAGTAGAGCGACCCTTAAGGAAGCCATACTGGCGATCTGAGAGCAGATTATGAGAAGAGAAATGCTTCAGAAATTTGGAAGCAAGAATAGTTTAAAAAAGTTTAAGATATACAAGAGATGAGAGCAATTGGACGATAGTTGGAGGGTTGAGAACGGTCACGAAAGAGTTTGCCTAGGCAGGGGTTCAGCACGGAAGCACAGTGGAGAGAATGGATGAACAAAATTGGGTGAAAAGATGCAAGTCTGTGATTGTGGAGGGAGATGCACCAAGGGGTGGACCGAGGAAGACCTGAGATCGGACTATACGTGCCGATCTCAAATCCAAAAACTTGACAAGTGAAGCAGCCCTTTAACAGGGTTGCCTGGAACGCCGCCATTAGGATAAGACTGAAACAGCACGTTGTGTGGAGCACTCGGCCTTAAAATTTTATGTATGTATGTATGTATGTATGTAATGCTAGTTATTAGAAGATATTTCTCAATATATCTTACTAACCTGTTCCAATTCTCGATGAAGAGCAAAAACTGCTTTCTCTCGGTTAGCTACCAACTCCTCCAAGTACTGGTAGCGTAGCTTCTTACGAGCACGACATTCTCTTGCACTCTGCCGACTGCGCTCTGAAGATAACAAAAAATAAACAACTTCCTGGATTTTTTTTTTTAATCTATATTAAATCTACAGTACAGTATATTAATGATAGCCTATTGGTATACCGGCATACAAACCTGTTATATATTCAAGTTAAGGAATCAATATTTTCTATGAAATATGTGAGAAATATAATACTGTACTGGTGCAGTTGTTACCGGTATATTATGTTTGGGTTCATTGGATCCGTGTTACTGATGAGACCGAGTGAGAATAAAGAGCAGGCTAACTTCCCCCATGTTTAATTGGCCACAACAATCAGTACTGAATATCAGCATAATATTTAATGCAGTCTTTATTGAATATACAGTACAGTCGACCCTCGATTTAACGGACCCCGATACAACGGATTTCGGATTTAACGGACTCTGGACCCAGCAACGGACAAAGTCCGTTGCTCGAAAAAAAGTCTGGTAATTGGCTGGCGCAGCGCACCAGTTTCCCGGCAAACCCCTGTATTTCTATGGTTTTATTTGTTTATCTCGGTAATGAAAGATTTTTTTTTATTAAAAAACCTTTATTTTTATGTGCAATATGTAAGGAAAGACATAAAAACACCCGGAAAGTTACAAATCTTCATTTTCGAGGCATATTAGGGCTAAATCGGCGAAGTCCGAAGGCAATTTTCCAGCTACGGACACCGTCTCCCCCTTATTAGTCCGTTAAATCGAGGGTCGACTGTATATACTTTATAATCATTGCTATCAAACAATATAGAGCACACTAGCATCACCATACCAAGTTTTGCCTTCATGTCCGACTTGGCTTTTCGTCCTGGCTTCCTGCCTCGCTTGGTGCCTTCCCGCTTACTGCCCTGTAAAAGAAATCATGATTAGATACTATCTATCTATTGCGGGACGCCTTACTCCCCTTAACCCGTTGAGACCCAGCGTCGCACGTGTTGCGTCGGCAGTCTTTGATCACCAACTCCCAGCGACGCATCACGTGCGTCCGACATATAAAAAATACTTACGTGGCTCGTAAGGTAGGAAATGGCGGGAGAATAGGAGGGGGCGGTACCGTAGTGTGTGGGGGAGCCGGACCAGTAGGTGTGAGCGGGCCGAGACAGCCGCGCGGCTGGTGGTGGTGGGCTTAGTGGGGATAGTTTACACCCCTAGTTTACCGCCACTTTGAACCTTCATTACTCCGGTCGTATGGGAGCTAGAGGCTTGAGATTTATGTGAGATACTCCTTAGGATGTATGCCGTACAATGCCATACTCAGTTTTTACCCTAGTGCTCCCGGGCAGGTGGTCATGCGGGGGAGACGAACTATTGAAACCCCCCCCCCCCCCAAATGACCGAAATGAGTTTTTTTTTATTTGTGTGTTCATTTCTCACCATTCTCTTCCATTTTGGCTCAACACATTTTTTTGAAGCTCCCCCCCCCCCCAAAAAAAAAATGTCAGGTGATTTTTTTTTGTTTTTTTTTTCATTTCTCATCCTTGTCTTCCATTTTAGCAAACACAAAAAATAAGTGAAAATGGCTTGGGACTGGGGTGAACAAAATATTATAACTAGCCGGGGCTCAACGGGTTAATGGGGGTGGCCGTAAACAAAATGCCCCCAAGCGGACCTATCCCCTGTAAGAGGGATAACCCATGCCAGTTTACTGAAAGACTTACAGGACTGACCACTCAATTTAGGGTCCGTCCGACTCCAAGGCCTTTTATGTATTTTCTTAGCACTATTTTTATACAGTGGTGTGTGGCTAATCCATCCACTAACCTGCTTCACCCTAAGGTAGCATTACGGATTTGTATAAGGTTTACTCCCCTAGACAGGTTACCAACCAAGGCTGACGAGTCGCATCCACCCGGATTTTTTTAAGGTTGTCTCCCCTAGATGGGTCGCCGACCAAGGCTAACGAGTCCCATCCACCCTGATTAGATACAATAATTATTAACCCTTTCTCTCCGGGCTTATTTGCACTATTTAGGGCATATTCAGGCACTCTTGAATGATTAATCAAGTATCTGCATTAAATGAACTGTATTCTGCCAAAAACTAGGCGAAAATAGCTTCAAAATGAGACCAGAACGAGCTTCGTAGGTGGCGGGGTTCACCCGCAGCATTGCCATAGACATTCGGGAAAACTCGCTAATTATTAGCTCTCGCTCGCTCGGCAACACTGTTGTGAGACACAGTCTCCCTCTGTGAGCGGCTGGCTGCTCTGAGGGTCGGAGGGAGGTCCCTCACGCTCCCGCCCACTGACACTCGATTTCTACGACTTTTACATGCATTTAACCCTTCCAGCCCGGGTGTCCGATTAAAATGACACCACGAAAGAAGGGCAGCAGCCCGGGTGTCCTCATACCAGGCAGTAAGCTTTCAAGGCTATTCAGCTTGGTCTGAACGCCGTGCGTCCGACTCATGTAAACAAAGCCGATCGTTGCGTCACCGCACCTCCGAAAACAATAAGGAGACGTCGGATCAATGTTATTGTTGTGACGTTAGACGAAATTAGTGTCTGAAAAGCTCCGATATTGTCAACATCGCGGCAAAATTAGCTCCACGGAAATCGTTATCACAACTGAACCAGTTGACTTAGAGAGCTCTACTCAACGCCAGTCTACAGATTGGAAACCGCACAAGTTTATAAATGTGTGGGAAATTTCTAGCAGTTAAACTAAACAAAAATACGGTAGCCTAGGCCTAGACGTTTTTCTGCCAGATCGCCCGGGTACCCCGAACTGTCATTATGAGAGCTAGCCCGGGCCCGGAGGGTTAAAGCCTGGAAATTGCCTATGCGTTCCAAAACGTCACCCGCAGGGAAAGGGTTAATTTGATGCCTTCCAGCAAAGATGTATTCTGATAAAAATATTGGCTTAGAAGTGAAGGTTTAGAGATGGTGTGATAAGCTAGGATTATGAATGAGTAAGACTACTAGAATTACGAATGAGTGAGGCGATGATTAACCTACAAACGGCAACATTACTCCCAGAATGTGTTATTGGGCGACTGAGACGTTCCTACCAGTGTCTTATAAAAAAATGCTCCAGTGCTGGGAAAATTGGTGCAAATATATGGTTAGGTGGAATGTCTCCATACCACCACCTCCTCTCCTCCCCTTCCAAGCCAAGTGTCTCAACCTCTTACTCCCTCAACTTCCCTCCTCCTCCACTACTCCCCTCCCCTTACTCTTGAACTGCGAGAGCGAGTCTGTATCATTCAGTGTGCCTTGGGCCTCTGAAGAGAGCAAAGACATGCCGCACCGCCGCCCACCTCTCAAACACGCTCTTGTTACAATAAACTGGATATTCGCTCTTTACACCTATTTTCTGGTTCTTCATTGTTCACATGTTCCTTATAGAAGAGATATGTGCATATGGTAAATACTGTATAACAAATTCTGTCAGAAATAACGCTAAATCTTTCACACTGTAGTAAACAGACTTTATACAGACCCTGGGTTGATCTCCGAGGGGGTAGCTACAGATGAATCCCCTCTACATATTTCCAAATTCCAAGGTAATTTGTTCGATTACATACATACAGTACATAAAAGCTTAAAGACCGTCTTGTCCACAGAGAATGTGGTTACAGTCTCACGTCCTAGCTTGTTCCTATTCACATTCTGATCTTAAATCAAAAGAACCTGACAAGTAAGGCAGCTTTTAACAGGACTGCCTGGAACGCCGCCATTAGGACACAAGACCAGAACTGCATTTTGTGTGGAGCACTCAGTCTTTACATTTGTATTTTTATGTACAAGGGAGGGCTGCTGGCTCAACCGCCCAAAGGTAAGGATTTTGCATAACATCGATGGGCTGTAGCAAAGCACCTGTAACCTTTCATGTTGTTGTTTTTGTTGGTCCCCAGATTGTCTGACCAAACAGCCCCAAGGTCCCGAGCAAGGCCAAGGCCATAGAACCCTCCCTGCTTTACCACCAAAAATGCCCAGGACACCGAAGCCGTTCCCAGGCGAGGAGCTGAGGAGGGTGCGGAACCGCCCAGGACACCGAAGCCCCACCCTAGGCCCTTAGCAATTACGAAGGGAAATTTGAGGGGCAAAGGAAAAATGTGACACTTTGGCTCCCAGCCTGCCAACCTAAGTGTCAATCCACGGAAGAGACGCCGCCACTTGAGAACTAGAAAATTTATAAGTAGGCCTACTGTAAAAGGAACAGTCCGAGTAAGCTATGGGTATGGCAGAGAACGCTAAACTCTCACTCTGATAGACCATCCCATCACCGAACCTCTCATGTTTGACATTAAACTTACTATATTTATCCTTCATATCTCTAATTCTATTAGTTTGGCTAGATTTAATTACGATAAACTAGGATAGACCTATTTAGATCAGGTTAGATAGATAGATAGTTAGTTAGGGCAAATAAATAAATAATGATATAAAGAGGTTAACATAGATTTTTAGTGATAGGTTAGGCTAGATTTATGGATAGGTTAAACTAGATTTATGGATAGGTTAAGGCTAGATTTATGGATAGGTTAAGGCTAGATTTATGGATAGGTTAAGACTAAATTTAGCGATAGGTTAAGACTAAATTTAGCGATAGGTTAAGACTAGATTTATGGATAGGTTAAGACTAGATTTAGCGATAGGCCATGCTAGATTTAGGGATAGGATACGATAGATTTAGGGATAGGATAAGATAGATGTAGGGATAAGCTATGCCGGATATACTGAATGGATAGTCTATCTATCTATTGCCAGACACCATGAGCCCCGAAGGAATGGCCACGAATGAATTGCCCCCCATGCACCTCTGTCCCCAGTCAGTTGACACCCCTCCTCTCATCCAGCACCGCTTTCACGCATATACTTCTTAACTCCATCCTTCCACCTCTCTCTCTCTTACACTCACTTAGTCATTCTCTCACTTCCAATACGTTCCACATGGCCGAACCATCTCAAGGTGTTCCTTTTCACACTTTCCAGCACATCTACATCCACACCACACCGCTCTTGTACTTCCTCATTAATCTGTCTATCCCTCCATATAACTCTGCATTCACTTCTCAAGTAACCCATTTCCACCCCTCTCACTCTTGGTTTGTGCCTCTCCAACAACATCCATGCTTCACTCCCATACTATATGGATAGGTTATACTGAATAAAAGGGTATACAGACTTAGTTTTATTTGTAGAGATTGACAAAACTAAGGTAAGGTAAGGTTAATAAGCAATGGACTTAGTGGCATTTACTTAATTTAGTGACAACAATTTTGTGTACTGTGTAAAATTCTTACAACTGTGTACTGTACATGTATTGTAGCATAAGTATATAGCACAGATTATCTAAACAAAAATTCTTTGCTAACCTCCAATATAACAGTCATCAATGGAGGGCAGACGAATGACAACTATATTTAATTAGTACGGTACGGAAGATACCAAAAAATAAATAAATACATAAATAGATAGCTTGTTATTCAAGTCAATACAAACTAGATTTTTGTTTACAGTGAGAACTACCTGCCTTTGCTAAACTTTGAATATCACCACATTTATATGAATCCTGGCAGAAATAATGTACCGGTTAGTCAAGCCACACTTTCAAGTTGCCATAAACAATAAAATATTCATCCATTTCTTTTGAAAACTAAATAAATATAAGATTAATATTTTCTGCATGTTCACTAGTCTGTAATCGATATATGCAAGAAAAAAGGGAGTGAATATTGGTGCCAGTAGGTCCTACAGTTTAAGGCTGATTGGTGATGGGCTGGTCTATCAGAGTGAGAACTGAGCGATCTCTGCCATACCCATACCTTACTCCGACTGTTCCTTTTACTTATATATTTTCTAGATCTCAAGTGACGGCGTCTCTTCCGTGGATTTACCTCCCAATCTACCAAGAATGGAGGCCAAAGCATCACATTTTTCCCTTACCCCTCAACTTTCTCTTCATAATTGCTGAGGGGCACAGGGCCCTGGGTGGGGCTTTGGTTTCCCGGGCGTTTCCACACCCTCCTCAGCTCCCCGCCATGGAGTGGCTTCGGTCACCCAGGCTTTATTGTGGTAGGCAGGGAGGGTTCTGTGGGGGCGTTCGGTTATGGCCTTGGCCTTGCTCGGGGCTGTTCGGCCAGGCAGCCTGGGGAACAACAACAGTTTAAGGGAGCCCACCTCGCTTTTTTTTCTCTTTCTCTCCCTCTCTCTCTTTGGCTTGTATCCATTCAGCCTACTGTTTTATGACGTTTACCCCCATCCAGGTGTCAATATTTTCCTGGCGAGCGTTAGCGAGCTAACATATATACAGTATACAGTATTTTGCTTTTGACAGCAAGATAAATTTGTAAATTTTTTGATAGAAAAAATTCTCCGGCAAAGCCGGATTTCTCCATACAATGCTAGCTCGCTATCGCTCGCCAGGAAAAAATAGACACCTGGATGGGGATAAACGTCTTAAAACAGTTGGCTGAATGGGGCCGAATGGATACAAGCCAGGGAAAGAGAGAAAAGGAGAGAAAGATAAAAAGAGCCGGTGACTACCCCTTAACTTGGGATTAGCTTAAACAGATTGGTAAAAGTAAAGAACACTTTAGCACGTTTGAGTCATTTTGTTTTCAGAAACTAAATAAGTGGGGTTTCATTACAATTAGAAGAACATTATAGTAAAGCCTATAATACTGAAACAGCAATATATGGTCCCATTACCCCAGAAAAAAAAAATGGGGAGGGCTTTGAAGTTCGGGGAAAATTGGGAAATTTGACGTCTCCCAAATAAGGAAAAGCTTCTACTGTATTTGGTAGTAGCTTCGTAGTATCCAACATAGAGCTTATACTATGTATAAACTAGCTAATATGGAATTAGAAAACTCAGACTGTGAGAAAGATCTAGGTGTGTTTGTTAGCAATGATTTGAAGCCTAGAAAACAATGTATAAGCGTTCGTAACAAGGCAAACAGGATTCTCGGGTTCATATCTAGGAGTGTGAGTAACAGAACTGCTGATGTTATCTTAAAACTTTACTTGACATTAGTGAGACCCCATATGGATTATGCTGTTCAATGTTGGTGTCCTTATTACAGAATGGACATAGATTCATTGGAGAGAGTACAACATAGAATGACAAATATGATCCATATTAGAAATCTTCCGTATGAAGAAAGGTTGAAGAAATTAGGCTTACATTCGTTAGAGAGACGCAGAGTTAGAGGTGACAAGATAGAGGTATTCAAGTGGGTTAGTGGAATTAATAAAGGAGACATGAAAAATGTACTAAAGCTGAGTGATAGCGAAATAACTCGTACAAATGGTTTCAAATTAGATAAATTTTGTTTCAGAAAAGATATAGGCAAATATTGGTTTGGTAACACAGTTGTAGATGGGTGGAATAGGCTACCAAGTGATATAGTGGGATCAAGAACGATAGGGAGCTTTAAGATAAAATTAGATAGGCATATGGACGAGATGGGTTGGGTGTGAGGGGGATCTACCTGGTGTGGGCCAATCGGCGCTCAGCAGACCCCCGTAATCTTGTGTTAATCTCTGACCGTTTTGGTGGAGTCAGTACTCAAGGTATTAGTGAGATGGGTCTATAATTGGGGTTGGGTGTGACCGGGATCTGCCTTGTATGGGCCGATTGGCTTTTTGCAGACTCCCATTTTCTTATGTTCTTATAATCCCGCTCCCAGAGCGGAGCGGGCATTATCGTAACCACGTAGCACGATTAAACGATAACATCTAGAGTAGCACCTACTTTCTCTACTAAGTACGTTGTACACACTTTGAGGCCACTAGTTTAACCCTTCCTACCCGGTCTGCCTTAGGTAAGGACAGCACGAAAGAAGGGCCACTACCCGGTATGCCTTATCTAAGGCATGAGCTTAATAGCCTAATTAAGCTTGGTCCGAACGCCGTGCGTACAACGTATGTCAACAAACCCAAGCGTTCGTCACCGCACCTCCGAAAACAAGAAGACTCCTCAATGTTATTGTTCTGACGTCATGATGAAATTAGTGTCTAAAAAGCCCCCATATTGGCAACATCTCTGCAATATTGGCTCCACTGAAATCGTCATCACAACTGAATCAGTTGACTTACAGAGCTCTACTCAATGCCAAAATACAGATTGAAAACCGCACTACGATTATAGATGAGTGGGAAAGTTCTAGCAGTGAAAATAAACATAAATACGGTAGCCTAGGCCTAGACGTTTTTCAGCCATATCGCCCGGGTAGGGGCGACCGTCATTTGGTAAGACAGCCCGGGGAGGAAGGGTTAAAGAAAAAACGAAAATATGGGTGAGAAGAGAAAGTTGAAGAATTTTTGCCCATCCGCCATCTAGGCTCCTTACGATGTCTTCGTACGCCTCCCGTGTAACCCGGCCGGGTTTATAGGATTATCCAGGTATCAAGTTAAATAGACTAGATTGGATGGGCAGGGGGGTACGGCGTGAGGGAGGGATACTATGACGTTGGATACTACGAGGCTACTACCAATTAGAAGGTTTTCCTTATTTGGTATTTGGGAGGCGTCAAACCTCCCAATTTAGTAGTAGCCTCTACGTCTCCAACGTAGAGCTAGAGTACCAAATTGGAGGCGGACATCCAAGCTGTAAATCAAACTTTAGCCATTAGTGAAAAGATCAAGACCAAGAAAAGACAGACATAAACAAGAGTTTATTTAAAAGAGTGTACTGACAGGTGCATATTAAGAAAGTCAAGTACAGTCATGTCTAGTTCAATGGAGATCTTAGCCTAAGACAAAGAATGATGTATGTCATAAAGATGATTATGAACAACAGGATGACCCCCCCCCCCTTGTGGAAGACAGTATGAACACCCAATACTGGAAAGAGTGAAGACATACACATACAGTACAAATAAAGGACAGTACGAAGCGTGTGATACACAATATAAGCGACCAGCACGTAATTATTTCCCGAAAGAAATTGGTATGAGGCATAGACATACGGAAGTACAAGAAGGATACTTAAGATGAGAATAAATCATAGCACGGTAGAACCAGGACAGGGAAGGAAACCTTCGTGTATGGATCTCATACCGCCCCAAGGAAGGAACAGAGACGGACCAGCCACCCAACCCCAACCCACACCCAGGCAGAACGACAAGAGATGTCGCAACTGTACTCTTTGTTAAAATTTGTTATTGCTTCTTCATATTTTGCAATTATTTTTCTTTATTATATTATATCTATTCATTGTCGATAGTATCAATTGCTCGCTTTTTCAATTTCATTAGTTTATTTGTACAATAAATGTAGGTTATTTGTAGGGTAGTAACTGTTAACCCATAAACGGCAGAAAAGCTCTTAAGAGGTTTTACTGGGCGACGGCGGCAAAGCTCTTAAGAGGGAGGCCTAAAAATACCATTTAAACAGCACTAAACAATTTTTTTTTTTCCCTATACTGTACCTCATATCACTCCTCCACATCCCCTCCCCCTTCAATTATCACCTATTTTCCCTGTTATCCCCTAATTTGTTGGTATATTTTTGTGCTAACATTAGCAAACTGTGTGGGGGATGTGCTTACGTGCCTAGCAGGTGTGTTACACAAGCGAGTGTGTATGAGTAGGCTCAGTGTGACTTGAGGCCTCGTGGAGGGAGGGGTTGCCTCAATTTTCTCCAAAATTCATGAATGGGCTGGTTCATCTATATTCGCGATTTTGACCAGAAAAATGATATTTTCAATGGTTTGATTGTTGTTATAGGTTACTATCTTCATAGTGAAGGTAAAATGGCTCATATGAATAGGTAATAACGATATTTATCGTAAAATGACGATTATAGGCCTGAATGGAGCCCATATGCTCGCCCATGCTAGTTCATTACCCCCCCCTCGCCGTTCCCGGGTTAAGGGTCACTGGAGGCATGCTATGCTTACAGGTACCTACCCAGTAGCACTATCGTTAGTGAGTGCTATTTGTATTTTGTACTATTGTTAATGTCTTGTCAAGTTGTAAATTTGATTTTAATAGAACATTTTAACACTAATTGTAGTTTCTTTATTCATGCAGAGTTTAGTAAAATTTACCAGAACGTCCCAGACTTCCCAAATTGACTAATTCCTAGAACGTGACGATAGTGCGTTGTTATGTGTGCGATTAGTTTGCTTGGGTTCATTTATTTATAAATTATTATTTTACTTAAGTGTTGTTTCCAAATAGCAATTTTGATTAGGCTAATTGTTTTGTCTTTTTACTGTGTTCGTATAAGTTTTGGTTTGTTTATTTTGCAAGTTTTACATTATAATTAGAAACATGAAAAGACCAATATCCAAAACTTTCGGGTTACACTATAGTCATAGGTTGTACTAGAATTAAGGATATGATGGCAAGATTTAGGGATACGTTGGGCAAGATTTTGGGGTTGCTTGGACTAGATATGTGGGCAGGTTGGTTTAGCCTAAGATGTCGGGTTAAATCTAGGGTGTAGGTTGTTTTACATTAATTAAAAGGTAGACTTAAATCTAAGGGGTAGGTTGGTTTACATGAGAGGTTGGGTTAAATCTAGGGGGTAGGTTGGGTTAAATCTAGGGGTAAAACCGGTTTGTTTAGAGATTGGGTTAAATATAAAAAGGGGGGTAGGACTGTTAGATTAAGAGGTGGCATGGGCTAGATGGGGCTACAATGCTAGATTTAGGAAGTTGGAGTAGGTTGGGCTAGATTTAGGAGGTAGATTGGGTGGCTATAATAGTGGTGTGGGGGTGGGTTCCATTTAGGTGTGGGGGTGGGCTACATTTAGCAGTGGGCCGGTATACTAGATAAGGCATAGCTTAGTTTACATTTTTTAGTAGCTTAAGATAAATTTAAGGTAATTTTGCATATATATTATATATGACAGCGTTGGTGGCGGATTCTGAGGAGAAATTGCAGCGGGTAGTCAAAGAGTTTGGAGTGGTTTGTGGGAGGAGGAAACTGAAGGTGAACATCAAAAAAATAAAGTAATGGCGTGTAATAGGGGTGATCGTAGGGTGAATCTAGATGTGAGGCTGGATAGGGAAATATTGAAACAAGTAGTGTTTTAAATATCTAGGAGGATCGATAAGCAGGAGTGGAGGTATGGAAATGGAGGTAAAACAGAGTGTGTGTGAAGGAAGGAAGGTTTTCGGAGCAATGGGAAGTATGTGGAAGACGAGAAATCTCGGAATGAAAGTAAAAAGTGCAATGTATCAAGGAATTGTTGTGCCGACAGTGATGTATGGGGCTGAGACATGGGCTCTGAAGAAAAATGAGAGAAGAAAGCTGGATGTGATGGAGATGAGCTGCTTGAGGAGTATGTGTGGAGTTACCCGTAGAGACGGACTGAGGAATGAAGAGATACGTAGGAGAGTGGGGCAGCAGGAACATTTGTCAGTCAGAGTGGACAGAAGGGTGCTGAGCTGGTATGGTCATGTTGAACGAATGGGAGATGAAAGGCTTACAAAGAGAATATACTAGTCGGATACAAGGGGAGATAGAAGGGCAGGAAGACCCCCATTGAGATGGAGAGACTGTGTAAGACAAGCTTTGGATGATAGAGGAATGACTATAGATCAGGCAAAGGAAGTGGTAATAAACAGGAATGAATGGAGAATGCTTGTGAATAGTTGAGTGAACACGTGGTCATTTGGGGGAAGGGGTCGGGCGCAAGTGGACTAGATAATAGTCCATCAGGCGCCTGGCCCGGGGAGACTAGCCTATTAATATGAAGGGTGAGCCTGGAAGTGTGGTGGGCGGGCTTGTGGATTTGGCTCCGCTGCATGTCTGCCTGCCGAGATCGGAGCCTCTCCGGGTGGTCGGGGGAGTGCTGGAGCGACCTTGATGACCATGGTCTCTGGGTATTCTCCTGGGTGACCTAGATGTGTGTGAATTGTGTATTTTGTCTGTGTTTGTTCGCAGTTTTGTCTTGTGTTTTTGTGTTTTCCTGTTCTTGCTTGTCTTGAGTCGGCCCCCCCCCCCCAAAAAAAAACAAAAAAAACAAAAAAAAATAGGATAAGTGGGGATTGGGCCTGATAGGCCTGTCTATAATATTATTGACCTTTTTCAAATAACATATCTTTTTGGTACGGTATCTGTATACAGTATTGTAGTTTTTGTTAACAAAATTAAAACTTACACTGCAAGCAATTCCGCCGTATCAGGGCTCATTCAAGCACTGCTGATTGATTAAGCAAGTGTCTGAATGAAATGAAATTTATTTAGCCAAAAACTAGAAGAAAATAGCTTCAAAATTACACCAAAACGAGCTTTACAGTGGGAGGGACTTCATCCGCAGCGCTACCACAGACATTCGCTAATACTGAGAAATTATCGCTAATGTCACGCTACATTTGCCTTTGGCAGCGCTGTGTCTAGCGAGAGTATGGCTCCTAGTAGTGCCTCCTACTCCTCAGTGCCCCGGCCGGCTGGCTGGAGAGAGGATGGGTGGCATGCCACGCTCCTGCTCACTCGTAGGCCTACTCTATTCTACAGACTTTAAAAGCCTGTAAATTGCCATGACGCTCCGGAACGTCTCTCGCAGCCGATGGGTCACCAGAGATTGTATTTAAATTTTGATTAGGCCTACCCTAAAGTTCATGTAGTTTCAAACTACTATTTTATAGCCTACTGTATATATATACCGGTATATATAGGCTACATATATATACAGTATAGCCTATAATTATGTATAGCCTATATATATATTTTGTTTTTATGTAAAGCAGATTAACCAGACCACTGAGCTCCATACGGAACTCTCATAGGTCTGGTTATATATAAATATATATATATATATAGGCCTAGCCTTGAAATTTTATCCATTAAACAGAAAAGTATGTAAAAATTACCAGAGGTAATCCAATTAGGCCTACTGAGATTTAAATCATGCCTAGCTTAGGCTAATTTGATGGAGCTGAAATCTAGGCTTATATAGTTATTTAACTCCATAACCCTATAAATTGTAGATTTGTAAGTTTAGAAATCAGATTACCATTAAATGCACTTAACCATAGGCTAGGCCTATAGCCTAGGCTACTGTATGTATAAATTTGCATCTAGACTAGGGTACAGTATTTTTAATTTAAGAAATAGGCTATAATTAGAAGAAAATTAATATAAACACCCAAGTATATTGATAATCAAAATATGAATAGTAGGCCTAGGCCTATGTAAATAACTGAAGCTTTCCATTGGATAGTTAATCTTGATCAATTCCAGACAAGTTTTGTTTTCACGAAAACAAATTCAGCAAAGCCCCATTCAAATTGTGTAAACTTACAGCTCACACTAGTGTGCAACCACATAGCCGCTATTCCTTGTCATGAGCCTAAACGAGCCCATCTCCAGTCACTGACACCATAGGTCGTAGGTGATGGAAACTGCGCACCAGCCGCTTTGCAAGCACTTCATTGACTTACGGTCACTTACCGGCACTTTGCATCTAGTGTTAGCTTGTTTCACTGTAGCTCCACACACTACATCTTCAACATATTCATTTATGAGAGTCTAGGTCAGCTGCAATGCTTACAATTATAAATTTGGTGATGAATGGTTGTCAAATGGTAGCCTACAGGTGTGTGAGAGTTGGTGAGGTGCGTCTTACCTCGCCCGAGCTCTATCGCCGACAACGCCTGCTATCGTAACTACGCACTACCGTCTACCTCCCCCCCACTGACACTCGTGGTACAACGCACGCCACTCTCGCCTCTACACACGGCCACACATTCACTTCATTCCATATATAAAGTCGATTCACATTATATGCAATACATTTGTTACATAGGTTTTCGCGATGGAAACAGTCATCATAAAAATATGAAAGAAAAGAGTACCCGGTACGAATGATTTTCTGTGGAAACGCGGCATGGAGTGAACAAACTGCAAAAGAGGAACTATCCACTAAGGTCATTTTCCCCCGAAACATCACTGCTTGTCGCCAGCCCTTATGCCAGCGGTTTGTCAAGTTTCGGTTTCAAGTTATTTGATTTTAGTAGTAGATTAGCATATTTAATAACCACTGTAATTATACTGAACAAGAATCAAATGTTATTAACCCAATACCTAGCACCAGATACGCAACGAACGGAAGATACGCACTATTACCTCTATTACGTTGTGAATACGACCCGCCTGAAGTTGTACCGCATTTTCCTTTACCATCACTATCTCCGATAGACTGGAAATGGTGTCGTATTTCACACCCAAATGCCATAAAAGGGTGTCCAATATCAAGCCAACTCAACCCTGCTCTTCCACAGGGTCTAAACTCAACCCGATTCAGACTTTCGGAACTTGATAACAGTTTTAAGACTTTGTGTATATATCCATATACAAATAATCGATTTGGATGTGATAATTATAAATGTACCTAGCTATATCCTCAGAATATCCGAAAGAAGCGTCATAATCCTATAGAAGGCCGATAACCTACCGGAGTTATTATATATTACCTCAAAGTAAGCGATTATATTATAGGAATAGTCATCACAATTTTTTACAAATTCAACTAGATCAAAATAATATCGAAATGATGGATCATTAATTATTGATCTTGATTCAGTTTCAGTTTCAGTTTCTATGGAGCTCGTCCTGGAATCTTTTACGACTCTGAACCTCACGATATGTAGGCCTAAAGCATGTTGTTTATAAACATTGGCCGCAGCCGCGGTGCCACTCCATTCGAGCCTAATCACGATTATATTTCGGTGTATTCTTACTTAAATGTATATCATTCGGGTTGATTAGGTTACACAATACAATATTACTAAGTAACAGTACACGCATATATATAAATATCATAACAGTTGTGAAATATAGGTTCGACCGCGCTAAGCACCACGGCTGCGTGAGGGCCAGTAGGAACGTAGATATATCGAAGGGTAGTGGGGGTATCTAGCCTCGTGACCTTGACCAAGAGTCAAGTTCAGAAAATCAGTTTTCGTCACGGTAATTAATCCGTCACTCCTCAGAATTATTGAAATGTCTATGTATGCGAATATTTCTTGTTCTACTATTAAACAAATAAATATGTTTTATAATTTCACCTAATATGTAATGTCACAACACATCTTAAATTGTATATATTCAAATTTATTGCGGATATGTGCTGTTGTCGAATATTCCAGTCCCTGACATGCCTAATGATATTTGGTATATTACGCTATTTCGCTTTTATTTTGTCTTTATTTGCTTTGTAATAATTATTCTGCAATGCATATTTACTTTCATTCTTAAAAATAGTCAGGAAAGGTTGTCCATATAATGTATATATTTAAAAGTCTGGATCGCCCCTTGTCATTTTGTGCCACCACACAATGAGTGGGTTATCAGACTTTGGGGTGACACAAAATGCAGCTAATACTTATATATACTTAATACTTATTCCCTTTTCGGGTATAATGTAAACTAATCGTTATAATTTCTATATCTTATTAGCGGCCATTACCAATCATACACCAATGGAAAGCTAGTGGAATGGGCTTACCGAACAAGTCGTCCTAATCAGGGTATTACAGACCGTAAATCACACCTATTCCCCTAAAGGGGGTATCACACTGGGCCAATTCTCGTCATTCTTCAGCAAAAAATGGAGCTACCGCCAGTCTCCAGCACAAATCTCATCATTTGATGGAGCTAGAATGCTTGATGCTTGATGCTTCCCGCACTGGGTGGGAAGCTCCATTTTTTGATGGAGGTAGATTGTCACCCTCTTTACAGCTCGCATTTAATCTCATTGATATCTCAAGTATATGACATCGAAATATATATTTTGCTACATAATTGTGTGTTTTGATTGTGAGAAGGGCTGCGGATAGACAAACTAAGTGAATTAATGCTAAAATAGCTACACCACTTGCAGCTAAATAACCACTTCCTATACCTACGCCACGGCGATTGGTATGAAACGAAAACATTCGGTTGTGTAGCAGGAGGAACTGTTTTTCAGATGCCTATTTACTAAGAATCATTGAACAATATATTTAACCTAACCTAGTATATTAGTAGACTATTTATGAATGTAAAATGTAAAAATATATTGTAACATTACCAAATTATTGAGATAAATACAAGTCTACCCGCATACACAGGATTATGCCTACCAAGCATTCTACAACCTCCCGAAAAGTTCAAAATATTTCCTCATAATTATATGCTCCAAATATAAAACATAATCACGCAAACTTGTAGATTGAGTCATATTGAAATATAAATGTCGATATAAATCCATATTACTCTAAATTATTGGTGAAACAGCGCAATATAAACGATCGTTTAGTGCCGAGGTAACGACAGGGGCTCCGTCAGGATATAGCCTATATTTTGCGAAAAACTTCCTCACAGCTACTTATACAAGCTTCACACGCAAAACATAGCAACATTAACGTATAGATTAGGTCCTATTACACAAAGTTTGTCAATATCAATCCATATTATTCTACAGTTTAAGTGAAACCACTGTTCTATAGCCTACGCCACGGCGATTGGTATGAATCGAAAAAGTTCAAAATATAAATTTCCTCATTTAAGCTTCAAATTTAAAAAAAATTACACTAACGTGTAGATTGAGTCATATTGCATTATAATTGTAGATGTAAATTCATATTACTATACATTACAGTATAGGTGAAACGGACCAATATAGGCTAAGGTCGGACGTTGTTATTGTTGTGTAGGAGACTCGCGCAGCCAGTACGCTTGGCGTGTGTGTGTGTGATAGAATTTGTCGGCGCTACTGACTGGAAACGGAGATTGGAGAATGCGACAATTTGGCCCAGTGTGATGCCCGCTTAACCTAAGAAGTGCGCATGGGGGTAATTAGAAACGTCCCCCTGTGCTGACGTATTTGAGGTGTTTCCATCACTAAAATATTCATTTTACCATAAATAGCATTAATACTTATCCATATGCGCCTATTATGGGTTGATTAGAAAGGTATTAACCTGAAACAACAATAAAACGAGTGAAAACAGCGTTTGGATGGTCAAAATCGGAGATATAGGCCGCGAGTTATAGAATGTATGGGTGAGGTAACCTGCTTTCCCGCCAATTTCCCCCAAGGCCACGGAGACACAGTCGATCGATACTCTCTCTCTCTCTCTTGCACTCGCTTTCTATCAGTGATGACAACGCCCTGCTTGCAACTCGCTAATGTTAGCACGAAAATATACCTCAGAATAAGGGAATAACAGGGAAAATAGGCGATAACTGAGGGAGGGGAGGAAAGTGGGGAAGGAGGGGAGGTAGAGGACTGAGATTTTGCATGGCCCAGGGGCCAAAAAAAAAATAAAAAATAAAAACAAATATTTTTGTTTCGATGTTTTAAGTTTATTTTTTTTTCTCCGACTCTTAAGAGTCTTCCCGCAGTCCGCCGGGGGAACTCTTAACCTAACAAGTGCGCATGGGGGTAATTAGCCCCTCCACCCCGGAAGGGCTCTTGAACGCCCATAACAACCTCGGCCCGCGCAACCCGGAAGGGCTCTTGAACGCCCATTGCTTGCGTGCGTGCTTTCGAATGCCGCGCGTACATTTTTGGTATCGTGGGACGGTAGGTGGCGCCACCAGGCGTAAACGACGCCACAGCAACAGTATCTACCCTGACGCCATCATGGACAGTACGCCAAATAGTGATTCCGCTGTGTCCGATACCGTGCTTCCTACGACGCCCTTGCTAGTTCGTCGCGCCTCACCCCGACGCCATCGCCTAAATGTGTTATCTCCCGGAGGTATTGAGACGACATTGAGACTTTATGAGCGTGCTGATGCCAAGTATATTGTTGATGATTAAGTCAGTGACGACTCCAGTAATTATAAGTCGAGTGATTATGGCCATGAGAGTGACAAAGAAGAGCAATTCCTGGGATTTGCGAGAGAACATGACAGTGATGAGAGTGATGTACCAGTTGTTGAGGAAGCTGGTTCACCTAAAGAAAGTGAACTTGAGAGAGTGAGTGAGTGGGAGAGTTCAAGGTCACTCACCAAATTTCGCATAAGTGACACGACGCCAAGCCCTTCCCCAGGTAAATCGCCTTTCAAGCTACACTTATATAAGCAGAAAATACTTGAGAAGGCGGCCGCGGCACCTAGGGAACAAGCAAAAATACTTGGTGAGGATGAGGCTGTGAGTGAGGGTGAGCGTGGTGACCCTTCTCGCCCGCCATTGTCTCCCTTATCTACCCACGCCACCCAAGATGACCCGGATGCCCCGCATTCTTCCCCACCACCCCCACCACTGCCAAGGGTTGAGGACCCCCCACTTTCGGCCTATTTGCCTCCTAGGTCCCCCGACAGGAGACATACTGCTGCCGAAAAGGGGAAAGGCAGGAAATATACCAAAAAAATTAAGAAAAGTAAGAGAGTTTTGTTCGCGGTTCCCGCGGCGTCCAACCCTGCCGGCCCCAGCTATACGCCCCCGCAACTTTCCCCACAGTCCTCCCCACCTCTCCCGCCTTCAACATATCTTCCTGAAGAAGTCTTTGAGCTTGCATCACCAATACCTGGGCCTAGTGACAGTGAAGCATTGCTTTCTGTCACTCGTCGCAGGCCAAGGAGCCCAGGACCTCGGGGGGGATACAGCCTCACCTGCCACTCCTTCCCCACCTCGCCCACCCGCACGCCGCCCACGCATCACTCGTTCCCCGCCAGATTATGTGGGGGCCACTGATGATGAAGGGCACCTCTCTGAAGACTCTGGCCATGATTACATAGGTCCACCGTCAGGGCAAGATGACCACTCTGACCATGACTATATGGACATCGACGACCCTCGACCCATCCGCTTGGCCCGGCGTCGTGCTGGCCGACGCCCTCGCCACTCTAGGGCGCGGGCCTCCCGAGTTGGCCGTGGGCGTGCTGGGCCACCAGCTGGAGCTCCTCGTCAGCGTAGACAAGACCCATTCTACGTTTTTCAGTGGCAAGACGTAGTTGATGGGGATGGATACAACCCTGATGTGCCAGCTTTTGATGAGGTACTGGAGGGTTCAGGCATTACCCCCAATTTTCCTGCAGGCCCCAATGCTCCACCACACGAACTATTTGAGGCCTTCTTTGATGAGGAGGTGGTAGGCTATGTTGTCAAAGAGACAAATAAGCAGCACCAATACCAGGTCCACTTTTTGGGCAAGGTGACCAAGGGCCACATGAGGCAGTGGACCCCAGTGACTCATAAAGAGTTCATGGTGTTCCTGGCACTCACCATGCTAATGCCTTATGTCAAGAAGCATAGGTTGCCTGACTATTGGATCACCAATGATCTCATATCCACCCCTGCCTTCGGGAAATATATGTCTCGCGACCGGTACCTTGATATCCTCGCAGCGCTCCATCTTGTCACCAACCTTGACGTCCACCTCCCAGACAAGCTGTGGAAGATTAGGACGTTGTACGAGATGATGCGAGAACGCTTCACCTCCTACTTCAAGCCCTTCCGCAAGGTCGTCATTGACGAGTCTCTTGTGCTGTTCCGGGGAAAACTCAGCTTCCGGCAGTACATCCCCTCAAAAAGACATCGCTTTGGCATAAAATTCTTTGTGCTGTGCGACTGCCAAACTGGCTATGTCCTAGACTTCCTGGTCTACAGCGGGAAGGAAGGGGACTTGCTTGTGGACCCCCTCATTGGCTTTGGCGGAGCAGTGGTGCAAGCCATGATGGACCGCTACTTTCATAAGAATCACGTCCTCTACACGGACAATTATTACACGTCCCCCACTCTCTCACAGTACCTGCATCAGCGCAAGACGGGGACTGTAGGCACAGTACGAGGGAAAAGGAAGGGCATGCCACCTTTCCCTCCAAAGACCAAAAAAGGTGATGTGTTCAAGAAGAAGTCGGGGCCCATTCTGGCTATCCACTGGCACGACCAGCGGAAGGTCAACCTCCTGACCACCATCCACAAGGGGGAAATGGTGGAGACTGGCAAGGTGGATCGCCGCACCCAGGCCAGGGTGACCAAGCCCGATGCTGTCCTGGACTACAACATCAACATGAGGCTGGTGGACAAGTCCGACATGCAGATAGGCTTCATTGACTGCCTGCGTACCTCGTGCAGATGGTACAAAAAGTTCTTTCTGCATATGGTGGACATGTCAGTTCTGAATGCCTACAATATATACAAGCTTCGGAATGTGAACACACCCATGAAGTTCAATAGCCTGCGGAGGTTCCAAAAGCAGGTGTTGACGGAGCTCCTGGAGAAGTATGCTACGCCACAGAGGGCAGTGGCACATCCTGGGCCCGCCGTTATTGACCGCTTGCAGTGTGCTCAATACTTGATTAGGCACAGGCTTGGTTCCCTGCCTCAGAATGAATCAGGAAGAACGCAGCAGAAGCGGTGCCATGTCTGCTACAACAGCAGGGTGAGGCCGAGGCCAGGTAAAAAGTCAACCGTGGAGTGCAAGGTGGCACTCTGTGCTTTAGAGTGCTTCTTTGATTACCACTCCAAGCTGGAGTTCTAATAATCATACTGAAATTGCCAAATAAAATTACAATATGTACACTATAATTATATATAGGCAAAAAGTGGAAGAAAACCAATTTATTGTAATACAAAAGTCATGTATTATGAGAAAATTGATACAAATACAATTACACCATAATAATATGTGAAAGTGACACATATGTATATACCAAGTGACATTCATATGATTAGAACCTATAGAAATATATAAATCAGTGAAAAAAGACAATAAATTGTATATAAAACGTTTACAAATCATATAACTAAGTGAAAGTGACACAAGACCTAATATTTGATGGCCAAAGTATAATAAACACCTGTGATAACGAATAATCAGTGCCTAATACAACAATAACCTACCTCAATTACTAATAAAATGTACGGTATCGAGTGAAAATGAGCATTATCAGTGACAGTGACACTCTCTAAAGCATATTTGTCAAAGTGAAAGTGACACAAGACCTAATATTTGATGGCCAAAGTATAATAAACACCTGTGATAACGAATAATCAGTGCCTAATACAACAATAACCTACCTCAATTACTAATAAAATGTACGGTATCGAATGAAAATGAGCATTATCAGTGACAGTGACACTCTCTAAAGCATATTTGTCAAAGTGAAAGTGACACAAGACCTAATATTTGATGGCCAAAGTATAATAAACACCTGTGATAACGAATAATCAGTGCCTAATACAACAATAACCTACCTCAATTACTAATAAAATGTACGGTATCGAGTTAAAATTAGCAATATCAGTGACAGTGATACCCTAATAAACATACTTTATATAATTGGCCTCAAAATAACTATAAATATATCAAATAAACATCACATTCTCAATATCAAACACTAAAATCGTCTAAGGGAGATAAATACTTTGGCGCGACGAGCGGCTAGGTGCGTCGTAGCCATGGCCGGGGCGACGCGTCCGAACGCGGGAAGAATTTGCCGCCGAAAAGCACTCGTCTTCCCGCGCTCACCATTATGCAACCAGAGGGGCTAGAGACCTCTACTCAACGCCATTCGACAGAGGAAGGTTTGTGGAACATTATTCTTTTTTATTCACAACATTACATGCCATATTCATTGACTTACAGAGTAGTTAACATAGCCCAAAGATCGTCAAAACACCCGGTACCGCAGCACAGTCGCGAGCTATAGCCCCCGGGGCTGGAGGGTTAGACACCTCTCCCTGTGCGCATGTATTTGAGGTGTTTCCGTCACTAAAATATTCATTGTACCATTAATAGCATTAATACTTATCCATATGCACCGTGAACGACCGCAGCAGTGCAAGTACTGGTACTGAGCTGGATACACAGGCATAGTTTGCCTTTTTCCAGAGGATCTACTGTAAGAAACTGTAAGATATGCGCCTATTATGGGTTGATTATAAAGGTATTAACCTGAAACAACAATAAAACGAGTGAAAACAGCGTTTGGATGGTCAAAATCGGAGATATAGCCCGCGAGTTGTATAATGTATGGGTGAGGCAAGCTGCTTTCCCGCCAATTTCCCCCAAGGCCACTGAGACACAGTCGATCGATACTCTCTCTTTCTCTCTTGCATTCGCTTGCTATCAGTGATGACCACACCCTGCAACCGGCTTTCTAATGTTAGCACGAAAATATACCTCAGAATAAGGGAATAACAGGGAAAATAGATGATAACTGAAGGAGAGGAGGAAAGTGGGGAAGGAGGGGAGGTAGAGGACTGAGATTTTGCATGGCCCAGGGGCCAAAAAATAAAAATAAAAAAATATATATATTTTTTTTTCGATGTCAAAAGTTGATTTTTTTTTTCTCTGAGTCTTAAGAGTCTTCCCGCAGTCCGCCGGGGGAACTCTTAAGAGTCTCCCCGCAGTTCCCGGGTTAAGAGTCTCCCCGTAGTTCCCGGGTTAAGACGTCAAGTTTAGTAGCAATACTCTCTAATCATTCTTATCTCACTGTTAGGTCTAATGAGCGGCTATTACCAATCCTATACCAATGGAAAGCCAGTTAAATGGGCTTTCGAATGACACTCAAAAGGTAGTCCTAATCAGGGGATTAGAGGTCGTAAATCACCCCTAATCTCTGAATATGACCGTTTTGGTTTCAATAATATCTAATTATCCTTCTGCCACTGCAATATCTTATTAGCGGCCATTACAAATCCTATACCAAAATTAAGCCAGTAAAATGGGCTTTCAAATGGTACGGTACGTCGGTACCAAACAAGTAGCCTACAGTCGGCCTACTGTAGGGGGACTAATCAGGGAACTACATGTCGTAAATTACACCTGATCCCCGAAGATGTCAGTATTATTAGCAATATGTTCTAATAATTCTTATTTCACTGCTAGGTCTAATGAGCGGCCATTACCAATCCAACCTCAATTTAAAGCCAGTGATCTTAACCCCGGAACGGAAAGAACACTCTTAACCCTTTCACGCTCGTATGATGCAGAGGTTGCCAGATTAGCAATAAGAAATAGAGTTCTCTCACTCTTATAATTACCTCTCCAAAATTAGTTTTCTGCCCACAGCTAACTCAAAGACAACTGCAGCAGTGGCGTTTCTAGCACTCGGAAAGTGGGGGGGGGGGCACTTTAAGGCCAAGGTAAATGTGGGGGGGCTAAAGGTGGTGGGTGGCAAGTGAAGCGAGCCTCTCCAGCTGGGGGGGGGGGCTTACAATTTTTTTGGGGAAAATAAGCAGTTTCAGGTGCATTCTGAGGCATATTATTAGAGACTATTTAGATGATATTCAGCTTAGCAGTAGTGGCAAAATGATAGAGGAAGACCATGACCTTGGCTAAAAAATAAGGCTTTAGGCTATAAGAGAGCATTATGGGATGTAGAACACAAAAAAAATCTGCAAGTCCCAGATTAATGTACTTTGTCTAGGAATGTGAAAATTCAAGCTCATAGCTCACACACGTTTATTGTATAAAAAAGGTACTCCACACTAAGCTTGATGGCAAATTATCAACATGGGATAATATGCCAGTGTTTTACATTGTATAGTCAGAAAAATAAGTGATGCCTTTGCACCAAATATCAACAATAACAAAATAGTAAAGGTACTCAACAATAATTTGACTTTACTCACAAGTATGATTCTATACATTCATATCTTACTCAACATCAGACAGGTATTAATACAACAAAGAGCGAGCCAAATATATAAATAACAGCTATATATTTGGGCCACTGTATGTTAGCAAAAAACAAAACAAAATGTCTGACCTCACATGCATTGAACATAATGTAGATGAATAAAGTTTCCTGATAAAAACTGTCTTCGTGGTGCGATATATAAGGTGTTGATTTTCGGTGTGAGCATCCTGGGTTCGAATCCACGGACTGCCACATGTGTTTGTAAATTTCATTAATCGATTTTAGGAGTATGGTTGGTTGTTGGAAGGAACATAATAATGGGCATGAAACTGCTATATAATTGTTATGCCAGGTTTTTACTGGGGTTTGATTAAGTGGGTTCTTCCTAACTGGAGAAGTTAATATTGCTTTATCACAGACACAGAAAGAAAATAGAGGATAATTATCACAAGATGTGCATTCATATTCTATTTATTGGCACAAGAATATCGCATACGTAAGGCTAGAACAAAATGGTCAAGAACAACAATAACAGATGCACGAACGAGGCTCCACTACGTCTGACTCGTAAGACTGGATTATTTTATGCAATATCTAAGTGAGTAAGGTGGACCGCTTTCTAATTGAAAGATTACACTTGTCCTGTATTTATTTCAGAGATAAGAATAGCACTCCCTTCAATCGAGGATTTACACTTGTGCTTAGACAGGCTACGTAGTAATTATATATGTGAACTTTTGGTTTTTACCTGCATAGAGTTGTTCTGGATTGGAAGCTGAACGTAATTATTGTCTTTGTGTTAATTCACTATGGTGCTTACGCATAAGTTAACTTGAATTTATTTGTTACTTTCTTTACCAAAATTATTATCAGTACTTCCCTGATTTATCTAGGTTTCACTAGTACATCCTTTCTCTCGCTTTTTGCATTCACTTATAGTATCCGATGTTTCTAGAATACTTCTTTTGATATACCCGGTAGATATATTTTTACTACTTTCCACTGTTGATCTTATTATACTCTTTCTCTGATAATACACTAAGTATAGATCCTTTTCACAGTTAGATCTTCTATATCTTCTAACGGTATAATAACTTCACTTTTAGATGTGTAGAATAAGTAATCCAATCTTCGGTAGATGTGTTGGCCGTGGGGGTTGTCCTGTCGTGACTGGGTTAGCACAGTTTTACTCAAGCTCTTGGATTGGGACCTTGAATACTATTTACCTAGCCATTGCAAAGGTAAAATAGAATCGAGTTAACGCAGGAGCGAACTCACTGACTACTCTGGTCTTTAAAAGAACTTTGATGCAGAACTTTCAGTCTTGGGCCTTGAATAAAGTGTACAAGTATACCATCGTATATGTCCACATTATCGAGCTAACGTAAGATAGTTGTCTTTAGGCAACTTCTCTTAACTGCTCTGGCTTTCATTAGAGCCTTTCAGAACTGAAGGTTGATGAGTTTATTGTTTATTTTGGTCTATCCCGGATAAAGCTCTATCCCAGTTGGTAGGTACTTTATCCACAATAGCGCCGGGTGAGGTAGGGAAGGATATTAGTTAGCTTCTATTGAAAAGTCTAATAACCAACTTGTTGTTACCTACTAAAAACAATTTACACAGGGTAACTGCAGTATTGGAATTGTTTTTACGTTCATCGATAGCAAGAACAATTCTTCGTACTGAGCCCTCAATCTAGTATACTGCCTTCCGTCTATTGATCACAAGAACAGCTTACAAATTGAGTCTCGATCTTAGAATTTCCTGCTGAGGTCACCTCTTTTCTCAGCGTCTTGGCGGTGGTGTGGCTGCGCAGCAGAAAGGTGCCTAGGGGTAGGGTGTTGTATGGCGGTTGTTTCCGTGTGGCTTGGAGGTGGGGCGATATATGGTAACCGTATATCTCGGCTTCCCTGGTCATGGCGGCGATGCGGCTGGGCTGTAGAGTGGCGTGGGGATGTACGGTGTTTATGGTGCCATTCTTGGTGTTGCCTGTCTTTCCCATTTCTCTCCTTTCTCGGTGCTTTGGAATTGTCCTTGTTGATGACCATTTCCTTTCCTGGTGTTGGAGGACAGCCCATCTTGACGGTAATGGTTCGAATTTAGCTGGTTTGGGGGTTGTGTCCTTGTTGAGTCGAGGGTTGGTGGGAGAATTCCGTCTTTTTTGTTCATTGTTCTTGTTTCCCTGGACTTCGGGATTGTTGATGGTGATGAATAAGTCCCCTCCTGGTGTTAGAGGACGTGTCATATTGATGGTGGCAACTCGTGTTCTGGGTTTGTGGGATATATCATTGTTGATCCTGGTGGGTGATCTTGAATTGTTTTTCCCACAGTGCGCCTCCTGGCGGTGCGGTGAGAAACTCAGCCATGTCCTTTCGTTCCCGGCTCTTTCTTCTACTCGGTCGCTGTTTCCCATTCTTCCACTGTGGTGAGGTGTGGTAGGATGAGAGGGAAAGCTGTTTGGTGGTGGTGGTGAATGCTTGGTTAACGGTTTCCCTGTTATTTCAGTTATGGTGATGGATAAGTTCTTCCTTGGTGTTGGGGGACATGTCATCCCGATGGTAGTATCTTGAGCGCCTTTTGTTGGGCTAGTTGTTACCTTGTGGCCTTGAGGTTTGGTGGTCATAGGAGCAAAATTGCTTGGTGGTGGTGTTTGCTTTTCCATTATTTCAATAATATTGCAGTTTCATAGCCTAGGCCTATATTAAATCCAAGTAGTGGTAATTACAGTATATTGCTTCAGCAGAGTATAGGTAGCAATATATTTAGTGTAGCTTAATCCTACAATTATCGTGTCAGCTATCAAACTCATCAACAAAACACTCCCTGGTGATGGGCTGGTCTATCAGAGTGAGACCTGAGCGATCTCTGCCATACCCATAGCTTACTCTGACTGTTCCTTTTACTTATATATTTTCTAGATCTCGAGTGACGGCGTCTCTTCCGTGGATTGACCTCCCAATCTACCAAGATTGGAAGCTA
The DNA here is from genome assembly GCA_032716605.1 of Paralithodes platypus. Lineage (NCBI taxonomy): Eukaryota > Metazoa > Arthropoda > Malacostraca > Decapoda > Lithodidae > Paralithodes > Paralithodes platypus. The sequence continues at coordinate 85,820,090 of CM064513.1, read as the reverse complement.
AAGCGTCACATTATTCCTTTGCCCCTCAACTTTCTCTTCATAATTGCTGAGGGGCACAGGGCCCTGGGTGGGGCTTTGGTTTCCCGGGCGTTTACGCACCCTCTCAGCCCCCCGCCATGGAGTGGCTTCGGTCACCCAGGCTTTATTGTGGTCGGCAGGGAGGGTTCTGTGGGGTCGCTCGTTTATGGCCTTGGCCTTACTCAGGGCCTTGGGGCTGTTCGGCCAGGCAGCTTGGGGAACAACAACAACAACAACAACAACAACAACAACAACAACAACAACAACAACAACAACAACAACAACAACAACAACAACAACAACAACAACAACAACAACAACAACAACAACAACAACAACAACAACAACAACAACAACAACAACAACAACAACAACAACAACAACAACAACAACAACAACAACAACAACAACAACAACAACAACAACAACAACAACAACAACAACAACAACAACAACAACAACAACAACAACAACAACAACAACAACAACAACAACAACAACAACAACAACAACAACAACAACAACAACAACAAAACACTCCAAATCAATCCCCTCAGCCCGAGCACTTTCAATCGATAGTACTGTAGAGCGATGTTACTCAATCTGTCACTGGTCATAGAATTTCTGAGATGTTTTCACTAATTTAATTTTTGAAAACTTCTTTCACATGAAGCGCTGGTAACAGAAAGAGTTACAGCTATGAACAATAGTTTGTAGAAACAAATGTTCCTCGTTATTTTTTTACATTTGTATTGCCTTTTAGAGTCTTTATTAATATTTCCCATACCTTTTTATTAGTTTGATCTTGTTTAATTACCTGTACTAACTTATTTTCATGTTCTTCTTTAGCCTGTACTTTTATCATTACCTGTACTTTATTCTTCTGCCTATTGTAAGCCTCAAAATTTTCTTCTTTCACGGTTTCACCTCTAAAATGTTTTCCTTTCTTTTTCCATTTGTTTACCTTGCGTCGCTAGTAACATTCGAGTCTGCGTGAAATTCAGAACATAGTTATAATAATACAATCACTGTAATAATAATAAACATTGAAGAATTTAGAATAATATTATATTATACTAACACTAATTAACAATATCAGAAACTTTAAAGTAAAATTATATTCATTAGGCCGTGGTGGTCAAGTGGTGAGCACGCTTGCGTGTGAATCTGAAAGACCCGGGATCGAATCCCTGCCACGGCGGACATTTAGTGGGTGCGGTAGTACGTCCTAGCATGTTTCACATGCTTGCACCCAGTCAGGGGACATCCTGACGACGTATACAGACAAAACACACATAACAAAGCCACTCCAACACCCCTTCTCCTCTCTCAACACTTTTCTCTGAGCTATTGCCGATAAAAATGTCATGTTCAGTCCTGTAAAGAATCGTAAGATTCAGAGTCGTAAAGATTCCAGGACGAGCTCATTAGCGGCGGATCCCCAGATCGACCGTGGTGATTGTCACCTAAACATCTACAAAACTAAACTAAACATGTCGTCATGAAGGAAAACGGAGATGGCAGGCGAAAGACTAGGGATAACTATAATGTTTTATTTCTTTATGGTGATACGAGGTCTTGGTTAGTTGGTTACATCAACTTACATGTTATGAACTTATGATGATGTTACATAATACCTTGGGTAATGGCTAAAGCCCAATTATCATTACATTATCATTACATTATCCATTGGGTTTATTATCAAGGAGTCAAAATGCCATAACCAGTTTTACCACATTATAATATTAGTTGTAGGAATATAAACTGGGGGGCCAACCCAGGGGCCAGCCCAAATTCTGGGGGGGCCACGGCCCCCCCCTGGCCCCCACTGAGTTACTGCAGAGGTTGAAGTAACTAAACTAAAGGTTTCTAAATACCCCTGATGGTAACAAAGGCTTTAAAGTATCCCCAATAGGCTCAAAATTGCGTCATATGTCGGAGAGGGTTAAGAGGTTTTGGTGGGCAAGGGCGAGGACCCTCTAAAGTCTAAACCCTTTCACGCATTTATGACGCAGAGGTTGCCAGATTAGCAATAAGAAATAGAGTTCTCTCACTCTTATAATTACCTCTCCAAAATTAGTTTTCTGCCCACAGCTAACTCAAAGACAACTGCAGAGGTTGAAGTAACTAAACTAAAGGTTTCTAAATACCCCTGATGGTAACATAGGCTTTAACCCACCAGACCCGGTTGGGCTCTGAGGCACCCATAACAAATACCCCCCGCGGAACCCGGTAGGGCTCCGAGGCTCCGGCAGCTTGAAAGCCTGTAAGCTTGGTGTGCGAGGCGTCCGTCCGACGCATGTGAAGAAGAGTGAAGAGCTCAAGTCACCACGTGAACAACAACCACAAGAACATGATGGCTACACTATGATTGCGACTACTATTCCCCTCTTTCACGCAATTAATGAGATGCCTATTGTTCTGGATCCAGCCAGACTTGATGATGGTGGTGGCATTGAAGAAACTCTGAGGAGGAACAAGGCGCAGTATCACCAAAGTTGTCGCCTTATGTTCAACAACACGAAACTGGAGAGAGCCAGAAAAAGAAGAGCAGAGAGTGCTCAGCCAGTAGAATGCCAGACCAAGCTGTGTAGAACCAGCCTTGAAGGCCAAACGTGTTTCATATGTGACAAAGAAGCCCCATCCTCTGAACTCAGACAAGTTGTTGTTGTTGTTCCCCAAGCTGCCTGGCCGAACAGCCCCAAGGCCCCGAGCAAGGCCAAGGCCATAACCGAGCGCCCCCACAGAACCCTCCCCGCCGACCACAGTAAAGCCTGGGTGACCGAAGCCACTCCATGGCGGGGAGCTTGAGGAGGGTGCGGAAACGCCCGGGAAACCAAAGCCCCACCCAGGGCCCTGTGCCCCTCAGCAATTATGAAGAGAAAGTTGAGGGGCAAGGGAAAAATGTGACGCTTTGGCTTCCAATCTTGGTAGATTGGGAGGTCAATCCACGTTAGAGACGCCGTCACTTGAGATCTAGAAAATATATAAGTAAAAGGAACAGTCAGAGTAAGCTATGGGTATGGCAGAGATTGCTCAGTTCTCACTCTGATAGACCAGCCCATCACCACATGACTAGAACCCAATCCTCTCAGCATCAGCTAGGAAAGGCCCTAGAAAGCCACCTTTGGCGGGGGGATAGCTCCCCTATTTCAACCCTTTTCGGGGTTGAGCACCCGCCCACTCAGACAAGTTATGACGATGAACCTCAATAACAGACTTAATGAATGTGCCCAAAATTTAAATGACGGAAAACTTCTTGCAAGACTCAGCGGTGGAGATGCTATTGCACAGGAGCTCAAATACCATTATGCATGCTTGACAGACCTGTACAATAGAGAGAGGAGAGGATCAGAGCCACCAAGAGACTGGAACAGGAACGTGCACCCGAAGAGGATGCCCACCCACAGGCATTCTCAGAGCTAGTCACATATCTAGTGGAGACCACCAGATCTGGCGAGGGTCCTGCAGTCTTCCGACTTGCAGACATAGTCCACCTGTATGCCCAGCGCAACAGCTGGGTGTTGATGCACCTGCTGTCAACTCCACAAGACTGAAGGAAAAACTGCTGTCAGAAATACCTGAGTTGGAAGTGTACAAGCAGGGAAGGGATGTTCTTCTGGCTTTCCAGAAAGATGTGGGCTTTGTCTTGTCAGAAGCCTCTGACTATTATAGTGAAGCTATTATCCTTGGCAAAGCAGCTAACATCTTGCGAAGACATATGCTGGACCACAAGTCCACATTTGATGGAACCTTCCATGAGGGGTGCATCGAGCAGGCCATTCCACTCACTCTTCTTCAGTTTGTGGCCATGCTTGAACACGGAGCGGACATCAAATCTCAACTGAGGTTTGGCGCATCAAAGACAGATCTAGCAATTGCTCAGCTGCTTCAGTACAACTGCTACGCAAGGTACAAAGAAGGAGCAGCAACTCACAGACACTCCAAAGACAGAGAGACCCCATTCCCTGTTTACATGGGGATGTCCGTCTACACAAAGACCAGAAAGAGAAAGTTGGTGGAAATGCTTAACGAGCATGGCATCAGCATTTCATACGACAGGGTGCTACAGATATCTGCACAGCTGGGAGATGCAACAGTCAGCAAGTATGTGGAGGATGGGGTGGTCTGTCCACCAGTTCTGCGAAAAGGGCTGTTCACCACATCAGCCATGGACAACATAGACCACAATCCCACTGCAACAACAGCGACCATTTCTTTCCATGGAACCAGCGTCTCTGTTTTCCAGCACCCAACCAAAGAAGACAGAGGTGAAGAGCGTGGACAGCTGAAGTTCGGAGAGGAGAAAGTGAAGACAGTTCCAGAACTTCCAGACTCCTTCACCAATGTCCGGCCCGCCTTCTTCACCAAGAAGAAACCCTCTCCTGCTGATGCTGCGGTCGATGCAAATGCTACTGCTTTGGTCTGACCTGCACGGCACTGTGCAGCTGCAGATGCGAGGTTTAGAAGCGTTGTAGTATACTCATCCAGGCAGCAAGACAATAAGTGACCAACAAGTATAGGCCAACTGCCTACATGTACATCCAATAATATATCGGACTGATGGTGCCTATGATATGGGCACTTTTTACCCTAATTATGATTCTGGGACTGATATTATGGTACAAGGAAGCTAGTGAGTAAGTCCATGGTTCCAAATTCGGATTCTACATAGTGAAAAATGTATGATTTGACACCAAGATCATTCAAATAGGACAAGTCTTTGCGATTTTATTGCGAAATGCAATGTTTCTGTATATTCAATGGCGGCCATCTTGAAAAATAGCCGCCATCTTGAATTTTTAGGTGGCTAACGGGTTTTATCAAAAGAGCAATCCCCAAGGAGTATGTGTGCCAATTTTGGTGCTTGTTTCCAGAAATGAACGATTATTCCAGTTATCTGCCCCACTAATTCTATGCTTCATTGCTATACAGTATACTTTTTATCCACCGGATTATTATTTTTTTTTTATTATTATTTTTTTTTTTATTTTTTTATTTTTTTTAGCCTAACCAAAAAACCTAACCTAACCTAACCTAAATGTATTTGGGGGCTATTAGGATAGGTTAGGTTTTTTGGTTAGGTTCATGCTAAAACAAAAGATAAAGCCAAGAAAAAAAAAAAAAAAAAAATCCGGTGGATAAAAAGTATACAGTATAGCAATGACACATAGAATGATAGGAACCCAAAACTACCATTAGAAATGAGATCCCAGCTGTGGTGTGACTCGTAAATATTTACCTTTTTCTTTGATATACAGTGTTGTTTAATACCGAGGACCGTTGCATTTTACTATTTTCAACATTAGCCTAGCCTAGCCTAACCTAACCTAACCGAAAACTAACCGACGGGCTAAACCCAGCTCACGTTCCCTGTTTATGGGTGCGCGACGGTCTAAACCCAGCTCACGTTCCCTGTTTATGGGTACGCGACGGTCTAAACCCAGCTCACGTTCCCTGTTTATGGGTGAACAATCCAACAGTTTCTCGTATTTCACTTATAGTATTTACCTAATAACAACAACAACAACCTAATTGTAGTTTACAGGAGTTGAGCTAAGCTCGTGTTGTCCCGTCTCTCAGTCTACTTTTTATCCAATTTTTTCTTGAAAATATGGATGTTCCTTGCCCCTACCACCTCCTCCTCCAGCCCATTCCATTTGTCAATACATCTATAGGGGAAGCTAAACTTCCTGATATCGTTCTTGCAGGTAGGTCTTTTTACTTTGTAGCTGTGGCCTCTAGTTATTCCTGTATCCATAATTAATATATCCTCCCTATCCAGCCTCTCCAGCCCCCGGGTACATTTGTACATCATTATCATGTCTCCCCTCTCTCTCCTCTCTTTTAGACTCTGTAGATTTAATTTGTCTAGCCTCCCTTCATATGGCAGTTCTCTGAGACTTGGAACCAATCTAGTGACTGCTCTCTGGATTCTTTCTAACTTGTGAATATGCTTCTTTAGATGCAGGGACCACACCACTGCTGCATACTCCAATCTTGGTCTAATCATACTCTTCATAATTTTCGCTACCATGGGCTCATCCAAGTAGTTCAGAGCAACTTTCATATTCCCGGCCATTGCATACATTCCGCTAAAGAGCTTGTTAATATGTTTCTCTGGCGACAAATTATCTTGTATAATCAACCCTAAATCTTTTTCTTTTTCGGCCTTGCTAATTATATTATCTCCCATCCTGTACTCCCAATTTGGTCTATTCACACTTCTTCCAATATTTAACACATGGCATTTACTTATATTAAATTTCATTTTCCACTTGGTGCTCCATTCGTATATTTTATCTAAATCCCCTTGCAGCTCCTCACAACTACTTTTATTTGTTATTTGTCTCATAATTTTTACGTCATCTGCAAACATTGACATTTAAGAGTTTATGCCTATCGGCAGGTCATTCACGTACATAAGGAACATGAGAGGTGCCAACACAGATCCCTGCGGCACACCACTCTCAACTTTCCGCCACGATGAGTAAGTTCCTCTAATGTTGGTCCTCATTTCCCTATCTGTTAAATAGCTCTCCATCCATTTCAGCAAACTCCCCCTGACACATCCTAGCGTCTCAAGCTTAGATAACAATCTCTTATGTGGTACCTTATCGAATGCTTTGGAAAAGGTCTAAGTAGACGCAGTCCACCCATCCGCCTCTTTCTTGGAGTACATCTATCACCCTACTGTAATAACATAGCAAACTGGTAACACAAGATGTCCCTTCTCTGAATCCAAATTGCTTTGGGGTTATTATCTTCTTTCTCTCCAACATTTTCATCCATCTCTTCCTAATTAGATTTTCACAAATCTTGCATACAATACTAGTAAGTGAAACTGGTCTATAGTTTAGAGGGTCCTCAGGGTTTCCATTCTTGTATATCGGAATGATATTAGCTCTTTTCCATTCAACAGGAACCTGTCCTTTATCTAAGGAAGCTTGAATTATGTCCCTCACTGGCTCCACTAATTGCTCTGCACACTCCTTTAAAACCCAGGCAGACACTTCATCCGGTCCCATAGCTTTCCTTACTTCAAGTCCTCTCATCGCAGATAACAGCTCATCTCTAGTTATTTCAATCTTACTAAGACCACTCTCCAGTACTCCCGCCTGTGGGTCGTCAAAACCTTCCTCTCTAGTAAAAACTGACCCCAATTTGTTATTCATTACCTCACACATGTCCGATACATTTTCATACGTCCTAGCATCAACTCTTAATTTAGTAATTTGTTTCTTTACCTTCAACTTACTGTTTATATATTTATAAAATAATCTAGGGTCACTTTCACATTTATTTACGATGTTCTTCTCATAGTTCATTTTAACTTGCCTAATTATGTTAACATATCTATTCCTCTCCTGTTTATATTTATTCCGATTACTCTCAGTGTTCCTTCTTCTTAATCTAGCCCAAGCTGCATCACGCCTACCCATAGCTCTTTTGCATTTCAAATTAAACCAATCTTTCTGCTTAGTAAAATTTCCAGTTTTATATCTTGGGACAAACAGATTGGTTCCTACTCTATAAATTTCGAGGAATCTACTATATTTACCTTGTACGTCCCGTTCCTTCAAAATAAGATCCCAATCTACTCCCTCTAAATATCTTTTCAAGGATACATAATCAGCTTTACTATAATTTAATCTGTCATTTATGTAGCTATTGTCTAATCTATTGGCATTACTCGAGGTCAACTTCCATTTTAGTAATAGGTGATCACTTTTACCTACAGGACATAGATAGTTTATATCACTAATTTCGTGAGGATCTTTTGTAAAAATCAGATCGAGTTTAGAAGGTTCGTTATTACCCTTCATTCTTGTATTTTCCTTCACATGTTGTGCAAGTACATTTTCCGTAACCAACTCCACTAGCCGACTTCCCCAAGATCTCTGATTTGGCCCTGCATCTCCCGATTCCCAATCAACCTCACTACAGTTGAAATCTCCTACCAAGATCAATCGATTCTTCCTTAAAAGCAATCTTCTCAACGACTGAATCATATCCTCTACCATCTCCTCAAACTCCAACTCCCTCCATGCTCTGGTCTTTGGTGGCATGTAAGCTACTGCTATGTCTAGCTTTTTTCCTTCTATATCATTGAGTTCAACTGCCATTGTTTCTGCCTTGTCATTATTTAACTCCACGTGCTTTGCGGTCATAGGGTTCTTAACTAATACTGCCACTCCACCTCCCCTTTTACCCTTTCTATCATTTCTCCATATATTATATCCTTCACTAAACACTATGTTGCTGTCAAAGTCCTGGTTCAGCTTTGTCTCTGTCAAACAGACTATCTGTGGTTGATCTTTTCTTAATATATTATCTAACTCTACCTTTTTACTGTTTATTCCATCTATATTAGTGTAGTAGCACAGTATATTTGAATCCACCTCCTTGTTTCTCTTCCCTCTCTGCCTCCTACCAGGTTCACCTCCTCCTTCATCCCTTCCCTGACCCAGTTCCACCCAACCCACACATTCTATTCTCCTCCCCCTCTCTCTCCCTCTGTTCCACCCTCTCCACCACATCCTGGCTCTCTCTCCGGTCCCCTGCTCCCTGCATTATCTCTCGCTCCGTCTCCTTGCTTTGACTTCGTACTTGTCTCTCTGTCTCTTTCCCTATCACTCCTCTTACTTTCGGTTCTTGGTGGCTCCTGATGTACCACTTCCTTACTTGCCCTTCCCTTATTCTCCAAAAAAAAATCTTCTTTTGCTCTTCAGACAACTTTCCATTCTCTTCATCAGCCTTAGCTTGGAGTTCCCTTAACTGTTCTCGTTCTTCTACACTTAGGTCCTTTTTTACCCTTATATGATTCAGCTCAGTCGAATTTAATTTCCAGCTCACATTGGCTACTGCTTCTGCTGTTGATCTAAACTTTAGTTCCACTCTTAGTGGTCTCATCTCGCCCTTCTTATATATTCCTAACCTTCTCACCTCCTCCAGTTCTTTTACCCATCCATAACCCTCGTCTAAGTAATCCAGTATCCCCTTGACTTTCACAACATCCCTTTCCTTTCTTACCTTCATATCTGCCAGGTGCTCTTCCACATCTCCAAAGATTACTACACACTTACCTCTATCTATTGTCTCTCTCACTACCTTCTCTTTCTTCTTTAAAACTTGCACTAAATTTTTTTCAAACTCTTTCTTTTCCTTTTCTCTCTCTTCCTTCTGCTCCTTCACAATTTCTTCAAGGGCTACCATCGTGGCACTCTCTACCCTTGTCCACTCATTTTTTACCTCACTAATTCCTTTTACTTCCTCACTCAGGTGGCCCTCATATTCCTTAAGCTGAGTGAATTTGCGACGGTAATTACATGTACACCAACAAAGTATCGTCCATGAAACTTCTAGAACGCTGATAATTATCGATGGGGCTCGTATCCGGGTTGTCTTCAATTGGGATGGATGTAGTGATCGGGCGTACGGTCGTCATGTTGTGCGCTCGCAGTTACGTTGCCGTCTATTTCGACGCTATATTTTCTGCTATGTGCCCCCTGTCATTACTACATGAATACTAGGTTAGGTTAGGTTAGGTTGTTTGGTTAGGCTAATGTATTTTTATATCCAAAGGCAGTCAAAATAGATGGGAACATGATGGGAAAGGTCCGACGCCACTACGCGTAGTGTAAACAAGGCTGGCGGTACGCCCGCACTTAACATTCTTGCCCTTCAATTCTATCCGAAATTAGTTACAATTCCCGGAAAATTTTATTTCTCCCATTATCCAACGATCTTAAAACACTCAGATGCAAGTAATTTTCAGAGTAAATATAAAGTTGTTTTGCCTTTGGATACAGGATGGGTTGAGGAACTTGAGGAGGGGCTTTGCCCCCCCCCCCCCCCTGACTTATTGAAATCAGTATCTATTTTAGCAGTAGGGGGGCTTAACCCTCCAGCCCCGGCTATGTATTATATATATATTCCTCGAAACCCGGGTGTTTTGGCCGAAAAACGTCTAGGCTAGGCTACCGTATATGTGTTAATCTGACTGCTTCCCGCATTCCCGCGCATCCCCAAGCGTAGCTGTGTTATTTACTTGTAGAATGGCATTAAGTAGAGCTCTCTAAGTCAACTGGTTGAGTTGTGATGATGATTTCATTGGAGATAACTTTATGGCCAAAACAGCCACTTTACACTACTTTTCGATACTTAACAACAACATACAGGCACACACGAACAAGCGACGCTCTCCTTCTTGTGGCCGGAGATGCGGGGCGTCGGTCCAGCCGGCTGTTGTTTACATGCGTCGGACCGACGCCTCGCACACGAAGCTCACAGGCTTTCAACCACTGGGCGTTCAAGAGCCCTTCCGGGTACCTGTTATATGCTTTTTTATGGGCGTTCAAGAGCCCTTCCGTGGTGAGAGGGTTAATAAGAGTTTCACTGCCGTCAATAGGGAGATTTATAGGGAGATTTTGTTTTTGTTTTTACAGTATTTTATATAGGCCTAGTGCACATAAAATGTATCTTCGGAGGTTGAAACACATTTTAATATGATCTTTGTAACATCCTTAGGCTATTCTATAATAGCCTTCAAATATTGAGAAATAATTAGTGGTAGTTTCGGTAATAAGTACCTTGAAGTTTGATTACAAAGCGAAAATACAGAATAGGCTTAGGCCTAGTAAAAATGTTGCGTCTGCTGCCGCCGCCGCCGCCAACACCGTGAACATCCGCAACAGTGCAAGTACTGGTACTGAGCTGGATACACAGGCTTAGTTTGCCATTTTGGTAAAAATTGAAGAGACCCCGGACAGCCTTTTTACTAGTTAATTTTATTTTTTTGTTTATTTTTCTTTGATAGGCCTATACAGTGTTGTTTAACCCTCCAGCCCCGGCTATGTATTATATATATATTCCTCGAAAACCGGGTGTTTTGGCCGAAAAACGTCTAGGCTAGGCTACCGTATATTCGTTAATCAGACTGCTTCCCGCATTCCCGCGCATCCCCAAGCGTAGCTGTGTTATTTACCTGTAGAATGGCATTAAGTAGAGCTCTCTAAGTCAACTGGTTGAGCTGTGATGATGATTTCATTGGAGATAACTTTATGGTCAAAACAGCCACTTTACACTACTATTCGATACTTAACAACAACATACAGGCACACAAGAACAAGCGCCGCTCTCCTTCTTGTGGCCGGAGATGCGGGGCGTCGGTCCAGCCGGCTGTTGTTTACATGCGTCGGACCGACGCCTCGCACAGAAGCTCACAGGCTTTCAACTACAGGGGTGTTCAAGAGTCCTTCCGGGTTCCTGGTATATGCTTTTTTATGGGCGTTTAAGAGCCCATCCGTGTTGAGAGGGTTAATACCGAGGACCATCGCATTTTAGTATTTTCAACATTAGCCTAGCCTAACCTAACTTAACCCTTGTTTAGCGGGGCCCGACTTCAGTCCGTATCGAAAAATCTGGACTATGTGGCGGGGCCCGACTTCAGTCCGTGTGCAATTTTGGCGCAATATTGGCTCTGAGAGAGAGACGAGCGACGGGAGGAGTACAAAGGAAATCAAGCAACAACAGGTCTAGTGACCCTTCTAGGCTGCTTGTCCTCCAAAACACTGAGGATCAAGTGTCCAAACAGTGGTTTAGAGTGGGTAAGGGAACATTGGAAAGGGAACTACTGCCATGGAACTAATGTCCGTGGCAGTACTAGGAAGTTAGTAGGGGACATATGGGTTAGTAACTGAGGGGAGGATAAAATAAAGTTATTCATTTACAAACGCAGTCAGTCGCGGGTTTGATGAGAGATATTTGTCTAGGCGGAGTTTAAATGAATCAACAGTGCTGCAGTCTATAACGTCTCGGGGAAGCCCATTCCACAAGTTGACAACTCGATTGAAGAAGAAATTCTTAGATTCGTGTGAGTTAAAAGATTTACCAATAATTTTGCAACCGTTTCCCCGCGTGTAATTAGATTGGTCGATAGTGAAGTACTTACTACAGTTCATATTGTCGATGCCTTTGATGATTTTGAACACTTGAATTAAGTCACCTCTTAATCTGCGCTGGGTTAAACGAAATAGATTTAATTCTCTAAGACGCTCTTCGTATGGTTTGTTCTTTAGGCTAGGTATCATTTTGGTAACTCTACGTTGAACTCGTTCTAGCTTGTTTATGTCTTTTTGGTAATAAGGGCACCAGCATTGAACGCAGTATTCCAGAAGAGGGCGGACTAAGGAATTGTAAAGGGTTAGGATAACGTCTTTGGATTTATGCTCAAATGACCTGCCTATAAAGCCAACTATTTTGTTTGCCTTCTTAACAACTTCTGAACATTGTTGACTCTGTTTTAGGTTACTCGATATTGTTACTCCCAGATCGGTTTCTCTGTTTACATTCATAAGCTGAGTGCCATTCATCGAATAGTTTGCTTTCTCATTTAGGTATCCGATATGTACAGGTAGTACTTTAAATTTATCCACATTGAAAATCATTTGCCAAATTTGAGCCCAATGTGACAATTTATCTAGATTGTGTTGCATATCGTCAACTTGATCTTTTGAGAGTACGCTATTTGCAATTTTTGTATCGTCAGCAAATTTTGAGGAGCGTAGGTTGCCTCATGACCGCTCGCCACGGCTGCCATGGGCCTACTGACATTTACTCCACACACATCCACCCTCCCTCCCTCGCTACACACGTAATTATGTAACGAAATGACCGTATTTTAGCAATTTTGCCCTTCGGTTGCACGATCGTTGCACGACAACCAGTGATCGTAGAAGGATGGTTCAGGTGTCATTGGAAAGCTCAATTAACCCTCCAGCCCCGGCTATGTATTATATATATATTCCCCGAAACCCGGGGGTTTTGGCCGAAAAACGTCTACGCCTAGGCTACCGCATCTTTGTTATTTGGCTTGCTTCCGCATTCCCGCGCATCCCCAAGCGTAGATGTGTTTTGTACCTGTAAAATGGCGTTAAGTAGAGCTCTCTAAGTCAACTGGTTCAGTTGTGATGATGATTTCATTGGAGATAACTTTATGGCAAAAACAACCACTTTACACTACTTTTTGATACTTAACAATAACATACAGGCACACACGAACAAGCGACGCACTCCTTCTTGTGGCCGGAGATGCGGGGCGTCGGTCCAGCCGGCTGTTGTTTACATGCGTCGGACGTACGCCTCGCACACCAAACTTACAGGCTTTGAGCTCATGGGTGTTTAAGAGCCCGGTTCAATGTTATTTTAATACCACAAATTTTGTTGATATATTTGAAGATAAATATTGAATCTATATGCTCTAAAGATCTATCTATCTATCTATCTATTGCCGGACGCCCTACTCCTCTTTACGAGGGTGGCCATACATAAAATGCCCCCAAGCAGACCTAACTCCTGTGAGAAGGACAACCCGTGCCAGTTTACTGAAGGACTTACAGGATTGATTGACCACTCAACTTTTGGTCCGTCTGACTCCGAGGCCTTCTATGTATATTTTTAGCACTATTTTTCTACAGTGGTGCGTGGCTAGTCCATCCACTAACCTGCTTCACCCTTAGGTGAGCAGTACGGATTTGTATAAGGTTTACTCCCCTAGACAGGTTGCCGACCAAGGCTGACGAGTCTCATCCACCCTCTAAAGATCATAAGAAAATTTGTTTTAATCCTCGGCAAAACTTAATAAAAAAGTATAGTACTAAAATGTCTTTTTCGTAACAAGGTTGTCAATACGGTACTTCCAGTTATCGATAGCTCTAAAGATCATAGGAAAATGTGTTAAACCCTCGGAAAAACCTAATATAAAAGTATGGTACTGTACTCAAATTTAATTTTCGTAACAAGGTTTTCAATACGGTACTTTCCCGTTATCAATGTACTGTACAATCAAAGCTGAAGATTGCCGAGTAAACACCGTAGACTTCATCGAATTTCTATCACCTTCGTATAATTGACAGCCATTTTTTTTTTTTTTTTTTACCAAGGGATTAGTACTCAACCAGCGAGGGTGTGGGGGCAGCAGCCCCCACCCATAATACTAAGTTAGGTTAGGTTAGGCTAATATCTTTTCAAATCACTATCGGGGGCGTGTCTCAACATCGATCAATAGGCCTAATGGGGAAAATAGGTTTTCCCGAGATTTCTAATTAATTACAAACACTATATATTGATGCAAATGAACAATTTCTTTTATAAAAAACACTCGGAAAATTTGTGGTATTAAAATAACATTTGGTTATACTGATGTTTTGGACCGACAGTTAGCCCATCGATCTGTTTAGGCCTAATAGGTCCGGTAGAGCATATACATCATTGCTATATATGGCATTAAGAGCTGAAATGTATTATAAGGGAGAAAAAAAAATGCTAAAATACATTTATAGGCCTAGGCTACTGTAAAACAATAAGTTTTTCAGCCAGTACCCAACCAGCGGGGGTGTGGGGGCGGCAGCCCCCACCCATATACTAGGTTAGGTTAGGTAAGGTTGTTAGGTTAGGCTAATAGCCTAGAACATTAAAAAAAAAAAAAAAAAAAAAAAGGTCTAACCCAACCAGCGAGGGTGTGGGGGCGGCAGCCCCCACCCATAATACTAGGATAGGTTAGGTAAGGTTGTTGGGTTAGGCTAATGTCTTCCCAAAGTTGACTATTTTTATAACATGAAATATTATGCTACCCAGTCCACCCCGTGAAATCCGAGCCAGCTTTCGTCAAAAGTTGGCTCGGGTATTCACAAAATTGGGTTGTATGGGTTTGCAATTTGGGAAAACCCGAGCCAAGTTTTGATATAAAACGCTACAGTATATTATTGTATTTTTACCCTTTTAACCCCTCATTTTCCCTGAACTTCATAGCCCTCCCCACTAGTGGGGGGCGTGTTTTTAGATTGTTGGATAATGGGTAAATACTAATTTCCGCTCCTCTTCAGTATAAAACTACACTATATCTGAAGGAAAAATTACAACAAACAAAATAAAACTTACTGAAATCGCTGTCGGTCCAAAAAGTCAGGTTTACCTGGAATCCTTATAATATACTCACATAGATTCCACTGTGGGAGAATAGTTTTGATAATTAACTATAGTTTTGATTTTCTCCACCAACTCAACCTTAGATGACATAAATCAAGATGTCCCTGTACTTAATTTTAATTCATCTGAAATTCCCTCACTTAAGATCCACACCCGACATGTCAAAACTATTTTGCAGAATCTCTCAGTAGATAAGGCTCCTGGTCCAGATGAAATTCCTCCAATAGTACTTAAGAATTGCTCCTTGGTGCTCGCTCCTGTATTGGCAAAATTTTTCCGTCTGTGTACTCATACCTCATGCTTCCCAGTACCCTGGAAAGAAGCAAACATCCATCCAGTTCCTAAAAAAGGTGCTCTTCAGATCCATCAAACTACAGACCAATAGCTATAACTTCCACTCTTGGCAAAGTTTTGAAATTATATTAAATAATCACATAATTAAGCATCTGGAGAATAATAAATTAATCAGTGATAGGCAATATGGTTTTAGACGATGTCGATCAACTGCAGACATTCTTTGCCTTCTTACGCATCAAATCAACCAAGCTACAGACCAACATGGTGAAACACATACAATAGCACTGGATATATCAAAGGCATTTGATAGAGTCTGGCATCAATCCTTATTGTCGAAGATGTCACACTACGGCCTTGCATCATTAGTTCCACTAATTTCTTCTTATCTTCATAACAGAAAAATACGTGTAATGGTAGATGGCCTTTATTCTCAATTTCACTCAATAAATGCTGGTGTTCCCCAGGGATCAGTTTTGGCCCCAACTCTGTTCCTCATTCATATCAATGATCTCATATCTACCACTCATAATCCAATACATTCCTACGCAGATGACTCAACACTCCACAGTTCCTTCACATTTACCAATTCTTTCACCCAACCCGATCTTATAAATTCAAAAATAAACACTGCAATTTCTCTGAACCAGGACCTTTCTAGAATTAATGAATGGGGACAAGAGAATCTAGTTTCCTTTAATGCACAGAAAACCAAGTACATTCAATTTTCTAACCGACAGAATCTCACGGACTCCCATATATTTTTTAATGATGTAAATATTCCCACTTCCCCTAGTATTGACATTCTCGGTGTAACATTAACTACTAACTTGAGCTGGACACATTATGTTAGAAGCATTGCTAAGAATGCCTCTAAAAAAACTGGGACTCCTGTACAGAGTTCGAGAATTCTTCACTGACGAGCAGTTGGCCGTAATATTAAAAAGTCATGTGCGCTCTCAGATGGATTACTGTTCACCTCTGTGGGGTGGAAGTGGAGTGGTTGCATTGAGGCAGTTGGACAAAATTCAAAATAAAGCTATTAGATTAATCAATAACCCTGCAATCACACAGGACCTTCCTACATTAGCCATACGAAGAAACGTTGCATCCCTTGCATTATTCTACAGATATTTTCACAGCAATTGTTCCGAGGAACTTGCTTCAATTGTGCCGCCTCTCCACATCTTTCCCCGTAGAACTAGGGCAGCTGAGAGCGCCCATGAATTTACACTTTCTCCTCCACAATGCAGAACTTCTGCTTATCAGAATTCATTTATCCCCAGAGCTACTACTCTTTGGAATTCACTTCCCTCGAATTGCTTTCCACAAACTTACAATCAACAAATGTTTAAATCCAGTTGTTACAAACATTTTATGAATGGAGGATGCCTTTAGGCACATGGACCTTTTTGTTTTATCTGTGTTTTTCCTTCCTCCGTTCATTGTCTCTTTAAAAAAAAAAAAAAAAAAAAATACTACCGCAACTACGAATCTTGTTTCCGAGACCTAGTATATTAACCTAACCAAACAACCTAACCTAACCTAACCCAAGAGTGCCCTAGACCCAGTACGTGGGATACAACACTAGCCCTTGCAAGTTGCATGCCAGCTACTGTGGGTTCATATATTAGACATACAGTAACATCTTTGTAGAACATAACACTTTACCGTAGCGAGTGTACTCCATTTCGACCACGTCCGTAGCAGAGCTCTCAAGATTGCGGGACTGAGTTTGTTTATGCGCGGGACTATTTATATGGACAAAATCGAGTTACAAAACTTATCAAAACTATTCTACCACAACGGAATCTATGTGAGTATATTATAAGGATTCCATAGAGCTTCACTTTCCCTAATAAATTATGTATAATAACGCTGAGAGTCTATTCGCGATAATTATCGTATCTTATAGTAGATCCTCTGGAAAAATGTCTGTTTAAATTGAAGAGGTAAACCTGACTTTTTGGACCGACAGCGATTTCAGTAAGTTTTAGTTTGTATTGTTTATTTTTTTTTCCTTCAGATATAGTGTTGTTATATACTGAAGAGGAGCTGAAATGAGTATTTACCCATTATCCAACAATCTAAAAACACGCCCCCTACTAGTACTGCTCGGATTTCACGGGGTGGAGTGGGTAGCCTAATATCTTATGTTATTAAAATAGTCAACTTTGGGAAGACATTAGCCTAACCCAACAACCTTACCTAACCTATCCTAGTATTATGGGTGGGGGCTGCTGCCGCCCCCACACCCCTGCTGGTTGGGTTATTTTTTTTTTTTTTTTTTTAAATGTGCGGGGCTAGTAGCCTAACCTAACAACCTTACCTAACCTAACCTAGTATATGGGTGGGGGCTGCTGCCCCCACACCCCCACTGGTTGGGTACTGGCTCAAAAACTTATTGTTGTTGTTGTTGTTGTTGTTCCCTAAGCTGCCTGGCCGAACAGCCCCGAGTCCCTGAGAAAGGCCATGGCCACGATCGGGCTTTCCCACAGAGCTCTCATTGAGTGTAGATTGTGTTGTTGGCGTAAGTGGTTGTGTGAAATGCAGTCTTCTATGATGTGTTTAATGGTATGGGATGCTGTGTTACATCCCGGGCAGGCGTCGACAACGGAGTCATCCAGTCTCTTCTGATAGCTCAGGAGAGCTGGATGGTGTCCGCATCTCAGCCTGGCCAGGTGGACTCTGTCCTCGCGAGGAAGGGAGGATTCGGAAGGATGGATTTCGGGAGGTCGTGCATGCAGCTGTGTTGTCTGTGAGTGAGTGGATGGATCGGTGAGAGATATGAGTATGGATGTGCTTCTGGATGTTGGTTCGGGGTGGGCAGGGAGGGAGAGAGGACAATAATTGTGTGTGATACCGTGTGCTGGGTGTTGTTTTGATATTTCTTGGTGTCTGTGGGTGTGTTGCCATGTAGTTTAGTGGGTGGTCTTGGTTCGTGGAGGCTGCTGCCAGGAATTGAGTGCCTCTCATGTCCAGATGGTCTTTGACTTTGAGGATTTTGGTTTCTTGATGTAGGTGATCTGTGGGTGCAGTAGCTGTGCAGCCTGTAATGATCTTCAGGGCTTTGTTTTGAATAGTCTGTAAGGTCTTATGATGTGTTTCAGCTAGGTTAGAAGCCCAGGCTGGGCTTGCGTATTCCATCACTGATCTTATGTATTGTTTATATACTGTGGTGGTAGTTTCTTTGTTGTGTCCAAATTTTGTGTGAGCAAGTGACCTGAGGGCGTTAAGTCTGGGTGTCAGTTTCTTTTTAATGTTTGTGGTGTGCTGTTTGAATGTCATATGAGTATCATATGTTACTCCTAGGATTTTGGGTGTGTGTGTATGTGTTAGGGGTGTGTTGTTTATGGTGAGTTGAGGGATGTATTCGTGTTCTCCTGTCCAACTTGTGAGCAGGGTTGCGGTGGATTTGGCTGGGGCTAGATTAAGTCTGTTTGTAGTGCACCAGCCATGTAGTGTGTTGAGATAGGGTTGAAGGAGATCTGTTGCTCTTTTTGGGTCATGGTGTGTGCATGTGAGTGTTATGTCATCTGCATAGGAGGCTAAGTTTATTTGGGGCGTATTGGGTGTAGTTATATCGTGCATGTACAAATTGAAGAGTGCGGGCGATAGGACGGATCCTTGTGGGACTCCGTTTGGAAAGTTTCTGATTTTAGATGACTGACCGGCAAAAGATACGTGTGCACATCTGCCTGCTAGGAAGTTGGCCAGCCACCGTTTTGTGTTGTTGTGCATGTTTGTGTTGTAGATTTTGTTTGTTAGGTTGTGGCGGGGGATGGCATCGAAAGCTTTACTAATGTCGAGTGTGGCTAATAGTGATCTGTGTGGTGGTCTAGCTGAATTGATGCCGTCGAAAGCTCTTTGTGTAAGGTCTGTGAGAAGAGTGTTTGTGGAGTGCAGTGGCCTAAAGCCATGTTGTGTTGGAGCTAGGGGTAGGTCAGGTGTAATTAGTTGTAATACTAGGCGTTCCATGACTTTGGAGGGGGAGCAAAGGAGTGTGATGGGGCGGTGCGAGGAGGGTAGCGTGGGGTCTTTGTTGGGTTTGGGGAAAGTGATGATGATACCATGCTTCCAAATGTCTGGTATTGTGTTGTGTGAATAGCTGTAGTTTGATATGTTAGTGAGTGCTTGTATGCCTTGTGGTCCCAGGTGTCTGAGGTGTATGTTGCTTATGTTGTCTAGGCCACAGGCGGGTGAGTGCTTGAGATTGTTGATGATATGCTTTGTCTGGTGATTGGTGAAGGGTGTATAGTCAGGGTCTGTGGGGAATTGTCTCTTACGTCGGATGACACGTCGGTCGTCTTTGTGAGGTTTTAGGTGGCTGACATGTGAAAAGTGATTGATGAGAGTGTTTGCTTGTTGTTTACGTGAAGGAGTAGAGTCTGTTGTTGTGATTGCAGCATGTGATTGTGTTGTGTTGCTGTTGGAAAGTGTGATGCTGTTTAGTGTTTTGTATAGTTTTTTGGGGTTTGTTTTGTGATCAAGTGTTTGTAGGAAGTTATTCCAATTTAGTTTTTGTTGTTCTTGTATTTTGTTGTTAGTTTGGGTGTTGAGTGCTTGAATTTGTTGTGTGATGTCTTGTGTGTGGGGTGCTGGGGAGTGTTTCAGTATGTCGCGTTGTCTGATGAGGTTTTGAATTTCTGGTGTGAAGTTGTTTTATAGTTTTTTTATAGTTTTTTTATAGTTTATAAGTTGTTTTATAGTATACTGTATTTTAGCGTTTTTGGTTTTTCTCCCTTATAACACATTTCAGCTCTTAATGAAATATATAGCAATGATGTATATGCTCTACCGGACCTATTAGGCCTAAAAAGATCGATGGGCTAACTGTCGGTCCAAAACATCAGTATAACCGGATTCCATAGAGCTTCACTTTCCCTAATAAATTATGTATAATAACGCTGCGAGTCTTTTCGAAAACATTACCTAAGATACTGTGTCGGAGGTGGTACCTGTAAAGTGGGCTTCGCTAAAGTAGGCCTAGGCCTATAATTCGGTCAATATACAGGAGGCGCTACAATATAGGTAGCAAAATTATAATGGTAGTTTTGGGTTCCTATCATCATATCCTTCATTTCTATATACTTTTTATCCCCGGGGAAAAAAAAAAAATCTTGGGATTTTTCATTTATTTTCTTGGGATTTTTTGTTTTGGTCATTAACCTAACCAAAAAACCTAACCTAACCTAATAGCCCCCAAATACATTTAGGTTAGGTTAGGTTAGGTTTTTTGGTTAGGTTAATAAAAAAAATCCAATAAAAAAATAAAAAACCCAAGATTTTTTTTTTTTTCCCGGGGATAAAAAGTATATACAGGGTAGAAATGAAGCATATGATGATAGGAACCCAAAACTACCATTAGAATTTTGCTACCTATATTGTAGCGCCTCCTGTATATTGACCTATAATTCTACCGGAAGTAGCCTAGGCTACTTGTATTTCACGGGTAGGCCTAGCGTAGGAGTACAGGAAAATGCGGAAATTAGCCTACGTTCACCACGAAAATATGGAGGTGGTAAATCTGCACCAACAGTTCTAGAACTTCTAGACTAGGCCTAGTCTCCTAGGACCTAGGTCTAGGCCTGTTACGAAAACTCCTTTCCTTTGTAATCTAGGCTAATGGTCAGTCACACAAAGAACAAAAGAAGTGAACCTGGGAAAGCTTTAAATGTTTGGCTATCATGATATTGAAAACAAGCAACTTACCATGATGTTGGTGTGGTATTCTCAAGGGTAAAGAGGGTAATAGGATACTAGAATTCCTTGGCAAAGAAACAGGAAATGCAAATGGTGTCTCGTTTTCTGTAGGAACAAAGATAATCTTCCACGTACTAGCCTTAAATATATTACACTTACCTCATTCTCCTGGTCAGCTTCTTGTGGATTAAACTCGTCGACATCCATCATTTAGTACACTTAATTAACTTCAGGTAATGTTTAAATATTTACATAATAATATGTAAGATTTCACCAACGTGTCTATGTTTACAAACACCAAAGTGACCCAAGGATTTTCCTGACGTCACTTTAAAGGTTGGGTAGAGGAAGGAGGTGATTGGTTAGGGTTAGGGTATACGTCACTTCCTATATAACTGACCAATGGCAGCCAAGTATTTACCTCTTGACTAGTTGTCAACACAAACATTATGACTCTCTTAAAACATATCTTCAATACAATTACAACATTATTCACACATATAATACAAAAATCAATAGCAAGCAGCATTAATAATATGCTTGAGACTTCATAATACTAATTTAATATTATCTGAACTACCAAGTTTGGTTATGAGAAAATATTGATGGAATGATCAGCTGGGATTGCATCACCAAAATATTGAGGTATATTGCAACAATACTGATAAAGCTGGCTGATGTTAGATAACGTCATCATATTGATTAGGACATTTAGAAGTCACTTATTTCCCATACATCTCATGGTTTTAACTGCAACCATATTGTCTTTAGTTTAAGGGCTATATTTAGACACAAAAGCAGAACTCGGTTAAACGGCGACTCCCCAGGGACTCTCCTAATAATGCAATCAATGCAACTACAATACGCTTCATTTGTGTAGCAATGAACGTGGTAAATTGTTTTATTTCGTCTTTATATAAATAATATTACTCCCTAGGAGTTACTCATCACATAATAGTATTTTGTTTTTGTTATTTGATAACCAACATGTTATTACTAAGAATCTTGCAACCTTGTATGACAGATGCCCCATGTTGTTAACCCTAACATATTTTGTCTTGTCTTTTAATACCGTATATGTGTCTCATATGGAATACTATATGAAGAGAAATGGGTTACATAATTAAGACAAATTAGTATATGCCCACTACACATATTACATTTAAGATTCCAAGGCAAGGAATACAACATGTCTAGTACATTGACAGAATTGTTGATAGAGTCAACCCATAAAGGTTTGACCAATCAGTGAATGTGACGTGTGTTTACTACCATGCCTGCCATAGCGGCCACACCATAGCCTTACACCACAGCGGACCCATACTCAAACAACTCTACAATATTTAAGGAACTAGGCCTACGTGGATTAAATAGCCTATAGTCGCACGAATAAGATTTTGATAAAATGAAGTGGCAAAAGATAATATATCTCCTCTGTTTAGCTGTGTGTACATATGGTAAGTGTTTAGGTTAACTAATAATAATAGGTTTATTTAATATCATTTTTACAATTGCAACCATAGAGTTGAAAATATACAGTGAGTAAAACATACATACAAAGTGTCATTACACATAAAATACACATAAAATACAAATATTAAGAACAATTTGCCGCAATAATGATCATGTATTGGCAAAATATAATATAATTTCAAAACACTGACTAGCCTACCTACTTCCTCAACTTACCTCAAGTAATTGTTTATATACCTGGTCATCTGTGGAATGTCACTGTTTTGGTGTCTCTTGGTGTTACATTTGTCTTCAACTAGAAAGTTTCTTGCTCGTAATTTGTGTGTGTAAGTGTTGGTGTTGTCCGTTGGAAGTATATGTCTATGCTGTTTATCGTGCAACAACTTAAGGCTGTCTTCTTCAAACTTCTTTCTTCGTCTCTCTTCCAATGATTCCAAATTTAATAACTCCAAAGCAGACTCGTAATTTATATAACTAGGTCCTAATGAAATTCTATAGAATCTTTTTGGTATTCTCTCAATAGAATTTACTTCTGCGTGTGTGAGTGACGAACACCAAGCCGTCGATGCATATTCAAGTACAGGCCTAATATAACAACAATAATAATTCTTTAAATCAGACAAATTAGGCCTAGCCTTAAAAAGTTTCAATTTAGCCTACTAACTGCAAAAATTTGTTTACTTGCACGCGAGACAATAAGAACATAAGAACATGGGAGTCTGCAGAAAGCCGATTGGCCTAAGCAAGGCAGATCCCTGTCCCACACAACCCCAATTACAAAGCCCAATTATAGGCTCAACACTCTAATAGACTAATACCCTGAGGATCATCTTACCAAATCGGTTAGAGATTAACGCAGGATTACGGGGGTCTGCAGAGCGCTGATTGGACCAACCTGGCTGATCCCCCTTCACACCCAACCCTTCTCGTCCATATGCTTATCCAATTTTTTCTTAAAGCTCCCTATCGTTCTTGATCCCACTATATCACTTGGTAGCCTATTCCACCCATCTACAACTCTGTTACCAAACCAATATTTGCCTATATCTTTTCTGAAACGAAATTTATCTAATTTGAAACCATTGGTACGAGTTCTTTCGCTATCACTGAGCTTTAGTACATTTGTCATGTCCCCTTTGTTAATCCCACTAACCCACTTGAACACCTCTATCATATCCCCTCTAACTCTGCGTCTCTCTAACGAATGTAAACCTAATTTCTTCAACCTTTCTTCATACGGAAAATTTCTAATATTATGGATAATTTTTGTCATTCTACGCTGAATTCTCTCCAATGAATCTATGTCCATTCTGTAATAAGGACACCAAAATTGGACAGCATAATCCATATGGGGTCTCACTAATGACAAGTAAAGTTTTAAGATAACATCAGCAGTTCTGTTACTCACACTCCTAGAGATGAACCCGAGAATCCTGTTTGCCTTATTACGAACGCTTATACACTGTTTTCTATATATATATATATATATATATACACTTGGTGTTCGCCTTCCACTGAAGGTTACTCGAAATAATAACACCCAACAGCTTCATCTCATTAACCTGACAAGCGCTAAATAGACCTAGGGGCTAGGGTAGTTATTTGTGCATTTCTAGCCTTGGATTCTGACAGAATTCGTTATATTTACAATATAGAGCATTATTTGTTTTCGGTATGCTTTTATTTTACATATATGATGTATATATGAACCTTCAAGAGTGCTAAAATAAATGGGAAAAGCATTTGGGTGGTGAAAAACGAAGATATTGGCCACCCGGTCATAATCTCAGGCGAGAGAGAGCCACAGGCAACCCTCCTCTCTCGCTGTCTGTGAGGTAACTGAGACGAGCGGGGCAGTGTGGGCCGGTGTCTGGGTGTTGCATAACGATCTTTTCTGCAACCCACTTGTGCTACATTATCGCGGGAGAGAAAAATAACCGATAAATGATGACAATAAGAGGAAAAATAGGTGATAATTGAGGAGGGGAGGGAGGGGGGAATAAGGTAGGGGAGGGGGGTGGGTGAGATTTACATGGATGAGTACTGGAGGGGAATTATCTCACCTAGAGACAAATTCCTTTGTTTTGATAGGCCCTTTTTTTTATGGAAGGCTTTTTTTATGGTCTTGCTTCCGTGAGGCCTATCGCGTTCCCTATAGGAAGCCTTCCGTGAGGCCTATAGCGCTTGCCGGGTTAACAAATGGAACAGATTCATTACCTAAACTAACAGCATTTACATTTGTCTTAATTTTCTGAAAGTCCACTAACATTAATTTCGACTTCGGACTACTTCCATTTATTTTCATGTTGTTCTCGTTAGACCAATGATCGATCTTATTGGCTTGCTCCTGACATTTTGGTATATGTGTACTGTTATATGCACAAGCAAAAGTAATGTCATCCACGAATTTACACTGAACATCTTCATCCAAACCGGCACTATTTATATGATTATTAAAAATACGAGGTCCCAGTACGGTACCCTGCGGAACACCACATGTAGTGGTGTGCTCCTCAGAGGTAGCACCACTATAACGTACAACCTGACCACGAGATGTAAGGAAAGAAGACATCCAAGGAACTAGTTCAGGTCTCATGCCATTATGAAGTAAATGTCTCATTGCTATTGTGGGTAGCATTCAAGGAGACTACTGCAGGACTCTTCTTCTTCTTACCTCTGACCGGGTATAGGCTATCCTAGTGTTTACTACCCTATACCCCTTTGAAAGGACATTAGCCTAACCTAACAACCTTACCTAACCTAACCTAGTATTATAGGTGGGGGCTGCTGCCCCCACTCCCCCGCTTTGACTTAGATTTTTTGGTGTATTTGTCTGTGAAGTGGGTATTTTTCAATTTGTTGATAACGAAAATCCTCCATGCGGACTATATGGAGAAAAATATGGCGAATCTATTGGTGCCTATTTTCCATAATAAATTGTTTCTCATAACGTCGCACTAGTGTCCATGAATATTATCCTATTGTGTTGTCTACTCGGTCAAATGCTTTTGAAAAATCAATGCTAAGCACAGCTACACATTCTCCCCTAATGTCAGTCGTTTTATAAAGAAAATTCATTAAGTACAATAAATAATGGGTGGTAGAAGTATTTTTCCGATTACCAAACTGATATGGATCAAGGTTTACCTGTGTGTCATCACGCACCCAAGATGCAACAAACTTCTCGGCAATACGTGCAAAAATTGATGTTATAGTCACTGGTCGAAGATCATTACAAGTTTCGGGTTTGGGAATCTTGGGCAAGGGAGTGATGAAGCCACGTTTCCAAAGGGGAGGTACGATCCCTGAACTGAATGACGAATTAATGATGCTAGCAATAGGAGAAGCAAACTCATATGCAAATGATTTGATAATACGAAGTGGGGGATCAAAGGGGGTTACAGATTTGTTTAAATTTATCTCGCACAGTTTTTCATACACTTGGTAGGGCTCAACAGAAGGTAAAGGTGGTAAATTATCCACAGGCTCAGGTAATCTTGACTGGTCTAAGGGGGGTAGACTTTGGCAGATTGTTGAAAAATGATCATTTATGGTATTTGCAGCTTGGTTAGGGTCTTTGTCAATAAGAAAATGAAATTTACGCTGTGAGTTGTCTCCAGTTAACTTACTAATTACTCTGTACCATTCACTTGGCTTTGTTGTACGCAAATCTGACACGTTTGACTTGAAATACTGTTGTTTAGCTTTCTTTATTTCCCGAATTGCTTTATTCCTATAATGTCTAAATAAAACCATGTTACCACTGTTAAAATTACTTTGACGTACTAGCCTATTAGGCTAGGCTACCAAACTAGTCAAATCGTTGGTAAAGGTTACGGCAAGAATGTAGTTACCTGGTGTACCGCCCGTCTTGTTTACACTACGCGGACGCTCACCATCATGTTCCCGTCTAGCCTAGCCTATTTTGACTGCCTTTGGATACAAAAATACATTACCCTAACCAAACAACCTAACCTAGTAGGCCTATTGGTCAAATTGGATTTTAGGTCACGTATGTGCTTTTTGTATTAGCCCTAGGCTATAATCCATTTTTTCATCAGTTCCTTCATTGATTAGGCTAGTGTGTTTTAAGGTGTTTTTCCTTCTGCAAATTCATATTTAGGCAATATTAAAACATGCCCCCTAAAACCATATTTTGTCATTACCCTAACCTAACAACCTAACCTAACCTGGGGGCTGCCGCCCCCAGACCCCCACAGGGTTAGCATTGATATAGAATATGACGAAATACTAAAAATACGGTAAAAAAATGAAAAATATTAGTTCTCAGCGGATCCAAGATGGCCACCATTTTTCCTTCCACCCTTATTTAACCCACAAAGTCTAAGGAAAAATAATTTAATATGCAGCGGTAAAGACATATATTGCGGTGACTAATACTCTATGACAAAGCTAGGCTATAGTATACATTTAGAACATTATATCCCATATGTGACCTAAAATCCAGTTTGTCCGGCCTATTATAGATTTATAAGTATTTATTTTATCATAAGTAGGCCTAGCCTATTTATAGATGATTTAGCCTATGTGTATGTCGGTAGTGGTACACCCGGTAACTACATCCATCCCAAGGTAACATTTAGGACCTACATTGATTTCGGAATGAGTTGTGTTACAGGGCGTACGTCGTGTCAACACGTAAGTTGATGTCAAATAGCGGGGGTGTGGGGGCGGCAGGCGGCAGCCCCCACCCATAATACTAGGATAGGTTAGGGTTAGGCTAATGGGTATAATCCTGTGTAGCGGGAGGACCTGTATTTATATCTCAATAATTTGGTAATGTTACAATATATTTTTACATTTTACATTCATAAATAATCCACTAATATAGGCTACTAGGTTAGGTTAGGTTAAGTTTTGGTTAGGCTAGGTTAAATATACGGTAATTTTTTTGAAAAGACTCGCAGCGTTATTATACATAATTTATTAGGGAAAGTGAAGCTCTATGGAATCCTTATAATATACTCACATAGATTCCACTGTGGAAGAATCGTTTTGATGGTAAACCTGACTTTTTGGACCGACAGCGATTTCAGTAAGTTTTAGTTTGTATTTTTTAATTTTTCCTTCAAATATAGTGTTGTTATATACTGAAGAGGAGCTGAAATGAGTATTTACCCATTATCCAACAATCTAAAAACACGCCCCCTACAAGTACTGCTCGGATTTCACGGGGTGGAGTGGGTAGCCTAATATCTTATGTTATTAAAATAGTCAACTTTGGGAAGACATTAGCCTAACCTAACAACCTTACCTAACCTATCCTAGTATTATGGGTGGGGGTTGCCGCCCCCACACCCCTGCTGGTTGGGTTAGGTTTTTTTTTATTTTTTTTTTTTATTTTTTTTTTTTTTTTTTTTTTTTTTTTTTTTTTTTTTTTTTTTTTTTAATGTGCGGGGCTATTAGCCTAACCTAACAACCTTACCTAACCTAACCTAGTATAAGGGTGGGGGCTGCTGCCCCCACACCCCCGCTGGTTGGGTACTGGCTCAAAAACTTATTATTTTACAGTATACTGTATTTTAGCGTTTTTTGGTTTTTCTCCCTTATAACACATTTCAGCTCTTGATGAAATATATAGCAATGATGTATATGCTCTACCGACCCTATTAGGCCTAAAAAGATCGATGGGCTAACTGTCGGTCCAAAACATCAGTATAACCGTTTTGATAGTTAACTATAGTTTTGATGTAAATACTACCGCAACTACGAATCTTGTTTCCGAGACCTAGTATATTAACCTAACCAAACAACCGGTTATACTGATGTTTTGGACCGACAGTTAGCTCATCGATCTATTTAGGCCTAATAGGTCTGGTAGAGCATATACATCATTGCTATATATGGCATTAAGAGCGGAAATGTATTACAAGGGAGAAAACAAAAAAACGCTAAAATACATGTATAGGTCCTACGCTACTGTAAAACAATAAGTTTTTCAGCCAGTACCCAACCAGTGGGGGTGTGGGGGTGGCAGCCCCCACCCATATACTAGGTTAGGTTAGGTTAAGTTAGGCTAATGGCACAAAAAAAAAAATAACCTAACCAGCGGGGGTGTGGGGGCGGCAGCACCCACCCATATACTAGGTTAGGTTAGGTAAGGTTGTTAGGTTAGGCTAATAGCCTAGAAAAAAAAAATAGTCTAATAGGGCCTAGGGGTGTGTTTTTAGATTGTTGGATAATGGGTAAATACTCATTTCCGCTCCTCTTCAGTATAAAACAACACTATATCTGAAGGAAAAAAATACAAAAAACAAAATAAAACTTACTGAAATCGCTGTCGGTCCAAAAAGTCAGGTTTACCAAACAACCTAACCTAACCTAACCCTAGAGTGCCCTAGACCCAGTACGTGGGATACAACACTAGCCCTTGCAAGTTGCATGCCAGCTACTGTGGGTTCATATATTAGACATACAATAACATCTTTGTAGAACATAACACTTTACCGTAGCGAGTGTACTCCATTTCGAACACTTTTTGTAAACATGAACACGTCCGTAGCAGAGCTCTCAAGATTGCGGGACTGAGTTTGTTTACGCGCGGGACTATTTATATCGACAAAATCGAGTTACAAAACTTATCAAAACTATTCTACCACAACGGAATCTATGTGAGTATATTATAAGGATTCCATAGAGCTTCACTTTCCCTAATAAATTATGTATAATAACACTGCGAGTCTATTCGCGATAATTATCAAATATATTGTTCAATGTTTCTTAGTAAATAGGCATCTGAAAAACAATTCCTCCCGCTACACAGGATCTTCCCGTTAATTTTTTTTATTTTTTTTTATTTTTATTGGAATTTATCCAGTTTTACACCGGGTCGAAACCATCGATATATTATTTAGACAAATACCGGTATGTTAGTTAGGTCATGTACTTCATTGCCATATATGTCCACCCCGTCGGAAATTCATTATAAAAAATATATAAAAAGGGAACGTGAGCTGGGTTTAGACCGTCGGCGAGACGGGTTAGTTTTCTGTTAGGTTAGGTTAGGCTTAATTTTTTGGCATTTTCTGATGGGCTTCCTAAAAAATAAAAAAACAAGGAAAACAAAATAAAATGTAGCCTACTTGTAAAAATCGTCCCCGGTGTAAAACTGGATATTTACTGTTTTATTTGATATACTAGCCTACAGTGTTGTTTAACCCTTGGTTCCCGGCTACGCATTCTATAATATATCTCCGAAACCTGGGGGTTTTGGCCGAAAAATGTCTATGCCTAGGCTACCGTATCGTTGTTATTTTGACTGCTTCCGCATTCCCGCGCATCCCCAAGCGTAGATGTGTTTCGTACCTGTAGAATGGCGTTGAGTAGAGCTCTGTAAGTCAACTGGTTCAGTTGTGATGATGATTTCCGTGGAGAGAACTTTGTGGCGATGTCAGCCATATCAGCCACTTTTCAATACTAAACAATAACACACAGCCACACAAGAACAAGCGACGCCTATCCTTCTTGTGGTTGGAGATGCGCGCCGTCGGTCCAACAGGCTGTTGTTTACATGCGTCGGACGGACGGCTTTCAAAACAAGCTTACAGGCTTTCAAGCTGCCGGTGCCTAAGAGCCCTACCGGGTTCCTGGCCCTAGTTTGTTAAAGGTGCCTCAGAGCCCTACCGGGTCTGAGGGGTTAATACCGAGGACCGTCGCATTTTAGTATTTTCAACATTAGCCTAACCGAAAACTAACAGACGGTCTAAACCCAGCTCACGTTCCCTGTTTATGGGTGCGCGACGGTCTAAACCCAGCTCACGTTCCCTGTTTATGGGTACGCGACGGTCAAAACTCAGCTCACGTTCCCTGTTTATCGGTGAACAATCCAACAGTTTCTCGTATTTCACTTATAGTGAATTTGCGATGGTAATTACATGTACACCAACATAGTATCGTCCATGAAACTTCTAGAACATTGATAATTATCGATGGGGCTCGTATCCGGGTTGTTTTCAATTTTAACCTTATTATGTACCGACGTACTATAGGCCTACTACCAAGGACTTAGGCCTAGGCCCTATTTGAGACTTTGGCAAGAATGTTAAGTGCGGGCGTACCGCCAGCCTTGTTTACACTACGCATAGTGGCGTCGGACCTTTGCCATCATGTTCCCGTCTATTTTGACTGCCTTTGGATACAATAATATGTTGAGGGGGGGCTTTGCCCCCTCTCACTCCCCCATGAGTCCATGACATATTGTCATCATCATATATATCCAGCAGGGGGCAAATTACCGAAAAAAAAGCCGTCAAAATAGACGCTAACTTAACCACGGTGATCGGCAAATGTAAACATGACGGCGGCGGGGGAGACGTCGGACCTTTGCTATCATGTTCCCGTCTATTTTGAATGCCATTGGATACAATAATATGTTGAGGGGGGGCTTTGCCCCCCCTCATCCCCCAATGACATATTGTCATCATCATATATATTGCCAGCAGGGGGAAAATAACCGAAAAAATCGCCATCAAAATAGACGCAAAGTTAACCGCGGCGATCGCCCTATGTAAACATGACGACCGTACGCCCGGAATCTACATCCATCCCGAGACTTTTATTAGGTTTCCACGCATCTATCAAGCTACAACTTTTGGTAAGAGTTGTGTTACTGGGTGTACCGTCCGCTTTGTCTACATAGTCTCACACACGCAGTTACATTTCGCGTCTAAGTTGACTAAATTATGGGGGATAATTGTTTCCCACGTCCAGGTGTTGGGTAAATTGTTTTTTTACCGGCCGTGGCATACAAATACAATAGCCTAATGGGGGCTTTGCTCTTCTCTTACTTTCCTTCACTACTCTCTTCACCTACTCTTTTTCTCCACGTATCTCTCTCTTTTTTTGTCTCTCCAAATCTTTGTTTCCTCTACTACCCAACCACTCTATATATATGTTTTCTTCTTGTCTTTAACATCTATTTTTACCTTTTCAGTCCACCACGCTGTACCCTTCACTCCCCTTCCTCTTCTCCTTACTCCACACACCTCCTCACATGCTGCACATATCTCTTCCTTAAATACTTTGTTCATCTCCTCCACTTCCTCCAGATCAAACCTACTTAGTCGTATCTCTACTGCTCTCTTGAATTCTTCCATGATCTCCTCCTGCAACCTCTCCACCCTCTTCCCCACTCCACATTCCTCTTGCCTCCCTCCAGCTCTCCTCACCCACTTCTTTTGTATCCTAATTTTAGCTACTACTACATAATTGTCCGATAGACCCCCCCCCCCTCCCAATTCCCCTGTACACCCTACCATCTAGCACAGAATTCTTCATTCGTTCATCCACACATATATAATCAGTCAGTGCCTTTAGTTCCTCCACTGTCCCATCCCTCCTCGTCCACACCAGTTTCCATGTGTACCTGTGTATCATTCTGTGTTGGAAGAAGGTGTTGGCTATCCACAGCCTCCTCCCCAAACACACGTCCACAAGTGTGGAGCAGAAGCACAGCACCTCTTCACAAGCACAACAACAACTGACGTCTGCCAGATAACTTACATTCTAAAGTTGGACTTGTTAAAGTAATTAAGTACGGTAATAATTTTTTGTTTGATTTTTACCTATCCCTTACAGTATTTTGTATTGGTTGCATGAACAGCTTTCGATGACCGAACATCACAAAATGTTCTAGATCCTTAATCTCTGGGGGGGTGAGGGGGGGGGGGGGGGAAAGCCCCCCCTCAACATATTATTGTATCCAAAGGCAGTCAAAATAGACGGGAACATGATGGCAAGCTTCCGACGCCGCTCCAAGTAGTGTAAACAAGGCTGGCGGTATGCCCAAACTCTACATTCTACCCCATTTTTCGTCTTATATTTTCTTATTATGTTTGTATATTGCCACACTACTTTTGCTCTCTAATTCTGTTTTCCAGTTCTTTCTTTATTTTCTTTATTTTCTATTTATTTAATGCCTCTAGTTTATATTCTTAACAATAAATAGTGTGAATACCTTTGCTTGGCTATGGTGGCTTTCTGTCATCGATGATTAATGTTATGGAATACAGAACCCATCTGTACTATACAAATTTTGCTTGTTTCAGGTCGAGGAACACAACATGTAACTTGCGGCTCTGTGGTGAAACTACACAATGCATATTACAAGGTTTGGCCAAAATCTCATATGTTAAGACTTTCTATAGGCTAGTTCATATAGGCCTACTGTACTGGTACAATTATTTGAGATTTTAAGCAATTGCCCTTTTTATATAATACCCCCACCCTGGGGGGAGTAAGGCAGGAAAATATACCCCACGTGCCTCCTACAAGTCGTAAAAGGTGACTAAAGAGGTTGGGTCGGTGGGCTTGCGACCCCCCACCTGTGAATTTGTTTTTACAGCAACGAATAACAAACAAACCGCCTCGGAACAATACGGACCTAATGTTGATGAAGTACGACCAACCATAGACAGTCTAAGGATTGCGACTTGGAATGTAAGAGGCATGAATGATGACACAAAAGAGAGAGAGGTCCTGGAAGTGTTAGTGAATGCCAGGCTGGATGTATGCGGAATGACTTGAGACCAAATGGAGGGGTACGTGTGAGAGAGTGGGAATGTGGAATGGGTGGGTGAGAATTAGAGAGCGAAAGAAGATGTGTGTTTGTTTTTAAGTAACAAATTGAAGGAGTGTGTAAGAGACTATGGTTCTGTGGGTGCAAGGATTGTGTGAGTGAAAATTAAAGTAGGAACACAAATTACAAACATAGGTGGTTGTGTGTGTGTATGTTCCGACAGAGGATAAAACTATAAGAGGAGTTTTGGGTGAATGTTGAGGCGTGCCTGGATAAGTTTGGCAAGAGTGCAAGAATATTTCTGATTGGGGATATGAATGGGAAGGTGGGTGATAGGAAAGTTGATGGAAGGGTGGGGTGTACCGTCAGACGGTCAGAGGTGAATGGGAATGGTAGTGCCCTTTGGACGTATGTGTAGGGAGGAGGCTGTGGATAGCCAACACCTTCTTCCGACACAGAATGATACACAGGTACATATGGAAAGTGGTGTGGAGGAGGAAAGATGATACAGTGGTGGAACAAAAGGCACGGATTGATTATATATGTGTGGATGAACGAATGAAGAATTCTGTGCTGGATGCTAGGGTGTATAGGGGGTGTCTGTCTGACCATTATGTGGTGATGGGCTGGTCTATCAGAGTGAGACCTGAGTGATCTCTGCCATACCCATAGCTTACTCTGACTGTTCCTTTTACTTATATATTTTCTAGATCTCAAGTGACGGCGTCTTCCGTGGATTGACCTCCCAATCTACCAAGCTTGGAAGCTAAAGCGTCACATTATTCCTTTGCCGCTCAACTTTCTCTTCATAATTGCTGAGGGGCACAGGGCCCTGGGTGGGGCTTTGGTTTCTCGGGCGTTTACGCACCCTCTCAGCTCCCCGCCATGGAGTGGCTTCGGTCACCCAGGCTTTATTGTGGTCGGCAGGGAAGGTTCTGTGGGGGCGCTCGTTTATGGCCTTGGCCTTACTCGGGGCCTTGGGGCTGTTCGGCCAGACAGCTTGGGGAACAACAACAACAACAACAGTCAGGTCTTGATATACGCTATTAATTCGTACTGTGTACGTACCGTTTATATCAAAACCGGTTTTTAGAAATAACAGGCCGTATGGGAATTAATTAATTCGTTCCAGCCACTTTGCCAAAGTCCCCCTTTTGACCCTTTTTGCCTACCTTCAGCCGACTTATATTTCATTATACCTCCAACATCATAATTATATGACATAACATAAAATAATTAAGTATCTATAAGAACTGTTTTGGACCTGTTACTGACCTATTTGTGTGGATAGATGTGTTGACGTTCGGTAGATATTCCTACCGCTACACTCCTTCCCCCCACCCCGTCCCGGTCCCAAACCCGACCCCGTTACTGTGATGAAGTTGATAAGCCTTGTGCTACAGCTCGCATATCGGCCACTCCAAGTTCCCCAGCATTTTCATCGAAACCAGCGAACACAGAAATATTGTCCATCATATCATTATCATCATCAGACTGATTGTCACTGTCGGGGGCACTCCCTCCCTCCCCCTCTCTTTATTATGGTTCAATAGACCAGAAAGTAGAGAAGAAGTTATGACCCTATTGATAATGCAAAACTATTGAACAAACTTAAAAGTTTGTTATTTGGTCTCTATATACAGTAATCTGTGAATAATTTCCGATATGATGGAATTAAAGATTTTTTTTCCCACCAACTCATAATAAGCAAAAATGACACAAATGTCAATTAAAAACATGTTACAATAGTTGCCCATCATTTTGTGTAGACACTTTCAAGGCCAAAATATACTGTGGGAAAAAACAATAAATAAATAAAACGCAAATCTTCCGCCGTCGGAAGCTCGGCGCCTAGCTGTCTGGACAAGACGGGGGAATATTTGTTGTCGACTTTCTTATTTTTTGTTTATCTATGTGCTGGAAGGATATTATATTTTTCAATTCCATCGCATTAGAAATGATTAATATAATAAAAAAAAGTCCAAATAAGACGTACTGTAGTTATGTTAATGTATAAGGAAGATAGATACTGTAGGTGCATTAGATAGATAGTGTTGCTAGGTCAAAGCGATCGATAAAATACGAACATATATGAGACGGACTTAAGTTTCTGAAAAGACTGAGACTTTTTTATTGACTCTCTTTTTCATTTTATTATGTGTGTTGGAAGGATAATATTTTTTTAAATTTCATCGTATTAGAAATGATTCATAGAATATAAAAAAGACCAAATAAGACGGTTATATTTATGTATAAGGGAGATAGATGCATTATATAGATAGACATACAGACATTTGATGCATAAATAACATTCTTAATAATTTATATATACCTAGGCTTTGGCCGCCACCTGTGTATGATCCCGACTTTTCCGTGTTATGGCCGATTTTAGAACTTTTGGGAGTATTGTGTCCAAACTAATCTGTGTATATAAAACACGTGTACAGTATATCGAGACATGACTATACTGTAGTACTGTAGCTAAAATTAGGATAGAAAAGAAGTGGGTGAGGAGAGCTGGAGGGAGAGCTCTCTCAGTGTATACCACCTCTACGCAAAGTACAGCTCGGTCCCGCATAGTGCGAGAAACGGGTCGATACAGCGCGTCGCACTATGTGAACAACTTACTGTATCCTATGGGGAAAAACGTAATTGGTCGATCGGTCTTCCATATAGCACACATATCTTTCCTTATATCGTTATTTATGCTGACACAAACATACCTAGAACAAATGTTAACCCTTTCATGCACAGGACTTGATTTGAGCCTATTCTGGGATACTTTACAGCCATCGTGACCATCAGGGGTGTTTGGAAACCTTTAGTTTAGTTACTTAAAATTCTGCGGTTGTCTTTGAGTTAGCTGTGGACAGAAAACTAATTTTGGAGAGGTAATTATAGGATTGAGAGAACTCTATTTCTGATTGCTAATCGGCAACCCCTGCGTCCACAAGTGCGTGAAAGGGTTAATGATAAATATTGCATATCGATGGTAAATTAGACCTTTCCTTACCTTAAGTTCTACACTTGATACGATCACAAACCCGAGAATGCGAGATAGCGTCACACAGTACGGGGGAAAATTTTTCTGACTGACCAGCTTCCCTCCATGCCCAAGCTGCTCAAACACCAGTGACGCCACAAGTCTGGCGGAAAATTTATCGCACTGTACAAATTTTCTATCTATATCTATCTATATGCTCAGGCCTAATCCCCATTTTAGGGGTAGCAACAAATTTTGGCCGCACTAATAGAAAACTCCCCGGATTTAACACATATCGCCACCCGACTCTCAATAACAGATCGTGTTCGCATTGATTGATAATTTTGTGTTAAATATTTTCATTGCTCGCACTAATCGAAATTCGCACTGTATGAACTCACTTTATACGGAACCGAGCTGTACGTAGCACCCGTTTTGCAACACAATCCCACCCCAACTCTGTGCAACTCTTCAACCCAAGAGTGAAACGATATTCCCAATCTTTCTCCTATTCAACAGCTGAGCTCTGGAACTCTCCCTGAATCCATCTTTCCCTCTTCCTATGACTTAATTTGCTTCAAACTGTGTGTCCAGACATTTTGACTCAAATATTACTTGGTTTTGGCCCTGTCACTCTCAACTCTGGGAAAGGCACACACCGCAGGCAGTTTTGTCTTTTGTCTCCCTCATCCACTAGAAAAAAAAATGACAGTATAGTAGATGCAGGTGGTAATTTACATTGTTCAGCTGGAAATTAAAATTTAAAACTTGCAAACTAAATAAACCAAAACTGGGATGAGACAATATTAAGACAAAAGAACTAATCAAAATCGCTATATGGAAACAACGCTTTAGCAAAATAAAATTATGAAATAAAAAACACAATCTACCACATAGGGTGTACATTACATACGGTCCCCCCATCAAAAAAACACATAAACAACTTGGAGAAAGTACAACGAATAGCAACCAAACTGATTCCAGAACTAAAGGACCTACATTACCCTGAAAGTGGCTTCCCACGCTAAAGGAGAGAAGAGTTTGAGGAGACCTGATAGCAATGTATAGATGCATGAGAGGGCTCGAGAGAATCGATAAGGAGGATTTTATTAGGCTGGACGATAGAAGAACCAGAGAGCATTATGTATAAAAAAAGAAAGGAGAGGTGCAAGTCTAATGTGAAAAGTTTAGCTTTCCGTATAGAACGATAGATAGGTGGAACAACTTAAGTGCGGAGATTGTAGAAGCAAGAAATATCCACGACTTTAAAAGTAATCTGGATAGTCAATAGAAACTGAGACAGGACAACACGAGCGCAGCTCAATTCCTGTAAACTACAAATAGGTGAATACAAATAGGTGAATACATACATACTGTACATACAAGTTTAAAGACCGTTTTGTCCACAGAGAATGTGGTCAATATGTTAATCTGTTTCCCAAGCAAACTAATCGCACATATAACAACGTACTGTAGTCACATTCAAGGAATTAGTCAATTTGGCTAATGTAGACCATGTTGGAGTATTTACCTAATACAAAGAAAACAATTAATTTTATACATTCAAGAATATGATATTAAATTTAGAACATAAAACTGATGAATTTGAACTAGATGAATTTCATATAATGATTGTCAATACATTATATTTAAATATAATTGTGATAATCAATCCAGGAGGGGGTATCATTTTGCTGGAAAAATTAATTCTCCCTACCAGAAATTCTTGGAGTTGCCGCGCCAGACACGTTTTGTACAGTAAGCGACCTGGACCCTTTAAATGGCGATATTCCGCAGTTCTTCACCCTCCCTCTCCATCAATCATTCTTAATTATAAGCTATATGTCGTACTTTCTATAGCCGACGCATTACCCCCACAACTACCATACTATATAAGCACTTAGTGTAGCCATCTAGTACTGTATATAGTAAAAATATGTAGAATCGTAAGAAATCGTGATAAACTTTGCATAGCCTAGGTGTTGAGTATTGTTTATGTCGACAGACATAGCTCTAGCGCTACTTCGGAAGCGTCCACCAGAG
Source organism: Paralithodes platypus (assembly GCA_032716605.1). Lineage (NCBI taxonomy): Eukaryota > Metazoa > Arthropoda > Malacostraca > Decapoda > Lithodidae > Paralithodes > Paralithodes platypus. The sequence continues at coordinate 85,782,051 of CM064513.1, read as the reverse complement.
GTCTCCGGTGAATTCCTGGTAGGGAGAATTTCCACTGAATTAGCCAGTCGGCTTCAATATCCCTTTGAGCCTATGATAGTACAGCTGATAAACAACAGAATTTTTGGAAAATGTGCACTTATTGATAACAGTATCAAGCTTGGCAAACACAATCAGGAGGCCACTGCAAATTAAAATATATGTGGAACCATGCTAAGTTTGGCATAAGTTGGCTTTGGTAGCCCCATTTATATTATTTTCTATTAAGAGTTCTTACTACTAACTTCTTGAACACTGATTTTTGCCTCAAACTTTACATCATGGTAGAGATGTTTAACTGATCGCAAATGACTTGTCTGGACTAGGGAAGCAACTTCTATTCAGACTATTTTTTGGTTAATGTTGACAGTTTGACTTGTACAGGCTCCAATAACTCTGCTTCATGCCACAAATTGGTAGGAAAAGTTGCCCGTTGCAACAAATTTGCTGAATTAAAAGAGCATGTATAAACCAAGCTGTCGATAAGCCAAGTATAATATGAATAATTGCTTACCTTATCCAGACAATTCATTTGCGACCAGTTAGACATACATACATACATACAGTACATACATACATACATACATACAGTACATACATACTGTACATACATACTGTACATACATACTGTATATACATACTGTATATACATACTGTACATACATACTGTACATGGTTTCTACCATGATATACAGTTTGAGGCAAAACAAATCAGTTTTCAAAAACTAATAGAATAGCATTTAAATATCTGTATGTGGTAGCCCAGGTTCGAATCCCGGGAGGATCACTTGCTTGCATTTATTTCATTGGGATGTGTTTGGTGTTGGGAATGAAATTAATTAATTAGATTAATTCTATAGGTTCAGGAATATTTTGTAGCGAGGTTGGTCCTTTGAGATCTGTGCCCCATAAATTGTTCTTTCCTTTCACATAAACATTACGCTATTCAGTGTGCAGTGATGGAGTGTGTGGGGAAATGTTGAGGTATGGTGGTGATCGAATGGGTATGGAAAATGTGCAAACTAGCATGGGAGAAGGGGAGTGCACCCGATGACTGGAAGACTGGCATAATAGTCCCCCTATATAAGGGCAAAGGGGAAAGAGGTGTGTGTGGTAACCACCGAGGAATATGTCTTCTAAGTGTAGTAGGGAAGGTATACAGTAGGGTAGTGATTGAGAGAGTGAGAGTGAGAACGGAGAAATGGATAGGCGACGAGCAGGGAGGTTTTAGGAAGGGAAGAGGATGTGTAGATCAGATTTTTACCCTGAATTGTGTTGTGGAGAAATATCTGGAGAAGAAACAAAAGGTGTATGTTGCCTTTATGGACTTGGAGAAGGCCTATGACAGAGTGGATAGAAAAGGTTTGTGGAAAGTACTTAGAATATACAGAGTAGATGGCAAGTTGCTGAAAGCAGCGAAGAGTATGTATGAGGGTGCAAAGGCGGCAGTACGTGTGGAGAGTGAGCAGAGCGAGTTCTTTGACCTGAAGGTTGGTTTGAAACAGGGGTGTGTGATGTCCCCGTGGTTGTTTATTGTATATATGGATGGAGTCATGAAAGAAATACTATCAAGAGCAGTGGATGTTGGTGTATCGCTGAAAAGGGAGGGAAATGAGTGGAAGCTGCCTATACTGCTGTTTGCGGATGATACAGTTCTGATGAGTGATAATGAATGGGAGCTGCAGGGTTTGGTAAATATTTGAGTTTGGAACAGTGTGCAAAAAACGGAATTTGAAGGTAAATGCGGGGAAGAGCAAGGTTATGGTATTCGAAAGGGGTGAAGTCACAGAGTGTGAGGTGAAGTTGAACGGTCAGGCTATGGAGATCGTCAGCTCTTTTAAGTATCAGGGCAGTGTGTTGAGTAAAGATGGGACTGAATGAGGAGGTGCGGGAGAGGGTGCAACAGGGGAAGAGGGTTGTAGGAACGTTGAAAGCAGTAACAAGAAATAGGGTGGTCAGTATGGAAGTGAAGAAGTCCTTGCATGACAGTGTGGTAATCCCGACACTAACTTACGGAAGCGAAGCATGGACGTTCGGGAAGAGACTTAGACCAAGAGTGAGAGCGGTGGAAATGAGTTACTTGAGAAGTGCGTGCGGAGTTACATGGAGGGATAGACAGACGAATGAGGAAGTAAGAAGGAGGTGTGGTGTGGAGGTAGATGTGCTGGAAAGTGTGAAAAGGAACAACTTGAGATGGTTCGGCCATATGGAACGTATGGAAAGCGAGAGATTGACTAAGAGGGTGTACGAGAGCGAGGTGGAAGGATGGAGTGAGGAAGTATATGAATGAAGGCGGTGCTGGTTGGGAGGAGGGGTGTCGACTGACTGGGGACAGAGGTGCATGGGGGCGGTTCGTTCGTGGCCACCCCTTCGGGGATTGCGGCGTCAGGCAATAGATAGATAGATAGATAGTGTGCAGTCAGGTCTTGAGTACAGTTGGCCTAATAAGTGATATCGGCACCAATTATGTCTTGATCAATAATTGGTATCAGCAATATTTACACATGATTTCTTCTTTTTGAGTGAGATATACCAACATGTTCCTACACTTACCCACCCTATGCAACATCTGGCAGACATTAACCCTCTCACGTCCTGACGCAATTTTTGAGCCTATTAGGGATACTTTAAAGCCTTTGTTACCGTCAGGGGTATTTATAAACCTTTAGTTTATTTACTTCAACCTCTGCAATTGTCTTTGAGTTAGCTGTGGGCAGAAAATAATTTTGGAGAGTTAATTATAAGAGTGAGAGTAATCTATTTCTTATTGCTAATCTGGCAACCTCTGCATCATAAGGATGTGAGAGGGTTAATACAGGACAGAGCGAGCCAAACGTAAAGACTGCTGAGACATGACTTATTAGCGCCACCGTACATGATTAGATTAATATCCAGTACAGTATTTGATAAATGGATATCAAACATAGTCTTGTGCTAAACCTTTTACTGTCTTGGTGGTGTAATGGTTGAGTGTTTAAAAATCTGTATGTGGTATCCCAGGTTCGAATCCCAGGAGGATCACATGCTTGCATTGATTTCATTGGGAGGTGTTTGGTGTTGGGAGTGAAATAAATAAATTAGATTAATAATTGAAATAGGGCTGTCAAAGCTGATGTATGCCAAACTTGATGGTTCCTTGTTTTTGTATTTTTGTTCAGAGTTGCATCCTGATTGTGTGTGCCAAAAGTTTGATCCATTTATCAATAAGTGCACAATTCTTCTACTAAACAGCATTATATATTATGAAAGGGTTTTTGACTGCAGACCAGTTCTAGCACAGACCTGTCAATAGTTTGCTTCAAGACTGAAAATTATGTCACTATTTGGCTTTAAGACTGAACATGAATTTATTAGCCATTTCTTAGCTTCGTATAACATGATAAAAACTTTATATCAGTTATAATAGTGACTAAAAATAAGGGAGACATTCAGCAAACTGGTTTCGAGTAGTTTGGCATTTGCCAGTCCAAATAATATTTTGTAATACTGCAGGTGCGGCTCCACTCCCATGATGTGAAGTACGGGTCTGGGTCAGGACAGCAGTCAGTGACCGGCACACCACAACAGGAAGACCACAACTCTAACTGGCTCCTCAAGGGCACCATCAAGAAGCAGTGCCAGCGAGGGTTAGTTATACAGTTTGCATATACTGTACAGTAGCGCTTTTTCCCGCTACTTTATCTAGTACCGTACCGTAGGTTCTCTTATACTATTAGAATGTTTACCATCTTACAGTATCTTACAGTAGATCCTCTGGAAAAAAGGCAAACTAGGCCTGTGTATCCTGCTCATTACCAGTACTTGCACTGCTGCGGATGTTCGTCTTCCCCATGCTTTATCAAGATTACTTTCAAACTTCTTTACTGATTCGGAATCGACTACATACTAGGGCAGTACATTACACTCATTTACCACTCTTATCACAAAAAGAGTTCTTTGTCTTTTCAAGCATAGTTCATTCCTTGTAAATTTTCTTAGTGTCTTCTCGTTCTTGTTCCCTCCCGAATCAAGAAGGTACCTTCAGACCCATCCTCATCATACTTTCCTGACACTATCTTAAAAGTCTCGATCATATTCCCTCTCTTTCTCCTATATGCCAGTGTCGGGAGTCCCAGTGTCCTCAACCTCTGCTCATAGCCCAGGTTCTTCAAAGTTGGTACCAGCTTGCTACCTCTACTCTGCACTTTCTCCACCGCTTCTATATATTTCACTATATATGGAGCCCACACCTGGTAAAATAATAAACTACCTTCAATCTAGTTGCCAAGACCTTTGTAAAATACTCAGAATCGACACTTGGGGACATACTATAAGTCATGGCCCTAAGTTTTTTCTGCTATCTCGAATGAAATTTAATATTCTTATTAATTCTTTATCTAGTAGCCCTATAAACAAAATCTACAACCCAAGTATGCACAACAATACAAAAAGGTGGCTGGCAAACTACCTAGCAGGCAGATATGCACATGTATCATTTGCCGGCCAGTCATCTAACATCAGAAACTTCCCAAACGGAGTCCCGCAAGGATCCGTCTTGTCGCCCACACTCTTCAATCTATACATGCATGATCTACCCACACCCCACGCACCCCAAATAAATATAGCTTCCTACGCAGATGACATAACACTCGCATGAACATACCAAGACTCAGACACAGCAACACATCTTCAACCCTATCTCAACACACTACATGACTGGTGCACTACAAACAAACTCATATTTGCCCCAGCAAATTCCACAGCAACCCTCCTCACAAGTTGGGCAGCTGAACACAGAAATGCCCCACTCCACTCCATAAACAACACCCCCTTAACACACAAACACACACACAAAATCCTAGGTGTAACATATGATACTTTAATGACATTCAAACAACATATCACAAACATAAAAAACAAACCTAACGCCCTCAGGTCACTTGCCCACACAAAAATTGGACACAACAAGGAAACTACCAGCACAGTATACACACAATACAAGATCAGTGATGGAATATGCAAGCCCTGCTTGGCCTTCTAACCTAGCTGAAACACATCAAAAGACCTTACAAACCATTCAAAACAAAGCCCTAAAAATCATCAAAGGCTGCACAGCTACTACACCTACAGATCACCTACATCAAGAAACCAAAGTCCTCAAAGTGAAAGACCACCTGGACATGAGGCACTCAATTCCTGGCTGTATCCTCCACAAACCAACACCATCCACTACACTACATGGCAGCACACCCACAGACACCAAGGAACATCAAACCAAAACCCAGCACACGATATCACACACAAATACTGTCATATCTCCCTCCCTGCCCACAGACAGATGTGGGCACCATCCAGCTCTTCTGAGCTTTCAGAAGAGACTGGATGACTGTCGGCGAGTATACACACAATACAAGATCAGTGATGGAATATGCAAGCCCTGCTTGGCCTTCTAACCTAGCTGAAACACATCAAAAGACCTTACAAACCATTCAAAACAAAGCCCTAAAAATCATCAAAGGCTGCACAGCTACTACACCTACAGATCACCTACATCAAGAAACCAAAGTCCTCAAAGTGAAAGACCACCTGGACATGAGGCACTCAATTCCTGGCTGTATCCTCCACAAACCAACACCATCCACTACACTACATGGCAGCACACCCACAGACACCAAGGAACATCAAACCAAAACCCAGCACACGATATCACACACAAATACTGTCATCTCTCCCTCCCTGCCCACAGACAGATGTGGGCACCATCCAGCTCTTCTGAGCTTTCAGAAGAGACTGGATGACTGTCGGCGACGCCTGTCCAGGATGTAACACAGCACCCCATACTATTAAACACATCATAAGAAGACTGCCTTCCACACAATCACTTACGCCAACAACATAATCTACACTCCTTGTGAGCCCTGTGGGAAAGCACAATCTCGGCCTTGGCCTTCCTTAGGGACTCGGGGCGGTTTGGCCAGGCAGCCTAGGGAACGACAACAACAACATATGAATGATTGTTTCAGAGGGTGGATGATTCAAGATGGCTGCCGGTGGTCCTATGCTCTGAGCCATGATAGCCTTTCCATGTATTTAGTTCAGTGCTTAAACTCCAAGGTTTATTTGTTCCTTAACTAAAGGTCAGTAACTAAAATTAACATTGGTAGCAGAGCATAGTTGTGCAACATGGCTGCTAGATACTTGGCATCTCCTCACCTCCTCCACTTCATCCAGTGAGATATGAATCTTGGAAAAAGAAAATTAAACTTTGGAAAATGGCAACAGGTTTTGAAAAGCCCCAAAGAGCACCTTCAGTGTCTTTAACTCCCAACTGGAAAAGCAAGAGAAGCTGTGGTTGAAATGGAATGGAAAATCTACACACCAAGCTTTATAGTCTCTTTCCATATGAAACATATGAATGAAATGGTGATGAGCTGGTCTATCAGAGTGAGAGTTGAGCGTTCTCTGCAATACCCATAGCTTACTCTGACTGTTTTTTTTTTTTTTTTTTTTCTTCTATGTGATTGAGGGAGGCAAAAGGCAGAACTGCCTATAGCGAGTGCCTCCCCCATAGTTGAAAGAGTGACAGGGCCAAAATCAAGGGATGTTCGAGCCAAAATGCCTGTATGTATGTATATACTCAGGCCCAATCCCCACTTTTCCTTTTTTTTTTTTTCTGGGGGTGGCCGACTCAAGACAGCGCCCGAATAGGGACAACACAACAGAAAACAATGAACACACAAAAACAAAATACAAATTCACACACATCTAGGTCATCCAGGAGAAGACCCAGAGACCAGGGTCACCAAGGTCTCTCCAGCACTCCCCCGGCCCCCGACCACCCTGAGAGGTTCCGATCTCAGCAGACAGACATGCAGCGAAGCCCTACCACCACAAGCCCGCCCACCACACTTCCAGGCGCACCCTTCATATACTGTAAACCGTCTCCCCGGGCCAGGCGCCTGATAGACTATTATCTAGTCCAACTTGCGCCCGACCCCTTCCCCCAAATGACCACGTGTTCACTGATCGATTCACAAGCATTCTCCATTAATTCCTGTTTATTACCACTTCCCTTGCCTGATCTATAGTCATTCCTCTATTATCCAAAGCTTGTCTTACACAGTCTCTCCATCTCAATGGGGGTCTTCCTGCCCTTCTATCTCCCCTTGTATCTGACTCACATATTCTCTTTGTAAGCCTTTCATCTTGCATACGTTCAACATGACTATACCAGCTCAGCACCCTTCTGTCCACTCTGGTCGACAAATGTTCCTGCTGCTCCACTCTCCTACGTATCTCTTCATTCCTCAATCTGTCTCTACGAATAACTCCACACATACTCCTCAAGCAGCTCATCTCCACCACATCCAGCTTTCTTCTCTCCTTTTCCTTCAGAGCCCATGTCTCAGCCCCATACATCACTGTTGGCACAACAATTCCTTGATACATTGCATTTTTTACTTCCATTCCGAGATTTCTCACCTTCCACATATTACTTCCCATTGTTCCGAAAACCTTCCTTCCTTCACACACACTGTTTTACCTCCATTTCCATACATACACTCCTGCTTATCATTCCTCCTAGATATTTAAAACACTACTTGTTCCAATATTTCCCCATCCAGCCTCACATCTAGATTCACCCTACGATCACCCCTATTACACACCATTACTGTATTTTACTTTTATTGACATTCACCTCCTCTCACAAACCACACCAAACTCTTTGACTACCCGCTGCAGTTTCTCCTTAGAATCCGCCACCAACGCTGTGTCATCAGCGAACAGCAACTGATTCAACTCCCAATCTCTACCATTCTTTCCTACTAAACCCAATCCTCTTCCCATAGTTCTCATTTTCACCTCCCTCACCACACCATCCATAAACATTAAACAGCCATTGTGACATTACACAACCCTGTCGCAAACCTACATTTACCTCAAACCATTCACTCAACTCGCCATTTCCTACTCTAACACACGCTCTGCTACCTTCATAAAAACTCTTAACTGCTTTTAACAAATTTCCTCCAATTTCATAAATCCTTAACACCTTCCACATTGCTTCACGATCCACACAATCATACGCTTTTTCCAAATCCATAAAAGCCCAAAATATCTCCTTATGCTTCTCTAAATACTTCTTGCATAACTGTCTTCCTGCAAAAATATGATCCACGCACCCTCTTCCCCTTTTAAAACCGCACTGTTCTTCTCCTATTGCAACTTCTGTACACTTTATTATCCTCTCTATCAACACCCTGCCATACAGCTTTCCAACCACTAATAATAAACTAATACCTCTATAACTTGAACACTGCCGATCTCCCTTCCCCTTTTATAACGGAACAATACATGCACTCCTCCAGTCTATTGGTACCATTGATACAACAAAGCACATATTGAAAAGTCTCGCCAACCAATCTATTTCACATCTCCACCCTTCTTTATACACTCCACAGCAATACCATCCAAACCTGCTTTTCCCCCTCTCATTTGTCTCTGCTTCTTTCATCTCATTTTCCTCAATCCTTTCATTCATTCCCTGCCACCTGGGTGGCATTTTACTTATATATTTTCTAGATCTCAAGTGACGGCGTCTCTTCCGTGGATTGACATCCCTACTGCCAACCTAGAGGTTGGCAGACTGGGAGCCAAAGCGTCACATATTTCCTTTGCCCCTCAGCTTTCCTTTCATAATTGCTGAGGGGCACAGGGCCTTGGGTGAGGCGTTGGTTTCCCGGGCGTTTCTGCACCCTCCTCAGCTCCCCGCCTTGGAGTGGCTTCGGTCACCTGGGCTTTATTAGTGGTAAGCAGGGAGGGTTCTGTGGGGGCGCTCAGTCATGGCCTTGGGGCTGCTCGGCCAGACAGCCTGGGGAACAACAACACCAACGTATGAATGATTGGAGCTCTTTTCTTTTATTATATTTTAAAGCATTTTGCTTTACTTAAACAAATGGTTAGCTCTTTGTCTGTTCTGTTACAATCCCAGGCATTAGTGTAATCCTTGCTTATTCAATTTCCAAGGCAAGAGACTACCTTCAAAGTTTACCAGGTGAGGAAGATATGTTCAGAATATAATACAGTAAAGTATCTGATGTGCTCAAAGAGTTCCTTGATGTAGTTTTATACCCTATGTTTATATTCCTCATTGTACTATTGGGAGTGTATCAGGTCTGTTGTCCATTTACACTTTACAACATCACATCAAGGGGGTACTGGGGGCTCCCATATAACTGCTTTGTTGTAGTTGGGGTTTTCACTCTTTCTTTCAACAACTTTATCACCTTTGGATAACCAAGGCTCCCAATGTCGGAGTCCTACGTGCATACATGTACGTCATTATGCTTGTTTTTAAGCATTTTAAAATATATTATTATTATTATTATTATTATTATTATTATTATTATTATTATTATTATTATTATTATTATTATTTTTGTATTTTGTGTAACTCTTACCAGTAGTCAATGTTAATAAACTAATAGGCCTCTTTAGTCAAAAGCTGTTTTATGTAAATATGTGATAATGAAAAGAAAAAGGAGAAAAGTTACTGGAAGGGAATAAGGTGAATTTTGTTTTTCTAGATCTTCAGTTTAGAGGTAAGGATATCATAATTCAACCTTGTATTGTTGCCTTCACTTAACCTAAATAAATAATTACTTGCAGAGATCCAATCACATGTGGTCAAGCCATCCGCTTAGAGCACTTGCCCACCAAGAGAAATCTGCACTCCCACCAGTTCTCCTCCCCACTGTCAGATAAGCAGGAGATCTCAGCCTTTGGCGAGGAGGGTGAGGGAGACTCGGGAGATGAATGGATGGTCATGTGTGACGGGGAGGAGTGGGGACGTGACCAGAACATTATGTTTCGCCACGCCGATACTGAAGTGTGAGTGCTAGGATGTAACTTGTTTCACAGAACGTTGTCATGTATATTTTATTTATTTAGTTTAATCCTCTGTTGTTTTAACTCTTTAAGAAAGCACCATTAACTGAGGTTACTCAGACATGGCGAGACCAACAAAAATAGGAAAAGTAGTTGAGCTGGTATTAACCGTGTTGGTGGTGTAATGGTTAGTGTTTAATAAAATCTGTGTGATAACCCAGGTTCGAATCCCGGTGGATCACATATATGCTTTCATTAATTTCATTGGAGGTGTTTGGTGTTGTGGTGAAATTAACACAATGACTGCGCCACTCGTCATATGACAATTGCTTGGTCACCACTGTACCATACGGGGGTTTTGGACTAAAAGTAACCATTACCTGCACATTTTCATGTATAAACAAGAGCTAGAACGTATTTCAATTATATATCCTTAAAAGCAAAGGAATAGACCTTTCCAATGACACCTGAATCATGTCTGTATGACCACTGGTTGCCGTGCAACGATATTGCATTTTTTTTTTTTTTTTTTTTTTTTCTATGTGATTGAGGGAGGCAAAAGGCATTACTGCCTATAGCGAGTGCCTCCCCCATAGTTGAAAGAGTGACAGGGCCAAAATCAAGGGACGTTCGAGCCAAAATGCCTGGACACACGGAGTTTGAAGCAATTTAAGTCATAGGAAGAGGGAAAGACTGATTCTGGGAGAGAGTTCCAGAGCTCAGCTGTTGAGTAGAAGAAAGTTTGAGAGTAACGTTTCACTCTTGGGTTGGAGAGTTGCACAGAGTAGGGGTGGGATTGAGTTGCAAGACGGGTACCACGTGCCCTACGTAAAGGAGGTGGTATGCACTGGGATAGCTCTGAGGAACACTGATTATTATAGTAGCGATAGAATAGCGAGAGAGATGCAACATTGCGGCGGAGAGAGAGAGATTGCAGAGAGTTGGTGAGTGGACGGGACTTAATGATACGAAAGGCCTTCCTTTCAACTTTGTCTAGGAGAGCGGTGTGAGAGGAACCTCCCCACACATGTGAACAATACTCAATACAAGGGCGCACTATGAGCGTACGTATGAGCGTGCTATGGGCGTACAGAGCAAGAAGCTGTGCTGGGGAAAAGAACCCCCTAAGGCGGTTGAGCACACCCAGCTTCTGGGAGGCTGCCTTAGCAAGACTGGTAATATGGTCCTTCCAAATGAGAGCAGAAGAAAAAGAGACACCAAGAATATTGAGAGAAGATGAAGGGTTGATTTTTGTATTGTTGAAGAATAAGGGATAGTCCGCTGGGAGATCCTGACGGGTAGATAGATGGAGAAATTGGGTTTTGGAGGCATTAAAGTTAACAAGGTTTTCTCTGCCCCAATTGGAAATAGTATTTAGATCAGAATTTAAGAGTTCTATGGCTTCATTACATTTGTCGTTGAGGAATTGCTGGCTGGGGCGTTCTGAAAAACTAATGGAGTAGTGTAAGGTTGAGTCGTCTGCGTATGAATGGATGGGAATTAAGGTACAGTTAAGGAGATCATTTATAAAAATTAGAAAGAGAATATGAGATAGGACAGAGCCCTGAGGAACACTGGAGTTTATAGGGTGAGGAAGTGAACAATGGCCGTCCACAACCGCGGCTATGGAACAGCCGGAAAGGAAATTAGAGACAAAGGCACAGATGGAGGGATAGAAACCGAAGGAGGGTAGTTTAGAAATTAAAGATTTATGCCAGACTCTATCGAAGGCTTTCGATATGTCTAGTGCAATAGAAAAAGTCTCACCGAAGTCCCGAAAGGAGGATGACCAAGAGTTAGTAAGATATGAAAGAAGATCACCAGTAGAGCGACCCTTAAGGAAGCCATACTGGCGATTTGAGAGCAGATTATGAGAAGAGAAATGCTTAAGAAATTTGGAAGCAAGAATAGTTTCAAAAACTTTAGAAAGACAAGAGATGAGAGCAATTGGACAATAGTTGGAGGGTTGAGAGCGGTCACCCTTCTTTGGGACAGGTTGAATGTGAGCAAACTTCCAGCATGAAGGGAAGACGTTAGAGGACAGACAGAGTGACACTAAATTGGTAACAAATAGCGAGTTTGAGCGTTTTCGCTATTCCCGAGTCTGTAAGGGAGTTGGAGATGTCTCCCACTGCCACTAGTGATGGCCCAGACACGAGGGGCGGTGGATGGGATGGACCCGCGCTGCTTATACCCGCTCGCCTGACTCCCAGTCCTTGTTCAAGGCAGAAATTTGGCAATTGTCATATGACAAGTGCCGCAGTGATGATCGTATTTTTTATATAACAGCCCGCAGTCATTGAGTTAATAAATGATTGTTCTCTCCAGTAACCAACTTTACTCCTAAACTCGATTAATGAAATTAACAAACACATGTGGCAGTCCGTGGATTCGAACCCAGGACGCTCACACCGAAATCAACACACTTATGCATTGCACCACGAAGACGGTTAAAGAATGCTGCACAAGCCTACGATTTATTATGCAGTTTCGAATCCTGCATACCAATTAGATTAATTCAGACAAGTTTTATCAAGCAAGGTGTTTTAGTATCAACATTTTGGCCAAAATCTTTAGTTTTTACATCATTTGAATTGTATTAGTATTTAAAATAGGAGTCTATAAAAAAATCTAAAATAAAAAAGAAGAAAAAATTTACCTTTTCTGACAGGAATATTTTGGGCAAGAATGTAGTTACCAGGTGTACCGCCCGCCTTGTTTACACTACGCGGATGCTCGCGATCATGTTCCCATCTATTTTGACTGCCGTGGGATACAACAATTGGTTGAGGGCTCTCACTCTCCCATGACTTATTTGTCATCATCATATATATTGCCAGCAGGGGGCATATAACAGAAAAAATAGACAGGACCTTAACCGTGAGCGATCAACCTATGTATACATGACGACCGTCTGACCGTACACCCGGATACTACATCCTTCCCATATTTTGTAGTACTGTACAGGTATACAGTACCGTATGTAGAAATACAGTAAACCCTCGCTCTTTCGTACTTCACTCTTTCGGAATTCCAAGGCTTTCGGACAAGCATTTCAATTCGAACTCATGGTTTAGCCTTTCGGATTTGTCCGAAAGGCTGAGAAAATACCTCCGTCCTTTTCGGACTACACTTTCGGACTACATTTAACTTCGGACTCATGCTTCAGCCTTTCGGATTTGTCCGAAAGGCTGAGAAAAATTAAATCTCATTCGGACCAAAGAGCCGAGTTTCGGACTTGTCTGGTTAGGTGAATGTGTATTCGGACTTATAAACTTAGGACATTATTTCAGCCTTTCGGATTTGTCTGAAAGGCTGAGAAAAATTATTTCGCATTCGGACCGAAGAGCCGAGTTTCGGCCTTATATTTATTATATATTATATTTTTCAATTCCATTGCATTAGAAATGATTCAAAGATTACAAAAAGTCCAAATAAGACATAGTTATGTTAATGTATAAGGGAGTTATGTAGATGCATTAGAGAGATAGATAGATAGAAAGAGAGAGTTACAGAGGGGGTGTGAGCGATAAACACGAACTATTATGAGACAGACTTAATTGGTCCTGAAAAGACAAAGGAGACTTTTATATTGACTCTTTTTCATGTTATTATTTGTGTGCTAGAAGGATAATATTGTTTTCAATTCCATTGCATTAGAAATGATTCAAAGATTACAAAAAGTCCAAATAAGACATAGTTATGTTAATGTATAAGGGAGTTACGTAGATGCATTACAGAGATAGATAGATAGAAAGAGAGAGTTACAGAGGGGGAGTGAGCGATAAACACGAACTATTATGAGACGGACTTATTGGTTCTGAAAAGACAAGATAGATAGAAAGAGAGTTACAGAGGGGGAGTGAGCGATAAACACAAACTATTATGAGACAGACTTATTGGTTCTGAAAAGACAAGATAGATAGAAAGAGAGTTACAGAGGGGGAGTGAGCGATAAACACGAACTATTATGAGACGGACTTATTGGTTCTGAAAAGACAAGATAGATAGAAAGAGAGTTGCAGAAGGGGAAGTGAGCGATAAACACAAACTATTATGAGACGGACTTAATTGGTTTTGAAAAGACAAGATAGATAGAGAGTTGCAGAAGGGGAAGTGAGCGATAAACACGAACTATTATGAGACGGACTTAATTGGTTCTGAAAAGACAAAGGAGACTTTTATATTGACTCTTTTTCATGTTATTATTTGTGTGCTAGAAGGATAATATTGTTTTCAATTCCATTGCATTAGAAATTATTTATAGATTACAAAAAGTCCAAATAAGACATAGTTATGTTAATGTATAAGGGAGTTAGATGCATTAGAGATAAATAGATAGAGAGAGAGTGGCTAGGGGCGAGCGATCGATAAAATACTAACATATACGAGACGGACTTATGTTTCTGAAAGACAAAGGAGACATTTTTATTTACTCTCTTTTTCATTTTATTATTTGTGTATTAGAAGGGTAATATTGTTTTCAATTCCATCGTATTAGAATTGATTCATAGATTAAAAAAAGACCAAATAAGACATAGTTATATATATGTATAAGGGAGATAGATGCATTATTTCAGACATTCGGACAAGTCCGAATGGCTGAAGTGTGAGTTCGGACTTTTGACTCTTTCGGACAGGGGTCTCCCCCAATTAGTCCGAAAGAGCGAGGGTTTACTGTATAACTAATGGAAACCAAAACATATGCAAGACATTTATAAACAAGTCCAAGCGGACTCTGCGTGCCGTGTTAACTCCGAGGCGCGTAGTGCGACTCTCAGGACGAAATTTATAAAAAAGGCTCTGTTACGGTCTAGGCTCTAGTCTAGAGAATAGATTAGAGTATATGCAGGGGAAAAATAATTAAAGTTGTTTCAGTATTAACCGAGAAATGGCAATTTTCAATAAGCGTTGCCCTAAAAACAGTAACTATATATGAAAGTCCTTAGAGTTCTTTCGCTTCGTGCGCGGACCTAATAATTTAGGACATTTGACATATTCTACATACAGTACCTGAAATGTCACTTGAATTGGGGATATGTAAAATCATCCATGATGTGATATGATATAGGGGTACTGAGGTGACTTCAGACAAAAATCTAAATTATACAATTTTTGAAGTGACAGAATGCCAAGAAAGATACGTGGGAGACAGGTGAGTGGAGGAACTAGTAGTGAAAGACCAGCTATGATATGGGAGAAGTGGAAAATTACATTAGAACAAAAATTTCCACATAGTGGAAGGGGAATTGTGGCACGGGCAAAGTAGCCTGGAGGCGTTTCTATCATTTCTTACAGTTTCTTTCAGTAGATCCTCTGGAAAAAGGCAAACTAGGCCTGTGTATCTAGCTCAGTGCCAGTACTTGCACTGCTGCGGTCGTTCACGGTGTTGGCGGCGGCGGTAGCAGACGCAACATTTTTACTATTCTGTAATTTTGCTTTATAATCAAACTTCAAATCTTGAATTCCCCATGCTTTATCAAGATTACTTTCAAACTTCCTTATTGATTCGGAATAGACTACATACTGGGTCAGTGCGTTCCACTCATTTACCACTCTATCACAAAACACTTCACTAGTCCTTCCTCTCCTCGCTCGCTCAGTATGTATTCGAAATTCCGTGATATTTAATCGTGCCCATGATAATATGCCGGACCCTCAAAAAAAGCTTCCGCCTCCCACCATCGCCTCGACACATCTTTTAGCAGGGGTTTCCCAGGGGGAAACAAGGCGTCGGAGATGATAATCATAAATGAAGAGGTATCGGTAGTAGACTTTTTAATATAATTTGTAATATTGAAGCTTTTCAGGGTCGTTCGTAATAAGAGTGTGTTGTAGGCTAACTGTTTTTCCCCGTGTAGGTACCTGGGAGTGACGGGCCAGCAGTACGGACGCCCCATACATGGTCAGAATGAGGTGGTGGGACTGACACGGTCCGGGGTGCAGTCCAAGTGGCAGGCTATGGAGGGAGTCTTCATTAACCCTTCACAGTTTTCAGAGGACAGTAGAATATTCCACGACCCTACAGAGCTCTAAGGTTATCAAGCCAGAGTCACACCACCACTTTAGCAGTGGATGCCCTCAAAGTTGCAGTATCAGATTCATAATTAGACTTATGCCATATTCTGGTCAATTTTCACATGCATTATGAAAATGTTTAATTTTATACATCAGTATTTTCAATGGTGCTATGTAACACATGAGTAAGTAGTAAAATCCTCTAGTTAATATATACTGTAGACTTAATAACTTAGTGTATAATAGACACCGATACAATTTGCTGCTAAACTTGGTCGTGTGACACAGGCTTCAGTATAGTGGTAGATCTAGTTGTGATTGACAATAGTACTGTACAGTAGTGTAGATTTACAAGACTGTATTTATCGTGAACTTTTCAATTATCATCACATTCTTAGTCATTAGTAATTTATTATATGCACATTGAAAAGAATAAACTGTTTTTGATTATTCATATTTGTATTACTTCATATTATATCCTACCTACATTTTGTTCTTTAAAGAAAACAGATTTGTTTTGTGATGTACCGGTATGTATGTACAGTATATACATTCTCATCATTATCAAATCTGACGCCTCGCTTCCAGAGGAAGCACCCCAAAAGGGATGGCCATGGCAGAAACTGCCTCCAGGCTCCCAGACATGCCCCGACTGACCCACTCCACAGTGCCATTTCCACTAAGTGGATTATAACCATGAACACTGAAGGAGCAGACCCAGAGCAGTCCCTCACCCGGGTGGTAGTTCCACCACTGTTTTGCTATTTTATTTACCCCAGTGGGGCCCTGGCTGGAAGCATACCAAGCACAGGAATTTTCTGGAAATAGGAACCAGTGGTCCACTGCTCCAGAGGCTGATTGCACCACCAAAGTGGCGGGCGGTGGAGTCGCCGCATCCCTACGCCAGAGAGAGAAAGGCCAACTTGTGCCAGTGGGCTGTGAGAGTAAGACACTAGGGAAACATGGGGCACACCATTATGGCCCCACTGCCTTCACTACTCTCAAGAAAAAAAGTTAGAAATAAGAATTATGATAAAGGTACAGTCAGAAAATGGCTATGGGAAGTAGAGGACACCAACCCTCACTCTGATAGATCCAGCCCACCACCAGTATACAGTATATACTCAAGCACATACCCCATAGTTGGGGGTGGCCGTCTAGAGACAAAGACAACACGACATAAAAAAAGAAAGAAATTTATATATAAAAAATTCACACATCTAGGTCACCAAGGAGAAGACCCAGAGACCAAGGATCACTAAGGATCACTAAGGTCCTCCAACACTCCACCGGTCCCAGACTTGCCGCAGAGGTTCCAGTCTCAGCAGGCACACACGCAGCGGAACCATACCACAATGCCCGCCCACCTCATATCTAGGCATGACCCTTCATATACACCGGCTCCTCGGGTCAGGCGCCTGACTCGTCAGGGCACCCACCCTAGCCCAGCTATTCAGCTGGTAGTGTATGGTGGTAAAAACTGCATCATCATCATCTGACAGACTATTATTTAGTCCAACTGGCACCCGACCTCCTCTCCCAACGAACGCATTATCCCTCGTCTATTCATCAGCTTTCTCCATTCATAATTGTAGTGATACTTCTACCTGTGTTCCTTCCCAACCTCAATTCGAGTGGGGGACTGACAGTATTTTAATTGAAATCCGGCTTCCCTTAGCATGACATGACAAGATTTTAACTCAAGAGCACCGGCTGATTTATAATAAATGTACAACGAGGGACCAGTCACTTGTCAATTTTTTTTTTTTTTTTCAACACACAGGATGGGTTAGTAATGAAGGAAAAACAACATAAATCTACTATCTATCTATCTATCTATTGCCTGACGCCGTGATCCCCGAAGGGGTGGCCACGAACGAACCGCCCCCATGCACCTCTGTCCCCAGTCAGTCGACGCCCCTCCCCCCAACCAGCACCGCCTTCGTTCATGTAGTTCCTCACTCCATCCTTCCACCTCATATTCGGTCTACCTCTCCCCCTCTGTCCCTCCACCTCGCTCTCGTACACCCTCTTAGTCATTCTCTCGCTTTCCATACGTTCCATATGGCCGAACCATTTCAAGTTGTTCCTTTTCACACTTTCCAGCACATCTACCTCCACACCACACCTCCTTCTTACTTCCTCATTAGTCTGTCTATCCCTCCATGTAACTCCGCACGCACTCCTTAAGTAATTCATTTCCACTGCTCTCACTCTTGGTCTGAGTCTCTCAACCAACGTCCATGCTTCGCTTCCGTAAGTCAGTGTCGGGATTACCACACTGTCATGCAAGGACTTCTTCACTTCCATACTGACCACCCTATTTCTTGTTACTGCTTTTAGCGTTCCTACAACCCTCTTCCCCTGTTGTACCCTCTCCCGCACCTCTTCATCCATAGTCCCATCTTTACTCAACACACTGCCCAGATACTTAAAAGAGTTGACGATCTCCATAGCCTGACCGTTCAGCTTCACCTCACACTCTGTGACTTCACCCCTTTCGAAGACCATAACCTTGCTCTTCCCCGTATTTACCTTCAAATTCCGTTTTTCGCACACTGTTCCAAACTCATTTACCAGACCCTGCAACTCCCATTCATTATCACTCATCAGAACTGTATCATCCGCAAACAGCAGTATAGGTAGCTTCCACTCAATTCCCTCCCTTTTCAGCGATACACCAACATCCACTGCTCTTGATAGTATTTCTTTCATAACTCCATCCATATATACAGTAAACAACCACGGGGACATCACACACCCCTGTTTCAAACCAACATTCAGGTCAAAGAACTCGCTCTGCTCACTCTCCACACGTACTGCCGCCTTTGCACCCTCATACATGCTCTTCACTGCTTTCAGCAACTTGCCCTCTACTCCGTATATTCTAAGTACTTTCCACAAACCTTCTCTATCCACTCTTGTCATAGGCCTTCTCCAAGTCCATAAAGGCAACATACACCTTTTGTTTCTTCTCCAGATACTTCTCCACAACACAATTCAGGGTAAAAATCTGATCTACACATCCTCTTCCCTTCCTAAAACCTCCCTGCTCGTCGCCTATCCATTTCTCCGTTCTCACTCTCACTCTCTCAATCACTACCCTACTGTATACCTTCCCTACTACGCTTAGAAGACATATTCCTCGGTGGTTACCACACACTCCTCTTTCCCCTTTGCCCTTATATAGGGGGACTATTATGCCAGTCTTCCAGTCATCGGGTGCACTCCCCTTCTCCCATGCTAGTTTGCACATTTTCCATACCCATTCTATCACTATCTCACCACCATACCTCAACATTTCCCCACACACTACATCTGTTCCTGGTGCTTTCCCCAACTTCACTCTTTTCATGGCTTCCCACACTTCTGACCTCCTGATCCCCACCTCCTCCTCCACTACTTCTCTTCTTCTCCCTCCCATACCATATCCAGCTATGTTTGCTGGCTCTTCATTCCTTTCATTTAGCAACTCACTGAAGTACTCCCTCCATCTTTCGACTCTCTCTTGCTTCTCGGCTAGCTTTATCCCATTCTTATCTTTCACACCCTTACTGTTTCCCTTGCTACCTTCCCTAACTTTCTTGACTTCTTTCCAGAACAGTTTCTTACTCTCCCTCCATTTTACACTCAGATTCCTTCCAAATTCCTCATCTACTCTTCTCTTACTTTCCTTCACTACTCTCTTCACCACCCTCTTACTCTCCACGTACCTCGCTCGTTTCTGTCTCTCGGAATCTTCATTCCCTCTACTACCCAACCACTCTCTATATGCTTTCTTCTTTTCTTCCACAGCTATTCTTACCTCTTCTGTCCACCATGCTGTACCTTTCACTCCCCTCCCTCTTCTCCTCACTCCACACACCTCCTCACATGCTGCACAGATCTCATCCTTAAACACCTTGCTCATCTCCTCCACTTCCTCCATAACTTCCAGGTCGAACCCACCTAGTCGTCTTTCCACTGCTCTCCTGTACTCCTCCCTGACTACTACTCACCTAGGTCATTTGGGGGGGCGAAGGAAAGTGACAATGAACATGGAGTGATGGGGGAGGGGTTGCCAAACATCGGTATTGTTCTGTGGGATCCTAAAGCAGTTCCTATACAAATTTGAACTCTCTAGGTGCCATAGGACGAGTAATTAAGGCAGACGCAACCATTGTGACGCTGGGGTTTAGCGTTACATACGTAGGCAACGCACGTTATGCGTCCCTGGGGTTTTGTGGATTAAGAACGATATTAGTTAATACAGCTATATCCTGCAGAGGTGAGGTGGCCAGATTGTGTGTAGTGTATGAAGTATTTATTTGATGACAAATATATTAGCTAGAACCAATGCGGGCAGGTCTGACACCAATACCATTACGGAGGTTAAAAGGAGGAATCTGGTACAGGTACTTCTACCTGTGTTCCTCCCCAACCACAACTTAGTGGGTGACTGACAGTGTTGACAATTCAGTAGAAGTTATTGATAAACTCGATACCATGAGGAAAGTTACCTCAGTACATAGCTTCGACTTTTCAACTTAGTATACCAATTTGCCTTTAGATTTAGTATTATCAGAACTTTGCTTTATTATAGATTTGCATTTTGACAGATTTGAAAGTAGTCATAATCGTTACATAAATTTTAATTAATATTTTAATAATGCGTCACTTAGCTTTGGTCCCACTAGTTCAGTATATTTTGATAGAACTAAACTTAACACCTTACGAGCGGCCTATGCGGTTTATTTATGTGTACCGCCCAGCGGGGTGTTTTTAGCCAAAATAGGGCTGTTTACGTGATCATTTTCATGCCTAAATAAGACCCAGAACGTAAAACAAGTATCTATCCCTGAAAGGGCATAAACAGAGCTTTCGAATGACACCATAACGATCCTTGTATGATGGATAGTTTTCTTGCAATAACCGTGCAACGCGAGTGCAAAAAGCAGGTAATTCGGTACTTTCGGTACATAATTGAGTATGTAGCGAGTGAGAGAGGGAGGAGGGAGCTGAGATTTGTGTCAGTAGGTTCGCCGCGGTGGTCTGGAGCAGTCATACGCTCGCTAGTCTCCTGCCACCACTTGTCTCTCTCTCTCAGCCACATTACGTGCTGAAATTGCCACTCGAGTTATGTCGAGCGCCGCCACATAGTCCAGCTTTATTTAACTCGACTTAAGTGGTGAGCCGCTTTTTAAGGGTTAAAGATGCCCTTAAATTCCTCCTTTTCAATACTTGTTAGATTCGGGCCCTACATTTTCAAACAAATATTAGGAATTCCTATGGGTGGAAATGCTAGCCCTTTAATTGCAGACTTATTCTTGCTTGCTTTAGAATTTGAATTTATGAAAAACTTAAAGACAGTAGCAAGAAAAATAACATCCCAGAAAAATTAGCACTTGCTAAATTGTTAAGTAATAATAGTACAGTAGATATATTGATGATATTCATGTTTGTAATATGTTAAATTTTAATCAAGTCGCTAAACAAATTTATCCAAATTCCATCCCCCTCACACAAGGTAAAGTAAATGATGAAGTTGAAAATGTTCTTGATATAAATATCTATCTATCTATCTATTGCCTGACGCCGTGATCCCCGAAGGGGTGGCCACGAACGAACCGCCCCCATGCACCTCTGTCCCCAGTCAGTCGACGCCCCTCCCCCCAACCAGCACCGCCTTCGTTCATGTAGTTCCTCACTCCATCCTTCCACCTCATATTCGGTCTAGCTCTCCCCCTCTGTCCCTCCACCTCGCTCTCGTACACCCTCTTAGTCATTCTCTCGCTTTCCATACGTTCCATATGGCCGAACCATCTCAAGTTGTTCCTTTTCACACTTTCCAGCACATCTACCTCCACACCACACCTCCTTCTTACTTCCTCATTTAGTCTGTCTATCCCTCCATGTAACTCCGCACGCCCTCCTTAAGTAATTCATTTCCACTGCTCTCACTATATACAATTTGTTAATGAACAGTGCACACTTAAAATATACCACAAAGTTGACGATTTTAATTTTAACGTAATAAACTTTCCTTTCCCTAATAGTAATATTGATAGTAAAATAACTTCTAATTGTTTTTATTCCCAGCTAATAAGATTTTGTAAAATTTGTACCAGAGTAGAAGACTTTTGGGATAGAGCTAGGTTACTATACAGACTCTTAGTAGACAGAGGTTTTGTTACAAGTAAATTGTTTCATAAATTTAATATTTTTAAGGTCAAATATTGTGACTGTATTTTAAAATTTGATATCAATAATTTTAATCAAGCATTATTAACTTGAAGTTTCTATTATAACCTCAGCTTAAGTTTTGTCTGTATGTATTAATATTTAATTTGTTCTATTATTATTATTATTCTTTATAATTAATTGTTCTTGTTAAAAGAGTACTCTTTTGTTTAAATCTATTGTGCCTTCTTCATATTTTCAAATATTGTTATTTATTATACTGTATCTATTCATTGTCGATATGATCAATTGCTTGCTTTTGCGATTTCCTTAGTTTATTTGTACAATAAATGTAGGTTATTAGTAGGGTAGTAATTGTTAGGGGTCACTTGAAGCATGCTATGCTTACAGGTACAGTTGGGGTCATAAGTCCCTTTCCACCCCTCGATCCCTAAACCTGGCAACGCTGGGTACCTACCCGATAGCACTATCGTTAGTGAGTGATATTTGTATTTTGTACTATTGTTATTATCTTGTCAAGTTGCAAATTTGATTTTAATAGAACATTTTGACATTTAATGTAGTTTCTTTATTCATGCAGAGTTTAGTAAAATTTACCAGAACGTCCCCGACTTCCCAAATTGACTAATTCCTTGAACGTGACTACAGTGCGTTGTTATGTGTGCGATTAGTTTGCTTGGGAAACAGATTAACTTGCGCATGTAGTACGGTAATGTACACCCTATGTGGTGGATTGTGTTCTTTTATTTATATATCATTATTTTACTTAAGCGTTGTTTCCACATAGCGATTTTGATTAGTTATTTTGTCTTTTTACTGTGTTCGTATACGTTTTGATTTGTTTATTTTGCAAGTTTTACATTATAAATCTAAATCCGGCTCCACTAAGCATGACAAGATGTATATTTGATGACAAAATAATATAATGGCTTGGGCTAGATTTGAACCTATGTAGGCAGTTCTGTACCAATACCACTACGGAGGTTAAAAGGAGGAATCTGGTTTATTTTGCAAGTTTTACATTATAACTTCCATCTGTGTTCCTCCCCCAACCTCAACTCGAGTGGGGGACTGACAGTCCCCCACTCGAGTTTAGTGGGGAGTAGCCGACTCTAGACAATAGTCCGAACAGGGACGGCATGTCTGTCAGACAAGCTAAGCAAGAACTGAGAGTAAGAGATTTTAAAGATCCCTCTAGAGATATGACTTACAGTGCTAGACTTCGTGCACCTACAACTGACGTTTCTCCTGGTAGTCGACGACGTGAGGACAGTGATGCTGTGTTGGATTCACCCCTTTCTAGTCCAGCCACTGTTCCCCTCTCCAACTGATTTCATGCACTGAATACCCCTCCCCCTGTTCATGAAGCCTCCACCCCAAAAGCATCCGCGTCCCCTTCACCAGTAACTGATATTCAATCCTTGCCTCTTGCCCCGGCTCCCTCTACCGATGTTGACGATGTCATGGATTCTACCCCCTCCACCAGTAAACGCCGATCTGATGCTCTACATTCTCCCTCCTCAGATCGTCAATCTCCCTCCATAAAACGTAAGACCCTCACAGCCCGACCTATGCCTTCCAAACCTCAACGTGTCCCTCCTCGCTCTCGCATCTTCCGCTCTGATATGGGTTCTCCGTCCCAGCCTCCCTCACTCCACACCCCCTCTACGCCTGCGTCCCCCCCGCCTACTCGTCCTCGACCTCACGCACCTATCAATGTTACCGCCTCGGGCTCCCATGCACCCCACTGCGGCTGTCATGACTGCTTTGTGCGGGAGTATCGCCGGACGCCTACCCGCACTAAATCCACTGTTGCTGCGTTGATACGCTCCTTTCTCCGTGACCGACGTTTACCAACCCCTGATAACACCGCCTCTCATAACTCTTCGTGCTTATGCGCTTTTCACTTAAAGTCACGTTCAGATCTTTCACACTCCAAGATAGCTACTATCCTCCATGACCTGTCCTCTAATGTGTCCCCCCACCGTCCACGTCGAAACTCCCTGCCTTCTCATGACCCTCCCCCCCAGACCCGTTCCTCTTCATCTCCAACAGCCGAACAGTGCTGTTAATTTACGTAACCTGACGTCTCTCACTTAACCTGTTCAATCCCTATATACTACAATGGAATTGTAATGGTCTCTCATCTAGAGTCCATCTAGGTGAGATCCAGCGTTTACTCCGTGTCTATAATCCAATGTGTATTTGTTTACAACACATTGGAAATTATGATAAATCCATCACCAACTACCACCTTGCGTGCTGTTCTCTATCCCCTGATGGAGAATATGGCACAGCAATTTATGTCCATCATCGAGTAACTTTTGACTTGTTTCCCATTCGTACAAGTTTCCTACAGCACTCTATCCTTACTCTTCATATCCCCGATGGTGACTCTGTTACCATTTGCAATATCTATAACCAACCTGCTTACAATTATGACCTTTCCTTGCTTTCTCAGTTTTTCTCTACACTACCCTCTCCCATCTTACTGTTGGGTGACTTTAATGCCCATAGCCCTATATGGGACCCTACTTCCTCCAATCCTGATACAGCCGGTTCGCAGATTGAACATTTGCTTCTGAACCGTGACCTTTGCTGCCTTAATGAGGCCGACTCACACACTTACTTTTCTGCTTCCCATCATACTTATTCCTATGTTGATGTCACCCTGTGCTCCACAGCAATTGTTGATAAGTTCGAGTGGCGGGTCTGTGTTGATACGTTCTCAAGCGATCACTTTCCTGTCATCCTGTCTTACTTGCAATTCCGTCCATGTCCTTCGCTCCCTCGCTATAACTTTCACAAAGCTGACTGGGACGCATATGTCCTCCACACCAGACAAATCCCACCTTTTAATCCCTTAACCTGACAAGCGCGATATAGACCTAGGTGCTAGGGTAGTTATTTGTGCATTTCTAGCCCTGGATTCTGACAGAATTCGTTATATTTACAATATAAAGCATTATTTGTTTTCGGTATGCTTTTATTTTACATATATGATGTATATATGAACCTTCAAGAGTGCTAAAATAAGTGGGAAAAGCATTTGGGTGGTGAAAAACGAAGATATTGGCCACCCGGTCATAATCTCAGGCGAGAGAGAGCCACAGGCAGCCCTCCCCTCTCGCTGTCTGGGAGTCAACTGAGACGAGCGGGGCGGTGTGTGCCGGTGTCTGGGTGTTGCATAACGATCTTTTATGCAACCCACTTGTGCTACATTATCGCGGGAGAGAAAAATAACCGATAAATGATGATAATAAGAGGATAAATAGGTGATAATTGAGGAGGTGGGGAGGGGGGAATAAGGTGGGGAAGGAGGGGAGGGGGAGGGGTGAGAAACACATGGATGAGTACTAGAGGGGAATTATCTCACCTAGAGACAAAATCCTTTGTTTTGATAGGCCCTTTTTTTTTGGAAGGATTTTTTTATGGTCTTGCTTCCGTGAGGCCTATCGCGTTCCCTATAGGAAGCCTTCCGTGAGGCCTATCGCGCTTGCCGGGTTAAGGGATCCTGATGAAACGCATTCATTCCTCGTTAATTTTTTTACTAATGCAGCTACTAAGTCTATACCCCAGACGACTTCTTCCCCCCTACGTCGTCGAGTCCCCTGGTGGGACAGCACCTTATCCACTCTTGCTAAAAGTAAACATGAATTAGGCCGCCGCCTTGATAGTCTCAATAAACGTTACAATTCTTTATGTTCACGCTTACCTTTACGTGATGATCTTCTATGCCATTCCATCTCGTTATTGATGGATATATGTGCCATCAAACCTCACTACAATCGACTATCAGCTAAATTCCGTCGAGAAGTCATCCGTAGTAGATCCGAATCCTGGAAAACTTATGTCTCCACCATTTCCCCGTCTACCCCGATATCATGCGTTTGGCATAAATTCAGGAATATTAACAGCCTTCACATTGCCCCTCCGCGCCATGCTTTGGTACACGGTGGCCGTACTGTTCACGATCCCCTTGAGATATCGAACCTCTTGGGTCAACCTCTTGCCCATGTCAGCAGTAATGAGAGGTTAGACGATAATTTCCGCCGCCATAAACTTGAAATGGAGTCGATCCCCCTCAACTTCTCTTCACCAGACACCTTTGATTATAATGCATGTTTTTTTTTGTTTTTTTTTTCTTTTTCTATGTGATTGAGGGAGGCAAAAGGCATTACTGCCTATAGCGAGTGCCTCCCCCATAGTTGAAAGAGTGACAGGGCCAAAATCAAGGGACGTTCGAGCCAAAATGCCTGGACACACGGAGTTTGAAGCAATTTAAGTCATAGGAAGAGGGAAAGACTGATTCTGGGAGAGAGTTCCAGAGCTCAGCTGTTGAGTAGAAGAAAGTTTGAGAGTAACGTTTCACTCTTGGGTTGGAGAGTTGCACAGAGTAGGGGTGGGATTGAGTTGCAAGACGGGTACCACGTGCCCTACATAAAGGAGGTGGTATGCACTGGGATAGCTCTGAGGAACACTGATTATTATAGTAGCGATAGAATAGCGAGAGAGATGCAACATTGCGGCGGAGAGAGAGAGATTGCAGAGAGTTGGTGAGTGGACGGGAGTTAATGATACGAAAGGCCTTCCTTTCAACTTTTACTATGGATGAATTTGAACATGCACTCTCCAATTGTCCTAACTCCGCTCCTGGCCAAGATAACATAAGTTTTGCCTTACTAACTAACTTAGCCCCCCTTGCTAAATCCTACCTCTTGCAATTTTATAATCAGGTGTGGATCCGTCATCAATTTCCTACCTCATGGAAACATGCTATTGTCGTCCCAATTGCAAAACCTGGAAAAGACCCGAGCTTGCCCTCGAGTTATAGACCAATATCCCTCACCAGTTGTCTTTGTAAATTAATGGAGAAATTGGTCAATACTAGACTCACTTGGTTCCTCCGTCAAAACACTATTCTCACTCCGACCCAATTTGGCTCTCAGAAAGATCGATCTACTCTGGACTCGCATACGTTATTAGAATCTCATATCAAGCGTGGCTTTGAAAGTAAGTCCATCACCGTCGCCGTTTTCTTTGACATCCAGAAGGCATATGATACCACATGGCGGCGTCCCATCCTGCAACTACTTCATGATAGTGGTGCCCGTGGCCATCTACCTTTTTTTATTTCCAACTTTCTTTCTGATCGAACATTCCAGACTCGAGTAGAGGGAATTCTTTCTAATGTCTTTCCACTCGTCAATGGTGTTCCCCAGGGCAGCGTTCTCAGCAGCAAACTTTTTGCCGCGGCCATAAATAAAGTCATTCACCAATTGTTGCCGGAAGTCCATGGCAGCCTGTACGTTGATGATTTTACCATCTATTGCACTGCCCGTACCCTCAGACATGCTCAACGTATACTCAACATCTCCATCCAACGGGTGATCGCCTGGGCATCTTCAGTTGGCTTTCAGTTTTCGGCTGAGAAAACTAAGGCAATAGTCTTCTATCGAGACAAACGCTGGCTCCGTGGCCAGTCAATATCGCTTCGAATGGGACCCTCTCAGATTTCTTTCTATCCCAGTGTTAAATTCTTAGGTGTAATCTTTGACCAACATCTCAACTGGAGAGACCATGTTCAGTATACTAAAGGTAAAGGCCTTCGTGCTCTCAACCTCCTCAGAAAACTATCCCATACCACTTGGGGTGCCAGATGTACCACTATGTTGATGCTCTACAAGGCGGTGGTTCTTTCCATCCTCGACTACGGCTGCCCCATTTATGGGTCTGCCTCTGCTTCCGTTTTGAAGATGTTGGACCCTGTTCATACGCAGGGTATGCGTCTCTGTACTGGAGCTTTCCGTTCCTCCCCAAATACCTCCGTCTTAGCTGAGAGTGGCGAGCCCCCGCTCTCCCTCCATCGCGATTTAGTTACTATGCGCCGTGCATTAAAAATTAAACATAGTGACTCTCCCACTAATTCCCTTTTCAGTGATATCTTCATTCCCGATCCGTGTCCATCTTCCCCCTCCTTTCCGATTCGTGCTACAATTCTCCTCAACTCTCTTGACTTTCACATTGCTGTTTCGCCGCCTGTTGTCTCCCCTTCCCCCCCATGGGTTGTCTCTCTCCCCAATGTTTGCACTCACCTCTCCTTCCTCTCTAAGAGATATCCTTTTGTCCCTAGCCATCACTGCCAACACGCACTCGAACACATACGTCGTAAAGGCCCCCATTTTTCCATCTTCACTGACGGGTCTAAGACTGACTCTGGGGTGGGCCTCGCTGCTGTGTCCTCTACTCAGCTCCTTCAGTTTTCTCTCCCGCCCCAAGCCTCTATCTTTACTGCTGAACTTTTAGCTATCCAATCTGCTATTGACATTATACGTGACACCCCTCAACAGCCCTTTATAATTTACAGTGACTCTCGTAGTGCCCTCGAAGTGCTCCGTGCTTATTCGTCCTCCCACGTAATAGTTTTAGCCATAAAACACGCTCTCCACGAGAGGAGCCTACGTGGATTCCAGGTCCAGTTATGTTGGATTCCTGCTCACATCGGTGTCCGTGGCAATGAAGACGCCGATACTGCGGCTAAGAATGCTATTTTGATGATCCCTCGCCAGCCCCACCTTCCGTTAGGTGATTGGCTGTCCTTACTCAAGCCTTCTATTCTTTGCACATGGCAATCTCATTGGGATGCTCTACCCTGCAATAATAAACTCCGTGCAATCAAACCTTCTGTCCGTCCTTGGCCCTCGTCTTCCAGGTCTCACAGGAAGTTTTACTAACTAGACTTAGGATAGGCCATTCCCGGCTGACTCACGGTTATTTGATGTCCACTCCCTGCACTCCGCTCCCTACCTGCTCCTCCTGTCATTCCCCTCTAACTGTTCGCCACGTCTTTGACTGCCCAGATACTGCCCGTCTGCGTACGGTTTGTTTTGGTACTAAATCATTCACTGACCTTTTATCCGATTCTCCGTCATTTTCCTTCCCCCCCTATCGTCCGTTTTTTGCGTCGCCTTAAGCTCCTTTCAGTAATCTGATCCAATCCTTCGGGCCAGACCTATGAGAGTTCCGTATGGAGCTCCGTGGTCTGGTTAATCTGCTCTACATAACTAACTCCGAACAGGGACATCACAGCACATCAATATAACAAAACACAAAATCACACGCATCTAGGTCGTCCAGGAAAAATACCCAGAGACCCAGGCCCAGCTATATTCTTAGGTCCCAGATCTCCCGGAGAGGGTCCTAGCCCTAGCTACAGTATTATATTTGTCATCAAATACACATCTTGTCATGCTTAGGGGAGATGGATTTTGATTAAAAGACTGTCGGTCCCCCACTGGAGTTGAGGTTGGGGGAGGAACACAGGTGGAAGTACTTTATCAGATTCCTCCTTTTAACCTCCTTAGTGGTATTGGTGACAGACCCCCTGCCTGCATAGATTCTAATCCTAGCCCTAGCTAGTGTATGAAGCGTTTGTTGAATTATTATTGTAATGCTGGAGTGGCAGTGGTTATGTAAACCGTGAAACCAGCTCCATATGTTGAAAAGGTACAACCATTCACATTGTAAATGCAACATTGGCCTACTGCATTTTTCAAGTCTGCCATTGCAGAGAGAGGTTGGATGAGTGACATATAAGCGCTCAATCTCAGCCTCCTGTGTTCAGACCATTATTCCTGCACCACGCAGGATCCAAAATGTCCTTGCTTGTGTTCGAGCAGACAGATTACTGTAGTGATGAGGAACTCGGGTATCAGAAAATTTGGAAAACAAAAATAGTTAGAGTTACTGCAGGGTGTACCGTGTACAGCACATGTAGCTTTATGTAAGAAAGCAAGAGTGTATATCAAGGGTACAAGGGAAATCAAGCAACAACAGATCCAGTGACCCCTCAAGACTTCTTGCCCTCTTAAAACACTGATGGTCAAGTATCCAAACAGTAGTTTAGAGTGGGTAAGGGAAAAATTGAAAGGGAAGACTACCCTGGGACAAATGTCCGTGGCAGGATTAGGAGATGTTAGTAGAGGACAGTTGTTAGCAATATAATAAGAGGGATTTTTTTTTTTTTTTAATCTACAAATGCAGTCAGTCATGGATTTAAGGCAAGGTGTTTGTCTAGGCGAAGTTTAAGAGAATCAACGGTGCTGCAGTCCATGCCATTTCGGGGAAGCCCATTCCACAAGTTGACAACTCGATTGAAGAAGAAATTCTTAGACGCATGTTAGTTAAAAGATTTACTAATAATTTTGCAACCGTTCCCCCGCGTGTAAATTGATTGGTCGATAGTGAAATATTTATTACAGTTCATATTGTCGATGCCTTTAATGATTTTGAACACTTTAATTAAGTCCCCTCTTAACCCGGGAACTGCCGGGACTTTTAAGAGTTCCCCCGGCGGACTGCGGGAAGACTCTTAACCCGGGAGCTGCGGGGAGACTCTTAAGAGTTCCCCCGGCGCACTGCGGGGAGACTCTTAAGAGTCGGAGAAAAAAAAAATCAACTTTTGACATCGAAATTTTTTTTTTTTTTTATTTTTTATTTTTTTTTTGGCCCCTGGGCCATGCAAAATCTCAGTCCTCTACCTCCCCTCCTTCCCCACTTTCCTCCTCTCCTTATCACCTATTTTCCCTGTTATTCCCTTATTCTGAGGTATATTTTCGTGCTAACATTAGAAATCCGATTGGAGGGTGTGGTCATCACTGATAGCAAGCGAGTGCAAGAGAGAGAGAGAGAGTATCAATCGACTGTGTCTCAGTGGCCTTGGGGGAAATTGGCGGGAAAGCAGATTGCCTCACCCATACATTATACAACTCGCGGGCTATATCTCCGATTTTGACCATCCAAACGCTGTTTTCACTCGTTTTATTGTTGTTTCAGGTTAATACCTTTATAATCAACCCATAATAGGCGCATATGGATAAGTATTAATGCTATTAATGGCACAATGAATATTTTAGTGACGGAAACACCTCAAATACGTCAGCACAGGGGGACGTTTCCAATTACCCCCATGCGCACTTCAGAGGTTAAGAGTAAGGGGAAAAAAAAAATCTATTTAAAACCCCCAATTTTTTTTTTTTTTTTATTTATTTATTTTTTTTTTGCCCCTGGGCCATGCCAAATATCACTCCTCCACGTCCCCTCCTTCCCCACTTTCCTCACCTCCTTCAGTTATCACCTATTTTCCCTGTCATTCCCTTGTTCTGTGGTTAATTTTCGTGCTAACATTAGTGAGTTAGTAGCAGGGCGTTGTCATCACTGTTACCAAGCGTGGGAAAGAGCGAGAGAGAGACTATTGCGGAACAGTGTCTCTCCAGACAAGGGGAGGGGTGGAGGGCAGGGAGGTTGCCTCAGCCATACATTATGTAACTCCCGGCCTGTATCGCCGATTTTGACCATCCAAACACTGTTTCCACTTGTTTTATTGTTGTAACAGGTTAATACCTTTATAATCAACCTATAATAGGCGCATATGGATAAGTATTAATGCTATTTATGGTAAAATAATGATGTTAGTGATGGGAACAGCTCAAATACGACAGCACAGGAGTGTGGTGTCTCATACCCCCCATGCGCACTTCTTAGGTTAAAGGTGAATTACGGAAGCAAATCAATGCTGCAATTAGTATTTTACTATGTAGTAATGGTCAAGATATGTTGCATTACTGAACGTTACGGTGCTATAAATAAACCTAATAATACAAATATGCAATAATTGTTTTTCTGGCGTGTAGTTGAAGCTTGCTGACAGAAAACAGCTGGGAGAGAAGGTGGGTGTTGATTGGCTATGCAGGCTCGTGATGTAAACAGGGTTGCCATATTGGCTTATTTCAAGCCAAAAAACTCGAATTTGGCTCCTTTTAAAACGGATTGGCTTCCAAATATTAGGTTTGGCACATTCTTGTAATTTGGCTTATATTTGGCTCCTTTAAAAAAAATCTTAACACAACTTAGAACAGTCTTATTGAAATGCTAGGTTTTACCAGGGTTAAATAGGAATGGGAATTATCCCCAGGCTACCTTTAGGATCAACCTTTCCTGGTACCTGGCGCGGGGTACGAACCTCTGAAGGGAATTTAACCCCCCTAAAAACCCACAGGTTTTGAGATGCCTTGGGTGGGGTTCGAACCCTGGTTAGTGATGCACCACCATCACCACCAGGCCCGCGCGCTAACCCACTGTACTACCACGGACGTACAAAAGTATAGCAACCTTAGTCCGATTTTTAAGAACCACGGTGATAGTCTCTCGAGATGAGTTTATTGGACTTACCATCTACGACTATTTTACGCTATACCTGACGTCAACTCGGGTTAGTATTATTGTGGGTGCGGGACATTTTCGAGGGCATTACACTTATAATAAGGTGTGGGGCTTTCATCTAAATGATAGTCTATCACCATAAATATTTCGTTTTCTTTAAATATCCCATTATATGGTAATGTTGGTACCACTGATATTACCCAGAAGTCTGTGCCCACTGCCTTCCTCGCTTTAAATTTTAAACAGTGGAGTGAGCCTGCAGAAGAGGGGATTTGTAAGTGAAATGCTGGGTGTGAAGGGAATTCATGGTCTCCTGAAATATCCCCAGGCTACCTTTAGGATCAACTTTTTCCTGGTACCTGGCGCGGGGTACGAACCTCTGAAGGGAATTTAACCCCCCTAAAATTTTAACCCACAGGTTTTGAGATGCCTTGGGTGGGGTTCGAACCCTGGTTAGTGACCCAACCATCACCACCAGGCCCGCGCGCTAACCCACTGTACTACCACGGACGTACTAAAAGTATAGCAACCTTAGTCCGATTTTTAAGAACCAGGTGATAGTCTCGTGGTGTTATCACGTGATGAGTTTATTGGACTTACCATCTACGACTATTTTACGCTATACCTGACGTCAACTCGGGTTAGTATTATTGTGGGTGCGGGACATTTTCGAGGGCATTACATTACATCCTTCTTTAACTAGGCTAGTCCCTAGCCTATTTTAAGGTCGTAAGGTATCGTAGCTGTATTACCTCAGCAATCTCAATATTGTTGGTATAGGGTTCGCGTGACGGGTGCTCCACGTAGCTACCTGGTCACGTTCCCTAGCTGCCACCAATGAAATGCTGGGTGTGAAGGGAATTCATGGTCTCCTGAAATATCCCCAGGCTACCTTTAGGATCAACTTTTTCCTGGTACCTGGCGCGGGGTACGAACCTCTGAAGGGAATTTAACCCCCTAAAAACCCACAGGTTTTGGCTGCCTTGGGTGGGGTTCGAACCCTGGTTAGTGACCCAACCATCACCACCAGGCCCGCGCGCTAACCCACTGTACTACCACGGACGTACTAAAAGTATAGCAACCTTAGTCCGATTTTTAAGAACCAGGTGATAGTCTCGTGGTGTTATCACGTGATGAGTTTATTGGACTTACCATCTACGACTATTTTACGCTATACCTGACGTCAACTCGGGTTAGTATTATTGTGGGTGCGGGACATTTTCGAGGGCATTACAGTAAGGTAAGGATTTTACTTTTTGCTCGTGTTTGGTATACATTTATTGATACTCTGTTGAATTTATAAATTGCTCTATACCACTTGGATACTTGAAAATGGTATATTGAGGAAGACATCCATGCATAAACAGTGAAATGTGCATTTCAAGTAGGCCTACCGTATGTAGGTCTAAGTGGCATACGATCACAGGCAATAACAGGCAAAATAATAGGTTTGGCTTATTTGGCTTCCAATTTGTACACATTTGGCTCTTTTCCTCCCAAAAAATCTGGCAACCCTGGATGTAAACTGAGACCGGGAGAATTTGAAGACAGTAAACAAACTCATATAAGTAAAGGTGGGATGATACCCTCTGTGACATTTATTCATTAATAATGGCGAACTGTGTGACTTTATGGTATAATAATATTTCTAGGGCACCAGTGAATTATGCCAAAGCTCACTCAAAGCAATACAGTGAGAATATTTTGATTAATTTAGTTTTACTTGAAGCCAGACCAGACGTATTTTAGAGAAGCATCCTGGATTGTTGTTGGTGTGTTATTTTATACTAGCCCTCTGGGCCAGGGCCCTCACAAGGCTAGTGTTCGGTGAGGAGGTGCAAAGTCTAGTCATGTAACTGTCAGTAGTCAGATATCATCATAAAGTTAGGTGGCTTTCAGGAATTGTCTAATTGGAGTGATATAGCCTACATGAATTTGGTCTGAGCATCATAACCTGGTGCTAGTTTATACCAACTACATCTTTAGGTATTCCTTTGCAGGCTTTGCTTTGGGTATTAGAACTGTTCTTAAAAATAAATATATAATAGGACTAATAGCCGAACATATAGCCTATAGGGCCTAGGCCTATTTACAAACTCCAAATAGGCCTACATGACATATCTAGTTGAATAATCAGGTCTCCCCCAATCCATTTAGTAGGTTAGATATTAACATAACCTAGAACTAATTTTACCATTGGGTGATGTATTTTACCCTAATTAAATGTTGTAATACTATACAGTATTAGCTCATAATGTGTATAGGACTATAGCCTAGGCTTAGTTCTAGTTGAACATTAAAATTAATATTTACTTCGACTGACAATTCTTCCAGTGGCACAGTTCTAATATCTACAGGATATAGGCTATCCTAGGAGGTTTGGAATACCTAACCTAATATGCTAACCCAAAATATTTTAAAGTTGTACATTAAGAGTATCCATTGGTTTAATCTAATATTAACTATCCTCTCCTATACCTAACCAAATCTTATCCTACCTTCCCTACGGTGGTGATCTCTTCTTCTTGGTTTACCCGCTGTGTTCAGTAGCTTAAACTAGGCCTAGTCAAGTCACTACAGTGACTACACCAAGATAATTAAAAGTTTTATAGGGCCGGATTTAGGTTTCACAGATGGGTATTAGGCCTATTTGTATGTGTTAGGTATGGGTGATGTCCTGGCTCCATTTACATACATGAAAAACAAATATTTAGTAGGGCCTAGCTTCATGAATAACTTTTGTATGGATCATTGATATAGGCTAGCCTAGTGTTTCTGAAGTAGTGCTGCTACAAACTTTATTTTTTTGTATTGGCATATCGACGAAAAGTTACAAGGCCTAACTAGAAAAATAACATGAATATCTGATGTTTGAGTCACGTCTATGGTGTTTCGTCGACGGCAGGGGGGCGACACCCCTCATAGTCCCTTCTCAACACCTCTCTCCCCCCCCTTTTCACAAGTCCTGGATCCACCGTTTTAGAATGTAGGCCTAGGCTAACTGTGCTTCGAAATTTCTAAATGCAAGTATCTCATACCAGGGTAAGAATGACGAAGTGTCTAGCCTAGGCTATGTAAGCATCTCATACCAAGGTAAGAATGATTGAAGTGTGTAGCCCTAGTCTAGCCTTTATCAAGGTAAACCTTGCCTGATGTAATCAACCAAACCCTTTTATAGAGCGTCAACCACATCCCTATCAGAGAAAATCCAACCAAGAACCCCATGGCTAATTCTCAACTCCCAAAGTATTTCTAAATTATAGCCTATTGATGGACGTAGACATTTTGTATGGTCTGCTGTGGAATCTATTTTTGTCAGCTGAGAATGCCCTAGCCTAGTAAACACAGACTCGTAAGGGGATTAATACAATATACTGTGTAAATGATACATCAGGAACCAGCACTTCATAATCATAATTTGTTCCCATTTTGCTCATCATCTTGACTAGAGGGACTAGAGATAGGGAGAATCTGGGAGACCGCTACCTCGTGTCATGTTTGTTGTGGTAACCGGTGATCTCAGCAGACGATGCGCCTATCATCGTAGCGGAAAATAGTTGCCTATTTGCTTTCAAGTATTGTTATTATTATATATTTTTTCATATGAATTATGTCTATAAGTGTCTGGTATATTTGTGGATAACTATATTCATATATAGTTTGGTTTATGTGAGTAACTCATCTTTTTTATTCTGCCTCCGCAATTCACCTTTAATCTGCACTGGGTTAAAGGAAATAAATTTAATTCTCTAAGACGCTCCTTGTATGGTTTGTTCTTTAGGCAAGGCATCTTATGAGCAAGATACAGAAGAATTGCTTTTAGTTTAGTAAAAATTTACCAGAACGTCCCGGATTTCCCAAACTGACTAATTCCTTGAATGTGACGATTATAGGTAAAATGCCCCAGAACGAGAAGCCCACCACAGAAGCCATGAACGAACACCACACAGAAACACCAAAGGAAAGGTCCACAGAACGAAAGGACCAGCTGACCGAGCCAGCCATTTCAGACAGGCCCAAGCCCGCAGGGCTAAACAGCTCCAGGACACACCCATTTACCTTTTCTAAAACTGACCATTTTCCACACCTCACGTACACTAACCCCCTCGTGTCCTACACTCCTAACTACAAAGATGATGAACAGGAATATACATTCATATTAAAAACACCCATGCCTGTCCCGACGTTGAGCCAATGCCAACACATCAGACAGCCATAATTATATCTATGTATGTTCTTGCATCCGAGAAGTAGATGTTATATATCTTAGAAGTTCAAACACCCACGCTTGTCCCTAGACCTCGTATATCATTTTCCATGACGAGTATAGATATATGTAACCCGTGCTCAGTCGCCCCTTGCATTGCTCCTCTAGTAACTAAGTATTAATATTAACATTCCCTAACATCTTGTCTTGCCAGACTAAGCTTCTGAAGACCCATCGCCCCATAAATCTATGTATGCAATCCTTAGGTTAAGTATTTTTATCTGCCATTGTGTTCACCTTTTTTCATTTACTTTCCACAATTGTCATACGTCTTCCCCTTGCCTCCTTCGTATCCACAGCCCACACTACGCCAATTTATTTCGTGTCTTACACCTCTTACCCCAACCAGAGATTGTATAAGATAACCTGGTTACCAGTATCTGTCATAAGTACCCCGAAACAATAACTAAGTACCCCTACGAACTGCCGCTGTGGTTGGTATTTTATATTTAATAGAAAACGCAGTTCCCAGGGCCAACTAATAGTATCCATAACCCTCTGACTGATCACATAACTCTATCTTTTCCAGACTCATATACCACCCCATAGTTGCATTCCCCGGTAGCATTTGGCTAACGTATTCTACTGCCTTTTCAAACTTCCATATCAATTGTAGCCTAATGCCACCCCCACGCCCAGGGACCTTAGGGGCAAAATTTCCCTGTAGCCCTTGAACTTCCCCCCCCTCTCATTAAGACACCCGCGCTTCTCGACTCTTGTCCGACCTAGCCTCTCTCTCATACCTCTTGAAGATCCTTGAATTGTCCGTTACTAACGCTCTCCAACCTTTTATATATATACTCCTATCCAGCCTACCTTCACTTAGTAGGCCAGAACAACATTAGAACTTTACTAGCCCCTTGCATGCCATCTATTCTCTTACAACACATTCACAACCCTGCACCCAATGGTCGTCGGTGCGAGGCTAGCCGCCCCGCCAGTAACTAACTTCTATTGCCATACTTCCAGATAAATGTGGCAGAGTTAGCAACCCAGTCTCCACCATATCCAGCAAAACCTACAATTAACAACCAGCCGAGTAAAACCAGCTAGCTAAGGCACCTTCGGTTTTGGTATTAAAGACACTCACATCTGTCTCATACACAGAGGGTTATTACAAACACTGGTGATATGGCAAGCCCCTAGCCACAGCCGCCGGACGACTATATCAGAGAGAGGGCGCCCAGCTCCCCCTTTTTGCCCACCCGAGGAGGGAGACCCCCACCCCCGCGGAGGTATACCTGGCCCCTGTTTTGACTTTCGAGTCATTGCCAGGTAGCACAGGAATTCTTCCTATCAATGAACTAACCATGAATGACTAACACCTTTACTAACCTCTATTACCTCACAATAAACCATTTACCTTTCTTGCATGCTCTGATCACTAAATTAGCACCTCAGCTATACCATAGAATGAAGATTGAACAATCTAGAGAGACGCTCCTATCACAGCTGTCCCCATCCTCCTCGCAAAGTAGATCCAGTCTCTCTCCCCTAAATACGTCCAGTATAGCCAAAATAGTACCTCTTACTAAGGCTCAGTTATATGAAAATATAAAGGCTTCCTATCGCCCTGTGCCACAACAGTAAATACCATCTTACCTAGTCCCCATATCTATTGAGAGCTCAATTAAGTCCATAAGACTCGAGATCCCTACTGTCTACAGGGTCCAGAACCGAGCCTATAAATCTAACTCCCGCCCCCAGTCAAATCAGTTGAAAGCTAGACACCAACCAGGGGTCACTACCCTGCAGTTAATTTCTAGCTCTGCCCTTGTGTTGTTCCGGAGTGAGATCCCAGAACCGGCAGACTCCGTGGCAGATTTGGATAGAAGGACCTGCCCACGTATTGAAGAACTTCACACATATGGCCCCCCTGGACGGCCGCGGAACCAGTCGTTAGCCCCCAACATCATGGACGCAAGATAACCAGGACCAGACCCATCAGATACTACCCAAGATTCCCTTTAGCAGTACTACATATTACTGTGCTGTTTTAGATTCACTAATTAATATTTCTACGAAGTGGCTAAGACCTTGCCCAGTGTAATTCATACTTAACCATTCCATTTGGGACGTACTAAGCGATCAGTGCTCTTTAATTAACAGGCGACCTTGACTCTCGTAATTACTTTATTCAGATATTAAAACTCTAGTGATATCTAACGTTCGCCCACTGATTTGCGTTCTATGTATTTCTGAGACAAGGATATAAAACTTAGATCAGTACCCCCTGAGGTTACTAGAATTCCCGTGCTCTAAAAATACGTGTGTCTAATCTAGTCTGTGAACTACTACTTGTGCACCAGAGCTACCAGTAATAAATCTAACAGTGAATATGAATCTATAAGTAACATTGATGGTCTTCGGTATATAAACCTGTGAAATCAAAGCCAGTGATCAGAAGATTAATACCTGAACGTTGGAAGTGGGAGACTAGGCTCCATCCAGATCCACTTATGCTAGTGTTGTTCAATTCTATTATATTGTCTTACACAAGTATTCTGCAGTGGTATATCAATAAACGTGATCATGTAACTTGCTACCATGTGTTTCTTTGTGTTCTCTATTCCTCATATCTTGTATTGTGCATGCAGCCTTATATACGCAGTCAATTTAGAACTCACATTACCCAAGTTAAACCTGTAGAAAAACAGGGCATAACATTGGCGGCAGCGGTGGTTCTTGATTCAGATAAAAGGTTGCATTACACTGCAAGTTTGGAACAGTAGAAGCATGGCAACATCGCGAAATCTTCAGCCACTCGCACACATTCCCAAGTATGATGTAAACACATATGATATCACCAGTTACTTAGACATAATAAAGCCAGTGTACGATGTGGTACTTCATAATGACCGCGAAAAAATCGCCATGGCAATTTTGCATATTGTACAGTTGGGAGAAGCCGTTTCCCAACTTGTTGATAAGCCTACCTTTAAAGAATTTATTCACCAAATGGTGACACAGAATACGCCAGAGAGTACCTGGAACCAGTTTCGATCCTTCGTGATCCGGACTTTAGATCCACTTTTGGGTTCCCCCGTCGCCCCCAAAATAATAAAAGTCGACGAGATCAAGTATGAAGGGGATATAATGTGACCCTCATACAACTCTACAGATACGTGAGGACCACGTATAGCTATGAAGATTACGACCAACAAAATGAACTCTTATTCACCGCATTGTTAAACATCCTCCCACCCCACATCACCGCCCATCTCGACCCGTATGGCTTATTCGAAGAACATATGCTCTCCATCAGAGAAGAATGCCTACGCAGTTCAATGAATCCCCTATCCAACCTTTTAGCCCCTATCCAAGACTCCGTGCACCCGTCCAAAATGACTTCCGGTGAAAGTCCAACCCCAGTGAACTCTTCCCCCACCAACCCTCCGCAGCCCCCCCAACAAGCCCCGTATTCTAGCTATGCCTACCTATATAGGCCTACCACAACATATTTTCCCCATGACCCCAGAAATGTTCAGCTAACAAATTTTCCAACAAAATTTCCCTTGTGACAGTTTTCCGTCGGTAGCTTGTGACAGTTTTCAGTCAGTAGCTCCCTTCCACCCCCACACAATTCACACCCCTAGAAAACTTCGAAACCCCACACTTGACTCGCCCTCTCATGTCAAACAAACTCACCAGTCCCAGATAACCTCTAACCAGACCGAGACTGCCACCAAGAAAATTCCCCAAACTCGTCCTGTTAATGTCAAACAAACCCACCAACCCCAGATAACCGCTAACCAGACCGTGACTGCCACCAAGAAGATTCCTAAAATTCGTCCTGTTAACAACCCCAAATCAATACATCAGTCCTCTACCAATAACCCCTGTTCTACACCTAACTCTTCCCCCACCAACCCGCCGCAGTCCCCCCAACAAATCCCGTTTCCTAACTCGCTCACCTCTCACCACCCTGACCCACCCACACGCGCCGTTAACCCTCCCCTCACGCGTGACGACCTAGGGACCCAACTATGTTCCCCCCCTTCCCCCAGAAATACTCAGCTATTCCCCCACCAACAAAATCTCCCTTGTGACAGTTTTCCGTCAGTAGCTCCCTTCCACCCCCCCACAATTCACACCCCTAATAAACTTCAAAACCCCACACTTGACTCACCCCCTCATGACAGACAAACCCACCAACCCCAGATAACCTCTAAGCAAACCGTCACTGCCACCGACACACCCCACCACTCTGATCCTCCCACACGC
Organism: Paralithodes platypus; assembly: GCA_032716605.1. Taxonomy (NCBI): domain Eukaryota; kingdom Metazoa; phylum Arthropoda; class Malacostraca; order Decapoda; family Lithodidae; genus Paralithodes; species Paralithodes platypus. The sequence continues at coordinate 85,741,256 of CM064513.1, read as the reverse complement.
GCCGTTAATCCCCCCCTCACGCGTGACCCCCACCAAAGTGATTTCCCCCCCCTCATGTGTACCGAACACCTGCTCACCAGTCGGTCCCCCACCATCATGAGCCCAGCTAAACTTTCAACCTCCACCTCTTCACCCCTACCCCACCCGCCCCAAAATCCCCCCCCAAAGATCCCGCTCGACGAAATACCACTCCCATCCCAATCCAACCACAAAACTTTTTCCACCTTGGCTAAACCCCAAAATACTCTCTCTCTCGCCCCAAACAACATAATCAACCTCTCAACTTCAACCACTCCTCTAAATCCCATCCATGTCTCTCCCGGAAATAAAATCAGTCTAAATTCAACCCCTCTCAAACCACAACCCTGCCTGCCCAGACCCCCCCCACCATCTCCCTATCAAATCCCCACACACCAAACCTCCAAACCACCCGATCATAGTAAACTCTCAACCTTCAGCCTTACTCACCCTTCCCCAAACCCCACTCACGACCACAACTCTCTACACAATTCAACCCCTCCCCAGCACCAACCTCTTCCGCAACAACAACCCCGACTCGACCTGCCCGTTTCATCTTTAAAACCCCCCTATCACTACCCCCGACCGAAACCACTTAGACCCCCCCTCCAAAACTGGCCCCGGGCCAGCTCGCCCCCAGACCCACATTCCTAACGACAAGAACTAACGGTATATCCACCCCGCCCTTCCAAAGTGAAAGTGAACCACCACCCCCTATTACCAGACCGTCACCCAGACTAACGGCGACCCTCCCCCCCCTGATGATGATGAGGATATTATTGTACTAAATTGTTTCGAATGTTTTCAATTCCTAAGCGATTGGGCATGATTCTATAAATTTACATGTTTTCCATATACTGTATATATTATTTTTTTTCCTTAGTCATACTACTTTTCTTGTTACATACACTTTTCTGACTATCTTTTAAATTTGCTTTATACATTGTCAAACACTTTACCTCTTCTTAATTTCCTGTGTTCTTAATTATCTGTCCTTTCTTAAATTTACATGTTTTCCATATACTGTATATACTATTTTGTTTTCCTTAGTCATACTACTTTTCTTGTTAATCTACACTTTTCTGACTATCTTTTAAATTTGCTTTATACATTGTTAAACACTTTACCTCTTCTTAATTTCCTGTGTTCTTAATTATCTGCCCTTTCTTAAATTTACATGTTTTCCATATACTGTATATATTATTTTTTTCCCTTAGTCATACTACTTTTCTTGTTAACCTACATTTTTCTGACTATGCTTCTTTTTACTTCACCCTTGAGGCTCGAGGACGAGCCTATAATGAAGGAGAGGGAAGTAAAATGCCCCAGAACGAGAAGCCCACCACAGAAGCCATGAACGAACACCACACAGAAACACCAAAGGAAAGGTCCACAGAACGAAAGGACCAGCTGACCGAGCCAGCCATTTCAGACAGGCCCAAGCCCGCAGGGCTAAACAGCTCCAGGACACACCCATTTACCTTTTCTAAAACTGACCATTTTCCACACCTCACGTACACTAACCCCCTCGTGTCCTACACTCCTAACTACAAAGATGATGAACAGGAATATACATTCATATTAAAAACACCCATGCCTGTCCCGACGTTGAGCCAATGCCAACACATCAGACAGCCATAATTATATCTATGTATGTTCTTGCATCCGAGAAGTAGATGTTATATATCTTAGAAGTTCAAACACCCACGCTTGTCCCTAGACCTCGTATATCATTTTCCATGACGAGTATAGATATATGTAACCCGTGCTCAGTCGCCCCTTGCATTGCTCCTCTAGTAACTAAGTATTAATATTAACATTCCCTAACATCTTGTCTTGCCAGACTAAGCTTCTGAAGACCCATCACCCCATAAATCTATGTATGCAATCCTTAGGTTAAGTATTTTTATCCGCCATTGTGTTCACCTTTTTTCATTTACTTTCCACAATTGTCATACGTCTTCCCCTTGCCTCCTTCGTATCCACAGCCCACACTACGCCAATTTATTTCGTGTCTTACACCTCTTACCCCAACCAGAGATTGTATAAGATAACCTGGTTACCAGTATCTGTCATAAGTACCCCGAAACAATAACTAAGTACCCCTACGAACTGCCGCTGTGGTTGGTATTTTATATTTAATAGAAAACGCAGTTCCCAGGGCCAACTAATAGTATCCTTAACCCTCTGACTGATCACATAACTCTATCTTTTCCAGACTCATATACCACCCCATAGTTGCATTCCCCGGTAGCATTTGGCTAACGTATTCTACTGCCTTTTCAAACTTCCATATCAATTGTAGCCTAATGCCACCCCCACGCCCAGGGACCTTAGGGGCAAAATTTCCCTGTAGCCCTTGAACTCTTCCCCCCCCTCTCATTAAGACACCCGCGCTTCTCGACTCTTGTCCGACCTAGCCTCTCTCTCATACCTCTTGAAGATCCTTGAATTGTCCGTTACTAACGCTCTCCAACCTTTTATATATATACTCCTATCCAGCCTACCTTCACTTAGTAGGCCAGAACAACATTAGAACTTTACTAGCCCCTTGCATGCCATCTATTCTCTTACAACACATTCACAACCCTGCACCCAATGGTCGTCGGTGCGAGGCTAGCCGCCCCGCCAGTAACTAACTTCTATTGCCATACTTCCAGATAAATGTGGCAGAGTTAGCAACCCAGTCTCCACCATATCCAGCAAAACCTACAATTAACAACCAGCCGAGTAAAACCAGCTAGCTAAGGCACCTTCGGTTTTGGTATTAAAGACACTCACATCTGTCTCATACACAGAGGGTTATTACAAACACTGGTGATATGGCAAGCCCCTAGCCACAGCCGCCGGACGACTATATCAGAGAGAGGGCGCCCAGCTCCCCCTTTTTGCCCACCCGAGGAGGGAGACCCCCACCCCCGCGGAGGTATACCTGGCCCCTGTTTTGACTTTCGAGTCATTGCCAGGTAGCACAGGAATTCTTCCTATCAATGAACTAACCATGAATGACTAACACCTTTACTAACCTCTATTACCTCACAATAAACCATTTACCTTTCTTGCATGCTCTGATCACTAAATTAGCACCTCAGCTATACCATAGAATGAAGATTGAACAATCTAGAGAGACGCTCCTATCACAGCTGTCCCCATCCTCCTCGCAAAGTAGATCCAGTCTCTCTCCCCTAAATACGTCCAGTATAGCCAAAATAGTACCTCTTACTAAGGCTCAGTTATATGAAAATATAAAGGCTTCCTATCGCCCTGTGCCACAACAGTAAATACCATCTTACCTAGTCCCCATATCTATTGAGAGCTCAATTAAGTCCATAAGACTCGAGATCCCTACTGTCTACAGGGTCCAGAACCGAGCCTATAAATCTAACTCCCGCCCCCAGTCAAATCAGTTGAAAGCTAGACACCAACCAGGGGTCACTACCCTGCAGTTAATTTCTAGCTCTGCCCTTGTGTTGTTCCGGAGTGAGATCCCAGAACCGGCAGACTCCGTGGCAGATTTAGATAGAAGGACCTGCCCACGTATTGAAGAACTTCACACATATGGCCCCCCTGGACGGCCGCGGAACCAGTCGTTAGCCCCCAACATCATGGACGCAAGATAACCAGGACCAGACCCATCAGATACTACCCAAGATTCCCTTTAGCAGTACTACATATTACTGTGCTGTTTTAGATTCACTAATTAATATTTCTACGAAGTGGCTAAGACCTTGCCCAGTGTAATTCATACTTAACCATTCCATTTGGGACGTACTAAGCGATCAGTGCTCTTTAATTAACAGGCGACCTTGACTCTCGTAATTACTTTATTCAGATATTAAAACTAGTGATATCTAACGTTCGCCCACTGATTTGCGTTCTATGTATTTCTGAGACAAGGATATAAAACTTAGATCAGTACCCCCTGAGGTTACTAGAATTCCCGTGCTCTAAAAATACGTGTGTCTAATCTAGTCTGTGAACTACTACTTGTGAACCAGAGCTACCAGTAATAAATCTAACAGTGAATATGAATCTATAAGTAACATTGATGGTCTTCGGTATATAAACCTGTGAAATCAAAGCCAGTGATCAGAAGATTAATACCTGAACGTTGGAAGTGGGAGACTAGGCTCCATCCAGATCCACTTATGCTAGTGTTGTTCAATTCTATTATATTGTCTTACACAAGTATTCTGCAGTGGTATATCAATAAACGTGATCATGTAACTTGCTACCATGTGTTTCTTTGTGTTCTCTATTCCTCATATCTTGTATTGTGCATGCAGCCTTATATACCCAGTCAATTTAGAACTCACATTACCCAAGTTAAACCTGTAGAAAAACAGGGCATAACAATAGGTTTGACTCCTGTAAGGAGATAAAGAAAACCTAATATTTAGTAGTGGCCCCGTAATCATTGACGAACATGCCTATTACATAAGGCATCCTCTTCAAACACTAATCCGCCGTAGTTTGAATCTACCGCGCAGAGCATTTAAAATCTGAGGAGCCTTCATCATGAGCGCACGCGACCTCACTCATGGCTTCAGTCATTATGAATTGGGTTCTCACTACGAAAAAACTTCGTAAAAAATAAAAACAAAAAGAAAATAAGAATAACTATCCAATAAGCTTTCCATCATATCGTGGATGTACTTGTGTGGATCTTTGACCAGACGCTGATTCAGGCGTCATTCTTCCTTCACTGACATATCAAGTAAACCAAAATCCTTAATACATCAACGAATGGGAAGGGGATGGTCGGGAGGGCCCCAGTCGTCAATGATTACGGGGCCACTACTAAATATTAGGTTTTCTTTATCTCCTTACAGGAGTCAAACCTATAATTTATTAGTGGCCCCTCCATCATTGACGAACATGCCTGATTTCTAAGACTGGAGGGGGACATTCGTAATCATATCATAACTCTAGCAAAGCAGATAATCAAACAACCACATAGTATTCTTACTTTGAAAAATATATTTAAATACGGCGCAGACCATATAAATACAAAAAAGGGGTTCAAGCAGGTGCGTGCTTCAAAGAAGCCTGCTTGACAAAAAGGGTAACTCTGGAGATTCTGTGAACAGATCTGTAGTTACAAAGGCACCCCACTCAATGAGTGGTGACAAAATTAACAAGTTATAAGTTTACATGTGCACATAATAAACCCCATAATATTCGTGAACATAATTTGCAAAAGATCTCCACTGTTTAATACTAAATTGCTTTCACAGCTAAAACTACTATAAAAACCCCGTTGTTTTGTACTAAAATTGTACTAGCACAATTTCTCGCAGAGAAATTTTCATATTACATTAACCATAAATTGTATCATAGCTCTTATACTCCGGCGGGGTCTAGGGTGTCCTATGTTACACTGGCTGCACCCCCCCCCCCTTTTCCTTGAAAGTAAACAAAAGTGACTGAAGGGCCACCTAGACCCTCTGCCTTAAAGCTATACATGGTAAGGAAGGTTTGTCTAGAGCAACTGACAAGTATCTAGTCAAAAACGTATGATTAGACGCCCACAACTGTGTGGACGAAATATCTACTACTGAAAAATTCTTCAGGAAACGTAAAGAGGCTGCCCATTTGCGTAAATCGTGGGCCCTACCCACAACACCGGGATTACTCTCTTTAATGACTTCGACCAGAAGAGAAGCTAATCTCCGTTTCAGTAAGCGTTTACCCGTACTCGCTACCCATAAAGCACCTTGGGGGTTTAGAGGAGCCACTCTCAAATATTTGGTTAGAGCTTGCACTGGACATAGATTATGGTGCACCTTTCCCCTTTTTAACGCCGGCACCGTGAACTCAGAAAACACGTGTGCACTGTGCTCATTCTTGGCTACAAATCCCGGGGAAGGTGCAATGTGAATACATTCATTAAGTCTACCAAACCTAAGGCAATTAGGTGTGTTGCTCATCGCCGCCAGCTCAGACACTCTGTTCCCGGTGGCCAAAGCCAAAAGGAATACAGCCTTTTTTAAGAGTAATGCAAAATCTGCAGTATTTTGGTACAGACGAGAGTGAAGTAAAGACAATGCCTTGTCCAGAGACCAAGTAGGCATGAGCTGACGGGGAGGTGGGCGGAGTTTAAAACATGCCCTCATAAAACCTGTTTCCTCCGCTACCGGTATGGAGAGACCTGTAAGGTCTAAAAAGGGCACTCTAATCGCAGTTAAGTGATTTTTTAACGTTACCACAGATAAACGTTTCTGCTCAAACAGATAATTTAAATAATTGAAAACTAATGCTACTGAGGGCACAGTCTGTTCTGTTCTAATGATCCAAGAAGTAAAGGTTTGCCAATGTGATTGATACTGTCGTTTCGTAGACTGAGTATATTGATTTAATAATTTATTGGTCACATCTCTACCGTATGGTGCTAGCCACTTGGCCTCCTGAATGTCCATAATGCAAAAGTCAGCGAGGTCGCTAGGTTGCCAATCGTGTCTAAGTGGAAATACCCGACCGGGAGCGACACCGGGTGCGGGCACCACGTCTTTAATTGCTGGTACCACAACTGCGCCGGCCACAGGGGCGCGACTAGCGAGACTAAGCCTCGATAATCTCGTAGTTTGTTCACTACGTGGCACATTAGTGACGCGTCTGGCGGCGGAAACAGATAGATGGAGCTCCATCTGTTGCAGTCTGTCACTAGGGCGTCTGGCCCCCCTGCCGGCGTTTTCGTCCGGCGGGTGAGGTATAGAGGGAGTTTGTATTTACCTAATTGTACCTAATTGTAGTTTACAGGAGTTGAGCTAAGCTCGTGTTGTCCCGTCTCTCAGTCTACTTTTTATCCAATTTTTTCTTGAAAATATGGATATTCCTTGCCCCTACCACCTCCTCCTCCAGCCCATTCCATTTGTCAATACATCTATAGGGGAAGCTAAACTTCCTGATATCGTTCTTGCAGGTAGGTCTTTTTACTTTGTAGCTGTGGCCTCTAGTTATTCCTGCATCCATAATTAATATATCCTCCCTATCCAGCCTCTCCAGCCCCCGGGTGCATTTGTACATCATTATCATGTCTCCCCTCTCTCTTCTCTCTTTTAGACTCGGTAGATTTAATTTGTCTAGCCTCCCTTCATATGGCAGTTCTCTGAGACTTGGAACCAATCTAGTAACTGCTCTCTGGATTCTTTCTAACTTGTGAATATGCTTCTTTAGATGCGGGGACCACACCACTGCTGCATACTCCAATCTTGGTCTAATCATACTCTTCATAATTTTCGCTACCATGGTCTCATCCAAGTAGTTCAGAGCAACTTTCATATTCCCGGCCATTGCATACATTCCGCTAAAGAGCTTGTTAATATGTTTCTCTGGCGACAAATTATCTTGTATAATCAACCCTAAATCCTTTTCTTTTTCGGCCTTGCTAATTATATTATCTCCCATCCTGTACTCCCAATTTGGTCTATTCACACTTCTTCCCATATTTAACACATGGCATTTACTTATATTAAATTTCATTTTCCACTTGGTGCTCCATTCGTATATTTTATCTAAATCCCCTTGCAGCTCCTCACAACTACTTTTATTTGTTATCTATCTCATAATTTTTACATCATCTGCAAACATTGACATGTAGGAGTTTATGCCTATCGGCAGGTCATTCACGTACATAAGGAACATGAGAGGTGCCAACACAGATCCCTGCGGCACACCACTCTCAACTTTCCGCCACGATGAGTAAGTTCCTCTAATGTTGGTCCTCATTTCCCTATCTGTTAAATAGCTCTCCATCCATTTCAGCAAACTCCCCCTGACACATCCTAGCGTCTCAAGCTTAGATAACAATCTCTTATGTGGTACCTTATCGAATGCTTTGGAAAGGTCTAAGTAGACGCAGTCCACCCATCCGCCTCTTTCTTGGAGTACATCTATCACCCTACTGTAATAACATAGCAAACTGGTAACACAAGATGTCCCTTCTCTGAATCCAAATTGCTTTGGGGTTATTATCTTCTTTCTCTCCAACATTTTCATCCATCTCTTCCTAATTAGCTTTTCACAAATCTTGCATACAATACTAGTAAGTGAAACTGGTCTATAGTTTAGAGGGTCCTCAGGGTTTCCATTCTTGTATATCGGAATGATATTAGCTCTTTTCCATTCAACAGGAACCTGTCCTTTATCTAAGGAAGCTTGAATTATGTCCCTCACTGGCTCCACTAATTGCTCTGCACACTCCTTTAAAACCCAGGCAGACACTTCATCCGGTTCCATAGCTTTCCTTACTTCAAGTCCTCTCATCGCAGATAACAGCTCATCTCTAGTTATTTCAATCTTACTAAGACCACTCTCCAGTACTCCCGCCTGTGGTTCGTCAAAACCTTCCTCTCTAGTAAAAACTGACCCCAATTTGTTATTCATTACCTCGCACATGTCCGATACATTTTCATACATCCTAGCATCAACTCTTAATTTAGTAATTTGTTTCTTTACCTTCAACTTACTGTTTATATATTTATAAAATAATCTAGGGTCACTTTCACATTTATTTACTATGTTCTTCTCATAGTTCATTTTAACTTGCCTAATTATGTTAACATATCTATTCCTCTCCTGTTTATATTTATTCCGATTACTCTCAGTGTTCCTTCTTCTTAATCTAGCCCAAGCTGCATCACGCCTACCCAAAGCTCTTTTGCATTTCAAATTAAACCAATCTTTCTGCTTAGTAAAATTTCCAGTTTTATATCTTGGGACAAACAGATTGGTTCCTACTCTATAAATTTCGAGGAATCTACTATATTTACCTTGTACGTCCTGTTCCTTCAAAATAAGATCCCAATCTACTCCCTCTAAATATCTTTTCAAGGATACATAATCAGCTTTACTATAATTTAATCTGTCATTTATGTAGCTATTGTCTAATCTATTGGCATTACTCGAGGTCAACTTCCATTTTAGTAATAGGTGATCACTTTTACCTACAGGACATAGATAGTTTATATCACTAATTTCGTGAGGATCCTTTGTAAAAATCAGATCGAGTTTAGAAGGTTCGTTATTACCCCTCATTCTTGTATTTTCCTTCACATGTTGTGCAAGTACATTTTCTGTAACCAACTCCACTAGCCGACTTCCCCAAGATCTCTGATTTGGCCCTGCATCTCCCGATTCCCAATCAACCTCACTACAGTTGAAATCTCCTACCAAGATCAATCGATTCTTCCTTAAAAGCAATCTTCTCAATGACTGAATCATATCCTCGACCATCTCCTCAAACTCCAACTCCCTCCATGCTCTGGTCTTTGGTGGCATGTAAGCTACTGCTATGTCTAGCTTTTTTCCTTCTATATCATTGAGTTCAACTGCCATTATTTCTGCCTTGTCATTATTTAACTCCACTTGCTTTGCTGTCATAGGGTTCTTAACTAATACTGCCACTCCACCTCCCCTTTTTCCCTTTCTATCATATCTCCATATATTATATCCTTCACTAAACACTATATTGCTGTCAAAGTCCTGGTTCAGCTTTGTCTCCGTCAAACAGACTATCTGTGGTTGATCCTTTCTTAATATATCATCCAATTCTACCTTTTTACTGTTTATTCCATCTATATTAGTGTAGTAGCACAGTATATTGGAATCCTCCTCCTTGTTTCTCTTCCCTCCCTGCCTCCTATCAGGTTCACCTCCTCCTCCATCCCTTCCCTGACCTACCTCCACATTCCCTGCTAGTTCTATTCTCCTCCCCCCCCCCCTCCACAATCTCCCGCACCATCTCTCCGTCCTCGGGCTGATCCACTACCTGACTCACCGTCTCCATCCCCTGCTCCTCCCTCACCATCTCTCTGTCTTCGGTTTGATCCACTACCTGACTCACTGTCTCTATCTCCTGCTCCTCCCTCACTATCTCCTTGTCCCCGATTTGATCCACTACCTGACTCACTGTCTCCTTGTTCATTTCTCCTCGTATTTTCCGTTCTTTCTGACTCTGAGTGTACCACTTCTTTAGTTTCCCTTCCCTTACTCTCCAAAAAAAAATCCTTTTCTCATCTGACAATTTTCGATTTTCATCGTCAGCCCTTGCTTGAACTTCTCTCAACTTTTCCCTTTCCTCTATGCTTAAGTCCTTTTTCACCCTAATATGTTTCATTCCAGTACAACTATTTAGCCTCCAGCTTACAATGGTTAATGCTTCAACCACTGACCTAGATTTAAACTCTGCTTTTATCGGTCTCATCTCACCCTTTTTATATCTTCCTAGCCGTCTTACTTCGTCCAGTTCTTTCCCCCAATCACAGCCTTCGTCTAGACACTCCAATATTTTCTTTACTTTGTCCTCATCCCTTCCCCTTCTTTCCCTCATATCTGCTAAATGTTCTTCAATGTCTCCAAAAATTATTATGCTTTTACCTCTATCTACTGTTTCCCTCACTACCTTTTCCTTCCTCTTCAAAACCTGCACTACATTCTTCTCAAACTCTTTTCTCTTTTTCTCTCTCTTCCACCTGCTCCTTCATGATTTCTTCCAATGCATCCACCTTAGCATTCCCCACCCTTGTTCACTCATTTTTCTCCTCACTTATTACTCCCTTTACTTTCTCACTTAAATGGCCCTCATACTCCTTTAGCTGCTCCTTGAGTGCCATGTTCTCTGCCTCCAGCTCATCTACTTTCCTTATCACAGCATCTAGGTTAGCAATTAATGGCCCATCTGCAGTTGCTACTGAACTGGCTCCACATATTTCTGTCAGTGACTCCACCTTCACACCTATATCTCTCCTCCAATTCTCCATAACTCCCTTCCATCTTAACAGACCCATCATCTGTCTCTTCACCACAGTCAATTGATCCTCCACTTCATTACCCTCTGCCAGAAATCCCTCAAATTCATAGCTCTCTTCATCTCCCAATAAACTCTGCCTCCGTTTGCCTTGGCCGGCCATTGTTTATATTTATGTAGCCTACAGTTAAAAATATACAAAACACTTAATAAAATTACAGTAAAATTAAACTACTACCTGGGATAAACCCAGGTAGCACCGCCCCCGTTTGTGTCACCCTATCTTGAAAAAAGATAGTGAGTCTCCTCGGACGCAAACAGATCCACTTGTGGATGGTAGAGCTCTGCAATCATTTGGTTGAAAATGGGTTGCTTGAGCTCCCATTCTACTGTCGTGCTCTGTCTCCGGGACAGAGCGTCTGCCCAGACGTTTGCTACGCCTGGGAGATAAGATGCGTGAAGATAAATGTCTAGTCTGTTGGCTAGAGTAAAAATCTCTTCCGACACGTTTAGCAACTTCCTTGACCTCGTTGACCCCTGTTTCTGAATACAGTGAACTGCGTTCAGATTGTCCATTCTGAAGGCCACCGACTTGCCCCTTAAAGCAGGGCCGTGAGCCTGAAGGAAATACAAGGGGACTAGTAATTCTTTGACATTGATGTGAGAGATTTCTAAGTGGGACCAAAGCCCCTGACCCTGGTGCCCCTGATTCGACTGAAATCCCCAACCTATTGTGCCTGACGCATCCGTGTCTACCCATACTGTTGGCGGAGGAGAGGTCCATGACATTATTGAGTGCAACGTTTCCCTCTTCGCCCAGACCGCTAATAAGGTGTGGATTAATTTTGGGATGGGCCATAACTTTCCCGCCGGTAAGAGTGGGAAATATTTGTTGCCTTCCAATATTAAACGTTTTACTTTCAACCGGCCCAACATTACAGTTAGTTGAATCCAGTTGAGAGAGCCGACCAGAGACTCCCAGACCCTCCGTGTCGTAGTCAGACTGTGAAGAAACATGAACAGTTTCCTGCGAAACCTGTTGCGATTGTCCACACTGACTCAGAGTGAGAGCAGCTGTGTCCCAGACCAGCCCTATCCACTGAATTACTCGTGAGGGAACAAGGTTTGACTTTACCAGATTTACCTTGAACCCTAGAGTTTTGACATGATTTAAAATTATGTTGACATGTTTGATGCATAATTGCTCTGTCTCTGCCACCACCAGCCAGTCGTCTAGGTACCACAAAACTCTGATTCCTTGCTTTAACAACGGCATCAGGGCTTGCCGGACTAATTTCGTCAATAATCGAGGTGCCAGGTTCAAACCGAATGGCATTCTTTGAAAAACAAAATTTTGGTGCCTGATCCGTAAGGCCAGAAACCTTTGAAACCTTTTGTTTACCGATACGTGCCAATAAGCGTCTGTCAGGTCTAGGGAACACATCCAACCTCCCGGCGGAAGTGTTAGCCTGATTTGGTGTACTGTTAACATTCGGAATGACTCGTTGTGAATGTGAAGGTTCAGATAAGACAGGTCTACGACCGGTCTCATCTGAACACTGTCCCTTTTGGGAACCAAAAATAGCTTGGACGTGAATACAGAGTAATTTGGGGGGACCGGGATGATGACATTCTTGGCAATCATTTCCTGGACCAGTGACTCCACCTCTAATGAAACAAAATTCGCCGTTGTCGGCTGACGTAAGCGAGGTCGCCGGAGCCACTGCCAAGTGATGCCTTTGCGTGCCACCATCCGTGCCCAAGTGTTTAACGGCCATGCTTGGTGACACGTTCGGAACGACCCAGTTAGCAGACAAGGGTTCGTCGGCTGTACTACCCTCGGATCCGCCGGCCTTAAGACTGGCACCGGGAGTGAGAGAGACTTTAGTTTTTTGATGGTGGTGGAGTTGGTGGTGGTGGACGCTTCGCCGGCTGGCTGGCGTTGGCCGAAGACGGGCCCTGACCTGGCTTATTATGGCCGCGTCCTCTCTGACCTGAAAACCTACTCTGTCTATGCCTGTACTGACCTTGAGGGGAGGAGGAGGACTTAGGTGGAAGAAAGGGCTTAGATCCCCCCGGCTGAGCCTTAGCGACTGGCCTGGGTTTGGGGAAGTTAAAGGCAGGTTTCTTAGAAGGGGTGGGACTGTGTTTAAAGGCCTGAGCCATATTAAACACCGTTCGCCACACGTCAGGGGACATTAAAGAGAGAGTGAGCACTGGTGACATGACCACCTGATTCGCAATGCGATCAGGCAGTTTTCGGACTAAGGACATTCTGAGGTCTTGTCTCGCTCGTACCGCCTCAAGCAAGGTGGTGCGGATGTCACCCAAAGATTGGATTGACGACTGAAGAAGCAGTCGCCGGGACAATTCAACCAATCGTCTGGCATCCGCGTCTGCGATTGCCTGAGTGGACCGGAACAAAGACTTTGCTACCTGTTGAGCCACTATGTATTGAGAGAACAGGCGAAAAGCTTTCCCCCTTAGCCTAAATTCTCGGTCTAGGTGAGTTGGGGTAGGGGTAGTGAAAGGGTCTTTTAGCTCACAAAGATTAATTTTAGGGGCAGCTAAGAAAGCAAACAAAGCTGAAGGGACTCCGCCGGCAGAACACACTGGCATGGAGAACCAAGAATGAGTCGGGGCTGTTCGGCCAGGCAGCTTAGGGAACAACAACAACAACAACCAAGAATGAGTATCTTGAGGGATCTGGTGGGAAGTTTTGGAAGTAAATGTGGTCGCAAAGTTTTGAGCCTCTGCCTTCCATTCCACCCAAGGTCCTGGACCCAACTGCCCCACCTTCAAGACTGGATTAGCTGCTGTGTCTGTGACGGTTTGCAAATAGAGTTCTGGAGTGAGAGCTGACAGAGTCTTAATGTCATTAAATCCATCATGCTTAGACCAGTCTGAAAACAATTTTGAAGCTGAGGCAGAGGGTAAAGCCGGCTTAGCAGCATAAACAAAATAATCCTGGTGATAATAACTAGGTATAGCCTTTATGTTGACATCTAGTACATTTCCCAAAGTATCCAAGGCCCTTAATTTCCTAGATTTATTGCCCTGGATGACCCACTCACGCGGTGCTGGGAGTTCCCCTGACAAGGTAGGTTGGGCGATCTCTGGTTTAGTGGGGGTCAAAAGGACCCATGACTCGTCTGGTCCGTAAAGCAAGGGCATAGCTACCTTTCTGAGAGGCGCTCTGTCTAGAGGGGGCGGATTGACATCCGTTATAACCCTTACATTCGAAGTGGTCAATGCCGCCGTAGCAGGCCTAGTAACCACTGATGGTGACAGAGGGGGAGGGTGAGGGATCTGAGTCAAAGCAATAGAAGTCATCAGAGGCCGTACCGTAGAACTTGTCGTGGGAGCTCCCAAGTCCACTGTGGGAGTTTCCTGCTGTTGGCTAATTTTTTTAGATAAAGCATTACTAAGTAGCCCATCAATTTCCTGTGCAGTGACAAATTGACTTGATGATGTACTCACTAGTGAATCATTAAGATCTTGCGCGGCGTCTAAGCCTGAACCTGACTCTTGCCCTTCCATATCCGATATAATTGAAACCTCGTCTTTATCATCCTGTTCCTCCTGAGAAGATCCCGCCGAAGCTGGGGTACCACCTTGTTGCCAAGATAAGTCAGGAATAGAGGAAGGAATCGCCGCGTCCCGGTGGACGTCAGCCACTGTGTGAATAGTTTGAGCCGGAAGTGGGTGGTCAGGTCCTGGCCGAGAATATCGCCAAACACCTAGGCCTTGGCCTACACTCCCTTGGGAGTCCGAAACACTCAACCACTGAGCCCCCTGAACTCTCCAATTCCAGGGTTAAAATGTTAATGGGTAAATCATCTTTAGGTACAGGCACTATACTGGACCCCTGAGACCGAACACAAACTCTGTCTGGGGTAGAGGTACGATGAGAAGCACTAGAAACTGGCGAATGTCGGGAGGCCTTTCTATCATGGGAATCCTTCTTCGAAGATTTATGGCTGCGGTGTGATCGTGAACTACTCTTCGATTTAGAGGATTTATCGCCGTGACCACTGGTGGAACTTTCTGTCTTACTCTTCTTACTCGATGGTGAAGAGGCAAGACTAGGTGGCTGGTGTCTGAGAGGTGACCTAGACCGAGATCTCTCCCGAGACGAGGAGGCTGCCGCCGGGGGTGTAGGCTCTCGTTGACGTTTCGCCGTAGCAGTAGGAGAAGACACAGAACCCTGACCAGTCTCCGCCGGCTTACGACTAGTTACTCAAGAGGGACGTTTAGGGGGAGGGTGCTCAAAAAGAAGCCTATCCCAAAGAGGGACGTTGTCACATTGAAGTGACTTATGAGCCACAATCGTAGTATACGCTGACATCTGTTGCCTAACCTCTCGTAAGGCGACCTCTGCGGTCTTATCATTATCGCGGAGGACTTTGACACTTAATTGGGAGCAAAAGGAACAGTTGCGCATCACCCACAGACCCCTTGAACGGTCTAGACATTTAACACACTTGATGCAAAGAGTGTGCGCAAAAATAGGGATACCGGCACAGGTAGGGGTAATGCATAAAGCAAAAACTGGGGCAAAGGTAGCCATGACAGAGACTGGTGGGAAAACTACTGCAGGGTCTGTATTGGTCCGCCGGGGCCCAGCTCTGGAAAAAAAGAAAATTTCCAGGAATTAATGCTCATAAGGTTAACCCAACATGTTCGCACACACGTGTTAATAACCCGCCGGGTAACGAGACGTAATGTCACAACGATCACAGCTCGCTACGCGGCGGGATTCTATAAAGATTTCCGAATATCTAAACATGTCCTAAGAAAGTTAAGAATACCCTCTGACATAATATAAAGGACCAGTATGGCGTTTATAAATAGTCTTTCTGGTGGTGACTGTTTCAAGATTCAATTTTGGAAAACAACCCCCCACAAAGACGCCGGCACCTGAATTATTTAGCAGAATAACACAGGGCAGGCTGATACGAGATCTGATTTCTAACGAATTGTCACAAAGGATCGCCGTAAGTTTGAAGGCGGCGATACATTAACGTATCTCTCAATTAACTGGTTAACTATATGGAATTGTAAATTCCTTATTTCCTCCTCCCAGGAGCACCCGCCGGGTGTGAAAAATTTGTGAAAAAGATGTTAACCCCAATTGAGCCTTCGATCGCCGTAAGTCTGAAGGCGGCGATACAAAAAGTATCACTAAAATGGATCGGTTAACTAAACTGAATGACCAAGACGTTCATCCCACCTTACCAAGGTGCACCCACCGGGTGAGATGTAAACAACGTTAACCCCATGAGTTCCTGTCCCCACTTCTTTGTAAAAGATCGCCGGGGAGGAAAGCCCTCAACAACAGCTAGGTTTTTCCTTTGGTTTGTAAAACCGGGTAGAAAAACTTCATAACATATGTCCGCATGAACAATGTTAGATGGGTACAGCCAGTCCGCCGGGGATCATAGGGAGCCTGAAACAGGCACCAACACAGAGACGCAGTCCTGGAGAGCCACAGACACCTCCACGCCGGGGACACAAGCCTGTGTTGAAACCACGCATGGCCCAACACGGCTCTCGGCCGGGTTTTTCATGGTGTAACCGAGAAAAACCCGCCGGAAAGTAACCATCAGAAACCATCTGAACGCACAATGGACCCGAGAGCAAGCCAAGCACGACTAGCCTAGGGCCCACACAATAATCCGTGGAATTAGCCAATACACAACTAATCCAGGAAACATACATAGTCCGTGGAATTAGCCAATACACAACTAAACCAGGATACACATGACACAGTAGGACATATTTATAAAATAAACAATAACACTTGTACATGTGGCAAAGCTACGAGCGGCTGGCTAGGCCTAAGCAGACGGCATAAGAAATGTTGAAATATAAACAAAAAACACTGGAAATATAACAACAGGAACCACCGCCAACACACCACTGTAGTAAAGACTTCCGACAAAGGGAAGACTGACTCGGGACCCAGAAAAAACTTCACTAAGTGAAGAAAAATACGCTGGGAACGTCAGAAGCAACGCTAACCTCATCAGAAAGATAAAAGGCAGCATAAAATAAAGCGTAATGAAAGCCGCCTGCATCCCAAGCTAACTCAACTGTGAAAAGATCACATGTCCACAACAGGACCACGAGGGTACATCCGAAATAGATGCCCCAAACACACGACCCAAAATACACTGCACTGCGGGCAACCAGCCCAGGACACTCCTGCTACACATATCCTAACCTTACTCGATACATCCCGGAGTAAACAAATGAGAAAAAACTCACAAGGGATGCAGCAAATGCGGAACCAGCGGAGCGTGGGGAGACACGTCCGGGCAGGCTGAGCGCAGAGCAGAGAAGGAAGAATGACGCCTGAATCAGCGTCTGGTCAAAGATCCACACAAGTACATCCACGATATGATGGAAAGCTTATTGGATAGTTATTCTTATTTTGTTTTTGTTTTTATTTTTTACGAAGTTTTTTCGTAGTGAGAACCCAATTCATAATGACTGAAGCCATGAGTGAGATCGCGTGCGCTCATGATGAAGGCTCCTCAGATTTTAAATGCTCTGCGCGGTAGATTCAAACTACGGCGGATTAGTGTTTGAAGAGGATGCCTTATGTAATAGGCATGTTCGTCAATGATGGAGGGGCCACTAATAAATAGTGCGTTGTTAACCTAAGAAGTGCGCATGGGGGTAATTAGAAACGTCCGCCTGTGCTGACGTATTTGAGCTGTTTCCATCACTAAAATATTCATTTTACCATAAATAGCATTAATACTTATCCTAACGCGCCTATTATGGGTTGATTATAAAGGTATTAACCTGAAACAACAATAAAACGAGTGAAAACAGCGTTTGGATGGTCAAAATCGGAGATACAGGCCGCAAGTTATATAATGTATGGGTGAGGCAACCTGCTTTCCCACCAATTTCCCCCAAGGCCACTGAGACACAGTCGATCGATACTCTCTCTCTCTCTTGCACTCGCTTGCTAACAGTGATGACAAGGCCCTGCTTGCAACTCGCTAATGTTAGCACGAAAATATACCTCAGAATAAGGGAATAACAGGGAAAATAGGTGATAACTGAAGGAGGGGAGGAAAGTGGGGAAGGAGGGGAGGTAGAGAAGTGATATTTTGCATGGCCCAGGGGCAAATTTTTTTTTTTTTTTTCGATGTTTAAAGTTGATTTTTGTTTTTCTCGGACTCTTAGTAGTCTTCCCGCAGTCCGCCGGGGGAACTCTTAAGAGTCTTCCCGCAGTTCCCGGGTTAAGGGGAGTAAGGCATCTGGCAATAGATAGATATACAGCCGCTTGTTACTTTTATAGTTTTAACAATTATTTTTTTCCTATTGAAATAACATAAGTATGTGCGTAAGAGAACATCATAGGTACCAGATTGATATTTTGTAAATGGTCATAACTCTTGAACCAGTACCGTAATAAAGCTAGTTCTCATTTTAGAATCAATAGAAATAAAACTTAATAGGAAATTTTGTTTTATAGCCACAAATAACCCACAATCAATATTATACTGATATGATGACGCAATATTCAATTGCTGAACTTTTCCAATTTACTAATAAGGCAGCCTTCAGGTATGCTACCACCAGTTTGAGGCATCTGTACTAGTAGATGATAAGTGACAGACTGGAAACTCTATGCCTTGTACCTTCTACAGCCTTTTGACTGGGTCAGCCTTAGGGAGCCAACATCAGGCCTCAAGATATATCATTCAATGTGTATGCGATAGTATATATTGGTGGCTGCGGGAGTTTGGTCATGTAGAGTGTGATGAGAATTGGGTGAAGCGTGTGAAAAGTTGTAAGTGTGGGAAAGATGGCAGTCGGAAGACCTGGGACAAGGTCCTGAAGAGGGATCTGGTGGTTACAGAAGTGGATCGTCTGTCATATTCACATATGCATAGCCTACGTGAGTTGCAGTTGGGATGTGTGTACATGCTTAGATTGATATGCAGGATTCAAAGTTGCATAATAAATTGTAGGCAGTGTCCACCATTCTTTAAATGCCTTCGTGGTGTAATGCATAAGGTGTTGATATTCGGTGTGAGCGTCCTGGGTTCGAATCCACGGACTGCCACATGTGTTTGTAATATTTCATTAATCGATTTTAGGAGTAGAGTTGGTTGTTGGATAGAACATAATAATGGAGAACAAAGGTGACGAGGCATACTTATGAATAACATGGAATCGCCTTCTCAACCGATACTAATTATGTAGCCTACAGGGTAAAGTAAACTACATCATAATATTTCCAAGTTATATTAAACAAAAAATATTTGTTGCCACTAACTCAGTATAAAAATACATTTTTTGTTAGATATTGGCAATAATTAAATAAACTTCAAACATGTTTAAAATAGTTTTCAAAATAAATACAATATTATTTTGTGCATTACCATTTATGTATTAGTTACCGTGATGTCATTACATAATTTAATACCTCAGAGGACACTTTAATAAGGCATGTTTTCCAATACAAAGTAAGGCAAAGTTTGACCCTATGTAAGAGTTCCGAAGATATATCTACTACATCACAAATAGAAATATATTACACTGACTATAAATATAGAGCTAGTAAGCATATGTGCACTTGAAGGAGGTATTTTATGACACAATTCTAAAAACTCTTGTGAGGGTACAGACTGATTAGTAAACAAAAATATAGTATATATTAATAGTTATTTAGTCACAGGTACAGGACAGATTATTATCATTAAGGAGGTACCGGTACGGAGTGTATTTTCCTAATTTGCCTTAGGAACAATATCTGGCCAGGTAAGCATTACTACTGTACTATTATGTACAAATGTAATGAAGTGAAAAACATTCAACATACCTGTGTAATGAATAGACCACTTGGACAAAGGTACTGTATTGTTAGGAAGCCTGAGATCAAGAATAATTTATTACATTACAGTACCTTTATAATAATTAAGTTAAATTCAAGTTTCTGGCCTTATCTGTCATCAAACTCTGAAGACAAATTAACTCAAAGCTAAAATATCACAAGTCTGCATGGCAATTATGAAAAGCTTTCTACTGAAAGCACTTCTTGCGTTGTATAAGCTAGTGACTGGCCATCTAGCTTCATTCACTCAATAAACACATGCCCAACATTGTGTTTACATAATATGTCCAGGCTGAAAGTCATCCCTGAATTATTTACCCCTTCAATCACATGACAAATGTTATACTTTATGAATGTTACTGCCAGATGATTCATATTTACTTAGTAAGAACCTCTACGAATCAAAAGGATAAGAAAGCCGCATGAACTGACAGACCCTTCCTAAATTTAATACAACCATCTGGAGGCAGCTAAAATAAACCATAAATTGGCATCATCTGACTGAAAATGTGAACACAAGTATATATATAAGGATTATAATTAACTTAAATTGGTGTCATCTGATTGAAAGAGTGAACACAAATAAATGGAATACAGTATATTTTTATCATTTAAATTGGCGTCATCTGATTGAATGAGTCAAACACAAATAAAATTAAAATATGTATTTCACTTACTCCCTTCCCCTTTATCTCTACTGTGACTGGTTTCATTGGCCTTGCCCTCCCCGTCCTTCTTCTTGGTGTCATCGTCATCCTTGTCTTTGTCCTTCTTGTTCTTGATGAGTTCCATGAGGGAGTCTATTCTGGTGGGCTGGGCTATCTGCAGCACCATGTGGGCCTCCTCAAGGATCAAGAGGCCGTTACGAGCATCACCCACGCTCAGGTTGTGACGCCGCGTTACATGATCCTGAGGCACATAACACAGTATTTAATACAACAATTATCTATATTAGTAACAAGTCTTGGATTATTTTTATGTATGTACTGTATATACCCCATCCTGGGGGTAAGGGTTTAGAATATGCCTCACGTGCCTCCTGCGTGTCGTAAAAGAAGACTAAAGAAGTTAGGTCAGTTGGGCTTGCGACCCTCCACCCGGAAACAAATCTGCAGCAACAAAAACTAACAATCGGCCTCGGACACGGACGGACCTACTGTTGACGAACTTCAACCGGACAAGGACTGCTTAAGGATCGCCACTTGGAATGTATGAGGCGTGAATGATGACACAAAAGAGAGAGAGGTTCTGGAAGTGTTAGTGAATGCCAGGCTGGATGTATGCAAAATGACTGAGACCAAATGGAAGGGTACATGTTTGAAAGAATGGGAATGTGGAATAGGTGTGTGTGCTGGAGTGAATAAGAATGAGGGAGCGAAAGAAGGTGCGTGTTTGTTTGTAAGTAAAAAATGGAACGAGCGTGTAAGGGACTATGGTTCTGTGGGTGCAAGGATTAAGTGGGTAAGAATGAAAGTAGGAATACAAACGTGGGTGGTTGTGTGTGTGTATGCTCCGACAGAGGATAAACCTGAAAGAGAGAAAGAAGAGTTCTGGGTGAATGTTGGGGCGTGCCTGGATAAGTTTGGTAAAAGCGAAAGAATATTTCTGATTGGGGATATGAATGGGAAGGTAGGTGATAGTAAAGTTGATGGGAGGGTGGGGTATACCGTCAGGTAAATGGGAATGGCAGTGCACTTGTGGACGTATGTGTGGGGAGGAGGCTTTTGACAGCCAACACCTTCTTCCGACACAAAATTATACACAGGTACACATGGAAAGTGGAGTGGAGGAAGGAGAGAGAGACAGTGGAACAAAAGGCACTGATTGAATATATGTATGGATGAACAAATGAAGAATTATGTGCTAGATGCTAGGGTGTATAGGGGTATTGGGGGGAGTTTGTCTGACCATTATGTAGTAGTAGCTAAAATTAGGATACAAAAGAAGTGGGTGAAGTGAGCTAGAGGGAGGTGGAGTGGTTACAGGAGGAGGAGATCAGGGAAGAGTTCAAGAGACAGTAGAAAGATGACTAGGTAGGATTGACTTGGAAGCTATGGAGGAAGTGGAAGAGGTGAGCAAAATGTTTAAGGAAGCGATGTGTGCAGCATGTGAGGAGGTATGTTGAGTTAGGTGAAGAGGGAGAGGAGTGAAGGGTACAGCATGGTGGACTGAAGAGGTAAAACTAGCTGTTGAAGATAAGAAGAAAGCGTATAGACTATAGAGAGTGGTTGGGTAGTAGAGGGAATGAATATGTGAAGAGACAGAAAAGGGAGAGGTACTTGGAGAAAAAGAGAGAGGTGAAAAGAGTAGTGAAGAAAAGTAAGATAAGAGTAGATGATGAATTTGGAAAGAATCCAAGTGTAAAATGGAGGGAGTGTAAGAAACTGTTCTGTAAAGAGGTCAAGAAAGTTAGGGAGGGTAGTAAGGGTGTGAAAGATAAGAATGGGCATGTGTTAGCCGAGAAGGAAGAGATAGTCGAAAGACGGAGGAAGTACTTCAACTAATTGTAGAATGTAAGCAATGATATGCCAGCAAACATAGTTGGATGGGGTATGGGAGGGAGAAGAAGAGAATTAGTGGAGAAGGAGGTGGGGATCAGGAGGTCAGAAGTATGTGAAGCCATGAAAAGAGTGAAGATGGGGAAAGCATCAGGAATAGATGGAGTGTGTGGGAAAATGCTGAGGTATGGTGATTGAATGGGTATTGAAAATGTGTAAACTAGCATGGGAGAAGATAAGTGTGTCTGATGACTGGAAGACAGGCATAATAATCCCCCTGTATAATGGTAAAGGGGAAAGAGGAGTGTTTGGTAATCACCGGAGATATGTCTTCTAAGCGTAGTAGGGAAGATGTACAGTAGGGTAGTGATCGAGAGAGTGAGAGCGAGAACGGAGAAGTGGGTAGGTGACGAGCAGGTAGGGTTTAGGAAGGGAAGAGGATATGTAGACCAGATTTTTGCCTTAAAATGTGTTGTGGAGAAATATCTGGATATATATGCTGCCTTTATGGACTTGGATAAGGCCTATGACAGATGATAGACAAGGTCTGTGGAAAGTACTGAGAATATACAGAATAGATGGCAAGTTGCTGAAAGCAGTGAAGAGCATGTATAAGGGTGCAAAGGCGTCAGTATGTGTGGAGAATGAACAGAGCGAGTTGTTTGATCTGAATGTTGGGTTAAAGCAAGGGTGTGTGTGATGTCCCCATGGTTATTAAATATATACAGTATATGGATGGAGTCATGAAAGAAATACAAGGAAGAGCAGTGTATGTTGGTGTACCGCTGATAAGGGAAGGAAACGAGTGAAAGTTGCCTATACTAATTTGCCTACTAATGTTTGCCGAGCGATTGTGAATGGGAGTTGAAGGGTCTGGCAAATATGTTTGGAACAGTGTGTGACAAACGGAATCTGAAGGTAAATGCGGGGAAGAGTAAGGTTATGGTCTTTGAAAGGGGTGCAGCCACAGAGTGTGAGGTGAAGTTGAACGGTCAGGCTATGGAGAATGTCAGCTCATTTAAGGGGACCGCCCAGTGTTGGGGGGTGAAAATCGATGGAATTTGGCATGTTTAGCTGATCCCAGAAACATCAATGTACGTTAATCATCCGTCAGTGTGGCAACTCCCAAGGCAAAATAACAACAGGAAATTGGTCTAAATCGATGTTATTTCAAACTTTCGCGGGCGCCGTAGCACCCCCCAACGGGACAAATATGGGGGGGGGCGGTCATGGTATGTCTGTATATCGAAAAAAGGACCAGGTGCTAAATATTATTGGGAAGCTTATACAGTATATGAATGGTGATGGGCTGGTCTATCAGAGTGAGAACTGAGCGATCTCTGCCATACTCATAGCTTACTCTGACTGTTCCTTTTACTTGTATATTTTCTAGATCTCAAGTGACGGCGTCTCTTCCGTGGATTGACCTCCCAATCTACCAAGATTGGAAGCCAAAGCGTCACATTTTTCCTTTGCCCCTCAACTTTCTCTTCATAATTGCTGAGGGGCACAGGGCCTTGGGTGGGGCTTTGGTTTCCCGGGCGTTTCCGCGCCCTCCTCAGCTCCCCGCCATGGAGCGGCTTCGGTCACCCAGGCTTTATTGTGGTCGGCAGGGAGGGTACTGTGGGGGCGCTCGGTTTATGGCCTTGGTCTTGCTCGGGACCTTGGGGCTGTTCGGCCAGGCAGCTTGGGGAACAACAACAACAACAACAACAGTATATGAATAAATAAGCATACGTATAAATGCCTAAAACCGAAATAGAAAACATGTATACTACATTATACATACTGTAATTAGACTGGAGTGAAGACATCACTGAACTTTACAAGCTTGTTTTCTCGAAATGTAAGTTTTCGACATTTGATCGACAATAACTCAGTAGCTACTGATCATATAAGGATGGTACTTATACCTTTGGAAAGCGCGTGAAATGCGCTATAAATCTCTTGCGCTCTTTTTTTGCATTTCCGACTTATTGAGACACAGCCCCTTGGCATAGGTAGCTAACTACCGAGTAAAAAAAATTACCTAATTTCGCAATTAGATAAAAAATAAACAAATAAGCGGAGAGAGTTGTAAAACCACCTGTCCTGGGTTGTCTGATGACTCTGAAAAGATTATACAGTGCTTGGGTTTCAAGCCTATCAACATCATAATTTGTTTTGTATTTTCAAACTAATTTCCACACTAATTCCACCTTAATACAGGAACTAATTGACCTAGAGAGAAAAATAAGAAATAAATTTCCTCCTTACATCATCCTCTATAATTGTGCGAAATCTCAAAAACAGACGAAGTTCAGTGTCACCCCCCCCTAGTAAATACTGGGCGGTCCCCTTCAGTATTTGGGCAGTGTGTTGAGTAAAGATGGGAGTACTGTATGGATGAAGAAGTGAGGGAGGGGGTGCAACAGGGGAAGAGGGTTGTAGGAACGCTGAAAGCAGTAACAAGAACTAGGGTGGTCAGGTCCTTGCATGACAGTGTGGTAATCCCAACATTGACTTACGGGAGCGAAGCATGGACGTTGTTGGAGAGACACAAACCAAGAGTGAGAGGGGTGGAAATGAGTCTACATTTACTTACGGGAGCGAAGCATGGACGTTGTTGGAGAGACACAAATCAAGAGTGAGAGGGGTGGAAATGAGTTACTTGAGAAGTGCATGCAGAGTTACATGGAGGGATAGATGGACAAATTAGGAAGTACGAGAGCGGTGTGGTGTGGATGTAGAGGTGCTGGAAAGTGTGTAAAGGAACACCTTGAGATGGTTCGGCCATGTGGAACGTATGGGAAGCGAAAGAATGACTAAGAGAGTGTAGGAGAGAGAGGTGGAAGGAGAAAGAGGTAAACCGAGAGAGAAGTGGAAGGATAAAGTTAAGAAGATTATGCGTGAAAGCGGTGCTGGATAGGAGGAGGGGCGTCAACTGACTGGGGACAGAGGTGCACGGGAGCGATTCGTTTGTGGCCACCCCTTCGAGAATCACGGCGTCCGGCAATAGATGCGTTATTTCCACATGGTTATTTCAAGATATTTTTTCTTTATATTGTGATGTTCCTATTTTGGTTTGTTTGTTTTGCATACAGTACATTTTAATTTAATAAATATACTGTACAGTATAATAATATACAAGACTAAGACTATTTACTGGTAATGTGCTGAATAACCTGGTTTGACAGGGTAGTGTGTTGAATAACCTGGTTTGACAGGGTAGTGTGCTGAGTAACCTGGTTTGACAGGGTAGTGTGCTGAGTAACCTGGTTTGACAAGGTAATGTGCTGAGTAACCTGGTTTGAAAGGGTAGTGTGCTGAGTAACCTGGTTTGACAGGGTAATGTGCTGAGTAACCTGGTTTGACAGGGTAGTGTGCTGAGTAACCTGGTTTGACAGGGTAGTGTGCTGAGTAACCTGGTTTGACAGGGTAGTGTGCTGAGTAACCTGGTTTGACAGGGTAGTGTGCTGAGTAACCTGGTTGTTGTTGTTGTTGTTGTTGTTCCCCAAGCTGCCTGGCCGAACAGCCCCAAGGCCCCGAGCAAGGCCATAACCGAGCGCCCTCACAGAACCCTCCTTGCCGACCACAATAAAGCCTGGGTGACTGAAGCCACTCCATGGCGGGGAGCTGAGGAGGGTGCGGAAACGCCTGGGAAACCAAAACCCCACCCAGGGCCCTGTGCCCCTCAGCAATTATGAAGAGAAAGTTGAGAGGCAAAGGAAAAATGTGACGCTTTGGCTTCCAATCTTGGTAGATTGGGAGGTCAATCCACGGAAGAGACGCCGTCACTTGAGATCTAGAAAATATATAAGTAAAAGGAACAGTCAGAGTGAGCTATGGGTATGGCAGAGATCGCTCAGTTCTCACTCTGATAGACCAGCCCATCACCAATGAGTAACCTGGTTTGACAGGGTAGTGTGCTGAGTAATCTGGTTTGACAGGGTAGTGTGCTGAGTAACCTGGTTTGACAGGGTAGTGTGCTAAGTAACCTGGTTTGACAGGGTAGTGTGCTGAGTAATCTGGTTTGACAGGGTAGTGTGCTGAGTAACCTGGTTTGACAGGGTAGTGCAGGGGTGTCAAACTCATTTGCTCTGGCGGGCCAAATTTGACATAGTACAATGTTGTAGGGCCGCATTAACCCCTTCTGTACTGACGACATTTTTTATATTATATTTTGGCTATGCTTAGAGGATTTTGTGTAGTTTAAGAAGGATCTGTGGTAGTAAAAAGGAATAAGAGTGATAGTTCGAAGCCTATCAATTACTGGAGGCCCTTTTGAAACTGAATAAAATCGTCAAATAATGGCAAGATTAAAGTTAAAAAGACGTTGCCGGTACAGAAGTGGTTAATGTAGCAGGCCAAATATAATATACCGGAAATGCCTACACCCGTCCTAATATAAATTAAAACAATAAATGCTTCATATTTTCCAGATTTAACAATTTCAGGTACAGAAGGGGTTAATGTAGCAGGCCAAATATAATATACCGGTAATGCCTCCATCCGTCCTAATATAAATTAAAATAAATGCTTCATATTATCCAGATTTAACAATTTCAGAAAATATTCAAAACACATAAAATATATTATTTAAATATGAATTTACGGCAACTGTGGCACCTGTCGCACTATAGTCAGTCACGGGAGAAAAGAAATTCCCGTTTGGCAACCGTCTTCCAACTTGTTCGAGCTAGTGCATTCCTGTAGTGAATAGCTAAATAATATACAATGATGCTACATACAACATACTACAGTATAAAACAGTAAAATATATTGTATTTACCTTTTTCTAAACACAAACCTAATTGAAACACAAGTATTAGCAGTCAGCTGATGAAATACATTGTTTTGGCCGAGCGTAAGGAACGAAACGGTGGCGGGTAAGGGGAGGAAAGAGGAGGATGTTAGATAATATACGATATACCTCCCATATAAAGCAATGTTATGTCACATGTGTATACAGTAGGTTTGCAGCAATAGGCATATGTGAACAATGAGTACCTTGAACGTAGGTGTAAAGAAGATTATTGTAAAGCATATACAAAAATGTTTAGGGAGGCCAAGGAATTCAAACTCGTTTAAAGACCGTTCCACACACGGGATATCTTCCTCCCCTTTCCCTCCCTTTACATTATTTTTGTATATTCTCTACAATAATGTTCCTTTATACCTACGTTCAGGGTGCTCATTGTTCACATGGGCCTAGTCCTACAAACCTATACACATGTGACATAGCATTGCTTTATATGGGAGATATATGGTATATTATCTAACATCCTCCTCTTTCCTCCCCTTACCCACCACCGTTTCGTTCCTTACGCTCGGCCATAACAATGTATTTCATCAGCTGACTGCTAATACTTGTGTTTCATTTAGGTTTGTGTTTAAAAAAAGGTAAATACATTTGTTTTTACTGTTCTATACTGAA
This sequence comes from Paralithodes platypus, assembly GCA_032716605.1. Taxonomy (NCBI): domain Eukaryota; kingdom Metazoa; phylum Arthropoda; class Malacostraca; order Decapoda; family Lithodidae; genus Paralithodes; species Paralithodes platypus. The sequence continues at coordinate 85,713,717 of CM064513.1, read as the reverse complement.
GTCTGTTGTCTTTAGCATCATTGTATATTATTTAGCTATTCACTACAGGAATGCACTAGCTCGAACAAGTTGGAAGACAGTTGCCAAACGGGAATTTCTTTTCTCCCGTGACTTTGACTTTAGTTGTGTTTTATCCCCGTAGTCTTGGGCCTCATACTGAGCATGACTGCAAGAACCGTTCCACTGGCCCCAAATTGAGCATATCATAAACCAGTTGATGATTTTATTCAGCTTAAGAAGAATGTCTAAGGGTGAAAGAGTATTTAATCTACTTTAACCCTCTCACCACGGAAGACCTCTTGAACGCCCATAAAAAAGCATATAACAGGTACCCGGAAGGCCTCTTGAACGCCCAGTGGTTGAAAGCCTGTGAGCTTCGTGTGTGAGGCGTCGGTCCGACGCATGTAAACAACAGCCGGCTGGACCGACGCCCCGCATCTCCGGCCACAAGAAGGAGAGCGTCGCTTGTTCGTGTGTGCCTGTATGTTGTTGTTAAGTATCGAAAAGTGGTGTAAAGTGGCTGTTTTGGCCATAAAGTTATCTCCAATGAAATCATCATCACAGCTCAACCAGTTGACTTAGAGAGCTCTACTTAATGCCATTCTACAGGTAAATAACACAGCTACGCTTGGGGATGCGCGGGAATGCGGGAAGCAGTCTGATTAACGAATATACGGTAGCCTAGCCTAGACGTTTTTCGGCCAAAACACCCGGGTTTCGAGGAATATATATATAATACATAGCCGGGGCTGGAGGGTTAAGCTTCTTACTCTCACAAATACTTCCTAGAATTAGAACTTAAGTTAATATAGTACCAACATATAATATATTTAAAAAATAATAATTATGTCTAGAAGAAAATACAATATTTGACACTACTTGGCGAAACTGGTTCGCGGGCCACATGCTAGAGGGAGGGGGGCCGCATGCGTCCCGTGGGCTGCATGTTTGACACCCCTGGGGTAGTGTGCTGAGTAACCTGGTTTGACAGGGTAGTGTGCTGAGTAACCTGGTTTGACAGGGTATTTGTTAAAATCCATGGATTGCTTATTGAAGGGTCTGCAGTTTGATCCCACCCTGTGCCACTGGTAGACATCAAGAGTTTGGACTCTTAGGTCTACCGATTTGTGGCAAATGCCCAGGAAAGTCCCTGTAACAAAGACACACCCTAGCCCTGTCAACCAAGGGAGTGCACGGCGTTAAAAATGCATCATCATTAACGCCTTACAAGCGGGCCCATCAGTAACTTCTGAGAACAGTATCATTAAAATGCTACAAACTCCAAGCATAGTATACACCTCTAGGATCCAGGCACACTGGAGGAAGTTGCTCTATATTTAACCTTAAGTAATGATTTCAGGTCTGCTACTCTACAGAATTAGCATACCGGTACTGAACCTCATAGTGCAGTACAGTACCGATATTCCTATACTGTACTGTAGCAACATACTGTACCGGAAGCTAAATGATGTGAGGCATGGTACTGTACACAATTAGGACAGTGGTTTTGGTAACACAGTAGTTTGATGACCACTGTTTTTGGTTGAGGCAGTGCTGTGAACTACATGATAGCAAGCTGGGTATTATTTAATTTATTTTTATTTTATGTAGCCTATGTACAGTAGCTTATATATATTTATGTTACTGTAAGGTATATATGGACCCCAGTATGGTCCCCTCTGTACTGTGTGAGTCTGAAATAAAGTATTAGTATTATTATTATTATTATTATTATTATTATTATTATTATTATTATTTTACCCGCCAAGCGGGTGGTTTTACCCTAAACGACCTTGTTTCCGTGCTCTTTTTCATGCATAAACAAGAGCCAGAGCGTAATAAAATTAGGTATCCCTGAAAGGGCGATAATTGAGCTTTCCAATGACACCAGAACCATCCTCCTACGACCACGCGTTCTCTTGCAACGATCGTGCAACCGAAGGACAAAATCGCTAAAATACGGTAATTTCCTTACATAATTCCCTGTGTAGCGAGGTAGTGAGTGTGGGTGTGTGTGGAGTAGGGCCCAGTGCTGGCGCGGGAGCCGTGCCGAACGGTCAGAGCCGACCTACGCTCCTCCCACCGCTCGTCTCTCTCTCAGAGCCAAGTATTGCTCAGAATTGCACACCGCCTTAAGTCGGTCCCCGCCACATAGTCCTTTCTTCTCTAGACCGACTTAAGTCGGGCCCCGATAGACAAGGGTTAAGGACATGTGGTGCTGGAATTATTTTAGAGTTTATATGAAGTTTATAAAGGTGGATGAGAATAATTGTGTTCAGAAAAGTAATGTTATGAACGAGGAAGAAATTCACAACTGGTAGACCAAGAAAGATGTGGGATCAGGTAGTACAAACTAATCTCGCAGCCAAAGTACTGACTAAGAGGACTGCCAAAGACCAAGCTGCCTGGAACCCCGCTATAAGATGAACAAAAAGACTGACCTACTGTACACACGTGTAGATGATAGTCTTTAATAAATGTAAGTAGGGAAAAATGGTCTGCAAGAGTGTTGTTCAGAACTTAATTGTTGAGCACAAGAATGACTGTGAAAATGTCTCTGTCTTGGGTTAGAGAGCTGCAATTTTAGAAATTCGCTTTTATGCCTTAACCCCTTCACCACCATGACGTAATTTTTATCATATTCTGGTTACCATTAGACAATTTTCTTTAGCTTACAATCTACCTTAACCCTCCAGCCCCGGCTATGTATTATATATATATTCCTCGAAACCCGGGTGTTTTGGCCGAAAAACATCTAGGCTAGGCTACCATATATTCGTTAATCAGACTGCTTCCCGCATTCCCGCGCATCCCCAAGCGTAGCTGTGTTATTTACCTGTAGAATGGCATTAAGTAGAGCTCTCTAAGTCAACTGGTTGAGCTGTGATGATGATTTCATTGGAGATAACTTTATGGCCAAAACAGCCACTTTACACCACTTTTCGATACTTAACAACAACATACAGGCACACACGAACAAGCGACGCTCTCCTTCTTGTGGCCGGAGATGCGGGGCGCCGGTCCAGCCGGCTGTTGTTTACATGCGTCGGACCGACGCCTCGCACACGAAGCTCACAGGCTTTCAACCACTGGGCGTTCAAGAGGCCTTCCGGGTACCTGTTATATGCTTTTTTATGGGCGTTCAAGAGCCCTTCCGTGGTGAGAGGGTTAATGACTCAAATGGGTATACAGTAAACCCTCGCTATCTCGGACTAATTGGGGGGAGACCACTTCCGAGATGTCCAAAGTCCGACTTATGTCCGACTTAAGTGAGGGAAAAGTCCGAATTAGAAGAGGAAAGTCCGCGCCACCAGAGATGTCCGTCTGTCTATCTATTGAATGCATCTATCTCCCTTATACATAAATACTGTATAACTATGTCTTATTTGGTATTTTTTTAATCTATGAATCATTTCGAATACGATGGAATTGAAAACAATATTACCCTTCCAACACACAAATAATAAAATGAAAATGAGAGTAAATAAAAATGTCTCTTTTGTCTTTCAGAAACATAAGTCCGTCTCATATATGTTAGTATTTTATCGCTCGCTCGCCCCTAGCCACTCTCTCTATCTATTTATCTCTCTAATGCATCTACCTAACTCCCTTATACACTATGTCTTATTTGGACTTTTTGTAATCTATAAATCATTTCTAGTGCGATGGAATTGAAAACAATATTATCCTTCTAGCACACAAATAATATGAAAAAGAGTCAATAAAAAAAAAAAAAAAAAAAAAAAAAGTCTCCTTTGTCTTTTCAGAACCAATTAAGTCTGTCTCATAATAGTTCGTGTTTATTGCTCACTCCCCCTCTGCAACTCTCTCTTTCTATCTATCTATCTCTCTAATGCATCTACCTAACTCCCTTATACATTAACATAACTATGTCTTATTTAGACTTTTTGTAATCTTTGAATCATTTCTAATGCAATGGAATTGAAAAATATAATATCCTTCCAGCACATAGATAAACAATACATAAGATATTCAAAATATTTCAACCCCTCTTGCTGTGCGAGGCGCCAAGCTTCAGGGACCGAAGATTTACGTTTGATAGATTCCCCCCCCCCCCCCCCCCACGGTATACACAAAATGATGGGGAAATATTGTAACATGTTTTTAATTGACATTTGTGTCGTTTTTGCTGATTATGAGTTGGTGGAAAAAAAATGTCTTTAATTCCATCATATCGGAAATGATTCATAGATTATATAGAGACCAAATAACATACACTTTTAAGTGTGTTCAATAGTTTTGCATTATCAATAGGGTGTAGCACAAGGCTTACCAACATCATCACAGTAACGGGGTCTGGGTTGAGGCCGGGACAGGGAGGGGAGGGAGTAGGCCTTCAGCGGCGGGGAGATTTTTTATTTTATTTTTTTTCATGTGAAATTTATCATATTAATGACAAATACGACCCTTATTATGTTTTCAGGGACAGTACAGCACATAGTAATTACAGTAATATTAACACAATAATTAAAAGGCACAGGCTTCAATTCATCCTAAAATAACTTAAAACCGAGTGAAAGAACATTGTAAACCGGACACAAATCTATTTCCAATGTCCGGATTTTTTCAATGTGCGGACAAGGGTCCCCCCCCCCCTATTAGTCCGCACATTCGAGGGTTGACTGTACAGGTACCGGTATATATATATATTTTTTTGGCATGTGAAATTTATCATATTAATGACAAATTTTGTTTTTCTTTTTTCTATGTGATTGAGGGAGGCAAAAGGCATAACTGCCTATAGCGAGTGCCCCCCCCATAGTTGAAAGAGTGACAGGGCCAAAATCAAGGGACGTTCGAGCCAAAATGCCTGGACACACGGAGTTTGAAGCAATTTAAGTCATAGGAAGAGGGAAAGACTGATTCTGGGAGAGAGTTGTTGTTGTTGTTGTTGTTGTTCCCCAAGCTGCCTGGCCGAACAGCCCCAAGGCCCTGAGCAAGGCTAAGGCCATAACCGAGCGCCCCCACAGAACCCTCCCCGCCGACCACAATAAAGCCTGGGTGACCGAAGCCACTCCATGGCGGGGAGCTGAGGAGGGTGCGGAAATGCCCGGGAAACCAAAGCCCCACCCAGGGCCCTGTGTCCCTCAGCAATTATGAAGAGAAAGTTGAGGGGCAAGGGAGAGAGTTCCAGAGCTCAGCTGTTGAGTAGAAGAAAGTTTGAGAGTAACGTTTCACTCTTGGGTTGGAGAGTTGCACAGAGTAGGGGTGGGATTGAGTTGCAAGACGGGTACCACGTGCCCTACGTAAAGGAGGTGGTATGCACTGGGATAGCTCTGAGGAACACTGATTATTATAGTAGCGATAGAATAGCGAGAGAGATGCAACATTGCGGCGGAGAGAGAGAGATTGCAAAGAGTTGGTGAGTGGACGGGAGTTAATGATACGAAAGGCCTTCCTTTCAACTTTGTCTAGGAGAGCGGTGTGAGAGGAACCTCCCCACACATGTGAACAATACTCAATACAAGGGCGCACTATGCCCCTGTACAGAGCAAGAAGCTGTGCAGGGGAAAAGAACCCCCTAAGGCGGTTGAGCACACCCAGCTTCTGGGAGGCTGCCTTAGCAAGACTGGTAATATGGTCCTTCCAAATGAGAGCAGAAGAAAAAGAGACACCAAGAATATTGAGAGAAGATGAAGGGTTGATTTTTGTATTGTTGAAGAATAAGGGATAGTCCGCTGGGAGATCCTGACGGGTAGATAGATGGAGAAATTGGGTTTTGGAAGCATTAAAGTTAACAAGGTTTTCTCTGCCCCAATTGGAAATAGTATTTAGATCAGAATTTAAGAGTTCTATGGCTTCATTACGTTTGTCGTTGAGGGATTGCTGGCTGGGGCGTTCTGAAAAACTAATGGAGTAGTGTAAGGTTGAGTCGTCTGCGTATGAATGGATGGGAATTAAGGTACAGTTAAGGAGATCATTTATAAAAATTAGAAAGAGAATAGGAGATAGGACAGAGCCCTGAGGAACACCGGAGTTTATAGGGTGAGGAAGTGAACAATGGCCGTCCACAACCGCGGCTATGGAACGGCCGGAAAGGAAATTAGAGACAAAGGCACAGATGGAGGGATAGAAACCGAAGGAGGGTAGTTTAGAAATTAAAGATTTATGCCAGACTCTATCGAAGGCTTTCGATATGTCTAGTGCAATAGAAAAAGTCTCACCGAAGTCCCGAAAGGAGGATGACCAAGAGTTAGTAAGATATGAAAGAAGATCACCAGTAGAGCGACCCTTAAGGAAGCCATACTGGCGATCTGACAGCAGATTATGAGAAGAGAAATTCTTAGTTTTCTTACAGTAGATCCTCTGGAAAAAGGCAAACTATGCCTGTGTATCCAGCTCAGTACCAGTACTTGCACTGCTGCGGTCGTTCACGGTGTTGGCGGCGGCGGTAGCAGACGCAACATTTTTACTATTCTGTATTTTAGTTTTATAATCAAACTTCAAATCTTGTCTTCCCCATGCTTTATCAAGATTACTTTCAAACTCCCTTATTGATTCGGAATCGACTACATACTGGGGCAGTGCGTTCCACTCATTTACCACTCTATCACAAAATGAGTTCTTCGCCTTCTCAAGCCTATTTCTTTCTTTGTAAATTTTCTTAGAGTGTCCTCTCGTTCTTGTTCCCTCCCGCATCAAGAAGATACCTTCACACACATCCTCATCGTACTTTCCTGACACTATCTTAAAAGTCTCTATCATATCCCCTCTCTTTCTCCTATATGCCAGTGTCGGAAGTCCCAGTGTCCTCAACCTCTGCTCATAGCCCGCGTTCCTCAACGCTGGCACCAGCTTGCCAGCTCTCCTCTGCACCCTCTCCACTGCTTCCATATCCCCCACCATATATGGAGCCCACACCTGGTTTGCATATTCCAGGTGCGGCCTAACCAGCGCTGTATATAGATTCCTGAAGATTTCTTCGCCAAGTGACACAAATGTCCTCCCCATCAGTCCCACAATTCTATTGGCTTTGTCCATCTTCTCCGCTAAATGTTCTGAGAAATTCAACTTATTGTCTATCACTACTCCCATATCCCCCTCTGCACTCACTTCCTCCATCGCTTCATACATACTGCATCCCACCTTGTCTATCTTGCTGGTCCCAATCCGCATGTACTTGCATTTTTTTGGATGAAAAGGCACCAACCAATGCTCAGACCATCCCTTCATGCCCTCCACATCTCCCTGAAGCAAACCCACATCTTCCCCACTCCTCACTCCTCTACACAGTCTAGTGTCACCCGCACACAGGTATACCTCACTTCCACCAGCTACAACTTCAGGCAAGTCGTTGATAAACACAACGAACAGCAGTGGTCCCAACACAGATCCCTGAGGCACCCCACTTGTAATTTCCCTCCACCCCGAGCCCACTCCACTCACCAATACCCTCCGTCTCCGATCCCTCAGGAAGGCCTCCATCCACTTCACACACTTCTCCCCTATATTACAGCTTCTAACTCTCTCTATTAACCCCTTATGCGGGACCCCATCGAAGGCCCTCATAAAATCGCAATATACCACGTCTATTACATCACCATCTTCCAGAACTTGCATCCAATCATCCACCACCCCAATTAGCTGCAGTACCGCCGACCCCCCCGGCAAGAATCCGAACTGCCTCCCACTGAAAAGCCGGTTTGACCTCACATGATCCATTATTCCTTCTCTAATCACCGCTTCCATCAGTTCACACACAACACTTGTCAAACTGACTGGTCTACAATTCCCTGGGTCATTTCTCCTTCCCTTCCCAAATATAGCTGTTATGTTCGCCTCTCTCCAGTCCATCGGGATTTGTCCTGTATTAAACGATACCTCAAATAACATTTTCAATGGCTCTACCAACATCTCCCCTCCTTCCTTTACAATTCTTGGGTGTATCCCATCCGGTCCCGGTGACTTACTTCTGTTCATTTTTTCTATAGCCCTTCTTATTCTAGCATGGGAAAACTCTACTAGTTCTAGTGCCGGTGCCTGTTTGATGGGAATAGTAGGCACTGCATCCTCCGACTCCACTGTTAGAAATGCTTAAGAAATTTGGAAGCAAGAATAGTTTCAAAAAAATATGACCCTTATTATGTTTTCAGGGACAGTACAGTACAGTACATAGTAATTAATATTAACACAATAATTAAAAGGCACAGGCTTCAATTCATCCTAAAATCACTTAAAACCGAGTGAGAGAACATTGTAAACCGGACACAAATCCCGTCCAACTCGGAAACTTCCGAGATATAAAGGGACATCTCCGAGAGGCCAATGCCATTCTGAGAAGCGCGGGTTTCAGAGTAAAAAGAGTCCGAAATATCGGGGGTTTACTGTATACGATCTCAATAAACTCTCTTAATGATATAGGCCCTTCTTAAACTGTTTACTGTATACGATCTCAATAAACTCTCTTAATGATATAGGCCCTTCTTAAACTGTTTACTGTATACGATCTCAATAAACTCTCTTAATGATATAGGCCCTTCTTAAACTGTTTACTGTATACGATCTCAATAAACTCTCTTAATGATATAGGCCCTTCTTAAACTGTTTACTGTATACGATCTCAATAAACTCTCTTAATGATATAGGCCCTTCTTAAACTGTTTACTGTATACGATCTCAATAAACTCTCTTAATGATATAGGCCCTTCTTAAACTGTTTACTGTATACGATCTCAATAAACTCTCTTAATGATATAGGCCCTTCTTAAACTGTTTACTGTATACGATCTCAATAAACTCTCTTAATGATATAGGCCCTTCTTAAACTGTTTACTGTATACGATCTCAATAAACTCTCTTAATGATATAGGCCCTTCTTAAACTGCATAAAACCATCTAATTATTGCCAGTATCAATGGTAAAAAGGCGTCCTGGTGATGAAGGGGTTAAAAATACAAAACTAATAACGAACAAACAACTAAACCTACGGCCCAGTCTTGGTGAGAGGCGAGCACTGTGAAGCACCACTTGCAGGGCAGCTCTGGGGAGGATGTGTGGTAGCCCTTGATGTGTCGTCGTCGGAAGCCCCACGACGTGTATGCCTTCTCACAGAATGGACACGGGTACGGAAGATTCTGACCTGGGGAGGAGGTAGCACAATTAAGGGGGGTCACCTGCCTTTTTTCTCTTTCTCTCCTTTTCTCTCTTTCTCTGGTTTGTATCCATTCGGCCCCATGCAGCCAACTGTTTTAGGACATTTATCCCCATCCAGGTGTAAATTTCTTCCTGGCGAGCGATAGCGAGCCAGCATTGTATGGAAAAATCCGGCTTCAGAAATTTTTTATCGAAAAATTTACAAATTTAGCTTGCTGTCAAAACAAAAATATATATATGCTGGCTCGCTACCGCTCGCCAGGAAAATATTGACACCTGGATGGGGGTAAACGTCTTAAAACAGTAGGCTGAATGGATACAAACCAAAGAGAGAGGGAGAGAAAGAGAAAAAAAGCGAGGTGGGCTCCCTTAAGGTGAATCACGTCAGCAATTATAGCCAAGGATTCTCTTGGAATCATAATTTATCTAAATATAATGTATGCTGTACTGTAAGCCATTTGTCCTTGTATTTTGATCTCTGGATTTCATGGAGTTGTAATATAGATGATATACAGTACGCGCGTTTCGTATACTGTACACTGATTAGTTTGGACACGGTACATACATTACATACTGTACATTGTTTTTCTATTACATTTATATACTCTGGCACATACCTCAATTTATTTGATTTATTTTTTTAATTGGGGTTGGCCGACTCGAAACAAGAGCCCGAACAGGGGAAAAAAAAAATAAACAAATAATCACACACATCTAGGTCGTCCAGGAGAAACACCCAGATACCCGGGCCCATATGGAGTCTCCAGCAAGATTCCCAGGTCCCAGATCTCCCGGAGAGGCTCCGATTTCTACAGGCAGTCATGCAGCGAAGCTCTACCACCACAAGCCCGCCCACCATGCATCCAGGCGTTCACTTGGATGCTGAAGCGCTCCGGGTTGCCATCGCGCTCAGAGTGGTTGCATCAGTTTGTCAACCACACACTTGCAAGTGTGGTGCATTGATGGATGATCAAGGTCACCATGCCCTGTCGTGTAGTCACAGCGCAGGCCGCCTGCTAAGACACTCCGCACTAAATGATGTCATAAAACGGCCCTGCAGAGTGCTAATCTTGAATCAATCCTTGAACCTCCTGTATTTGCCAGAAATGACGGCAAATGGCCAGATGGGATGACCACCTTCCCTTAAAAGAATGGCCGGTGCCTCGTGTGGGATGCCACATGTGTTGACGTTTTTTCAATAACCAACATAACCAGAAGCGCCAACAAAGCAGGTGAAGCTGCCTGGGTAGCAGAAAGTAGAGAGTGAGAAAAATATAAAGGCCTCGCCAGACTTTATCAGTTCGAGCCTCTGGCGTTTGAAACATCAGTAGTCTTCAGCCCTATCACCCTGAATATGGTGAATGAAATAGGCTGCAAAATCAGAGAAGTTACAGGAGAACCCCGGGAACACCCTCTCGCTCAAGCAAAGACTAGGGATGGCTATCCTCCGGGGAAATGCCACCAGTGTCATGAGCTCAGTACGACTGGGCTATGCCACTGTGTGCATTTTATATGTTGTTTGATGTACAGTACATGAATAAAATATGTGTCAGATGGTTGAAGGCTTTTAATGCTTGATTAAAATTATTTATATCAAATTTTAGAATACAGTCACAATAATTGACCATAAAAATATTAAATTTATGCAACAATTTACATGTAACAAAACCTCTGTCTTCTAAGAGTCTGTATAGTAACCTAGCTCTATCCCAAAAGTCATCTACTTTAGTGAAAATTTTACAAAATATTATTAGCTGGGAATAAAAACAATTACAGTATAAGTTATTTTACTATTGATATTACTACTAGAGAATAGAAAGTTTATTACGTTAAAATTAAAATCGTCAACTTTGTGGTATATTTTAAGTGTGCATTGTTCATTAACTCGTAAAGTGCTAAGCCCCTGTAGTATACACCATACCCCCATGCGAAGGTATTCCGATTCATTCCTCACTAAATAACGACCAAGGTTAAGGCCTTTGATATTGATATTGATATTGATTTGGTATTGATAAATACGCTCAACTTTTCAACTTTGTATACCAATTTGCCTTTAGATTTAGTATATTCAGAGCTTTGCTTTATTATAGATTTGCACTTTGACAGGTTCGTTAGGAATGGTAATTATTTCATAAATGTTTATACATATTTTAATAATGCATCACTTAGCTCTACTCCCACTAGTTCTGTATATTTTGATAGAACTAAACTTAAAGATGCCCTTAAATTCCTCCTTTTCAATACTTATGTTAGATTCGGGCCGTACATTTTCAAACAAATATTAGGAATTCCTATGGGTGGAAATGTTAGCCCTTTAATTGCAGACTTATTCTTGCTTGCTTTAGAATTTAAATATATAAAAGACTTAGTTGACAGTAGCAAGAAAAATAAAATTCCAGAAAAATTAGCACTTGCTAAACTGTTAAGTAATAATAGTAGATATATTGATGATATTCTTGTTTGCAATTTGTTAAATTTTAATCAAGTTGCTAAACTTATTTACCCTAATTCTATTCCCCTCACACAATGTAACGTAAATTATAAAGTTGAAAATTTTCTTGATATAAATATAGAGATTGTTAATGAACAGTGCATACTTAAAGTATATCACAAAGTTGATGATTTTAATTTTAACGTAATAAACTTTCCTTTCCCTAGTAGTAATATCGATAGTAAAATCACTTATAATTGTTTTTATTCCCAATTAATAAGATTTTGTAAAATCTGCACTAAAGTAGATGACTTTTGGGCTAGAGCTAGGTTACTATACAGACTCTTAGTGGACAGAGGTTTTGAGGCAAGTAAATTGTTCCATAAATTTAATCTTTTTAGGGTCAATTATTGTGACTGTATTCTAAAATTTGACATCAATAATTTTAATCAAGCATTTTTAACTTGAAGTTTCTTGTATAACCTCTGCTTACTTTTTGTCTGTATTTATTGTTTATCTTTTTCTTTTTCTATTATTATTATTATTATTAATATTGATGATTTTTTTTAAATTTATTGTTCTTGTTAAAAGAGTACTCTTTGTTTAAATCTGTTGTTACTTCATATTTTGCAATTATTTCTCTTTATATTATATGTATTCATTGTCGATAGTATCAATTGCTTACTTTTGCGATTTCCTTAGTTTATTTGTGCTATAAATGTAGGTTATTTGTAGGGTAGTTATTGATAGGGGTCACTTGAGGCATGCTATGCTTACAGGTACCTACCCGATAGCACTATCGTTAGTGAGTGCTGTACTGTATTTTATATATTATTTTGTAATAGTATAGATATCTTATCAATATTTGTATTTTTTACTATTGTTAATGTCTTGTCATGTTGCAAATTTGATTTTAAATAATATTTTGACATTTAACATGTAGTTTCTTTATTCATGCAGAGTTTAGTAAAATTTGCCAGAACGTCCCGGACTTCCCAAACTTGACTACTTCCTTTAACGTGACGATAGTGCGTTGTTATATGTGCGATTGGTTTGCTTGGGAAACAGATTAACTTGCTCATGTAGTGATGTACACCCTATGTGGTGGATTGTGTTCTTTTATTTAATAATTTTCATTTTAGTAAGCGTTGTTTCCACATAGCGATTTTGATAATTTAATTTGACTTTATATTGTCCTTGTCCCAATTTTGGTTTGTTTAGTTTGCAAGTTTTACATTTTAATTTACCATATACTTATTTAATACTTATCCATATGCACCTATTTTACTTTTAATATGAACATATGAACATGGGAAAGCAATAAGATAAGTGGTAACAGCAATTGGCTGGTGAAAATTGTATATTTTAGCCCCGTGGTCGTAATCTGGCCCAGACCAGCTAGACAGGCACACCCTCCCTCTCTCTCGTGTCTCGCATGGCACTGAGAGGCTAGGGGTGGACTCAGACTGGCTTGGAGGGTCGGAGTTACACTCCTCCCTCTCTCCCACGAAAATACTCGATAAATATCGGGAATAATAGAGAAATACCTGATAATTGAGGAGGGTGGGAAAAAGGGGAGAGGGGGGTGGGGGGGAAACATGTGTATGAATAGTAGTAAGTCAGCCAGCCAGCCGCCGTAATTCCTACACATGTTTCTTCCCCCCCCCCCCCTTTCCCCCCTCCTCAATTACTATATCAGGTATTTCTCTATTATTCCCGATATTTATCGAGTATTTTCGTGGGAGGACAAGTGGGAGAGAGGGAGGAGGGTGGAGGAGTGTAACTCCGACCCTCCAATAGTAGCAAGTAATGGCGGGAAATTATCTCGCCTAAACACAAATTGCTTTTTTTTTAGTGCCACTGGGGTGTTTTAAATGTTTTTTTTTTTAGGCCTAGGTTTTTACGAGTCTTCCCGCAGCCCCCCAGTAGAACATCTTATGAGTTTTCCCGCAGCTGCCGGGTTAACAATAATTTTATATATATCAAGAACATTTTTCAACTTCATCATTTACATTACCTTGTGTGAGGGGGATGGAATTTTGATAAATTATTTTAGCGACTTGATTAAATTAAATAGATAGATAGATTAAAATTAAACATATTGCAAACAAGAATATAATCGATATATCTACTATTATTACTAAACAATTTAGCAAGTGCTAATTTTGCTGGGATGTTATTTTTCTTGCTACTATCAACTAAGTCTTTCATAAATTTTAAATTCTAAAGCAAGTAAGAATAAATCTGCATTTCCACCCATAGGAATTCCTAATATTTGTTTGAAAATGTAGGGCCCGAATCTAACATAAGTATTGAACAGTAAGAATTTAAGGGTACCTTTAAGTTTAGTTCTAATAAAATATACTCAACTAGTGGGATCAGAGCTAAGTGACGCATAATTAAAATATGAATTAACATTTATGTAAAATTTGTTATTCGTAACAAATCTGTCAAAGTGCAAATCCATAATAAAGAAAAGTTCTGAAAATACTAAATCTAAAGGCCAGAAAGCTTGGGAAGAGCTAGAGTTGGATAATTCAGTGCATTTATAATTGATGAAAGAGTGTTTGGCAAGTCTAAGAACAGATTTGGCTTGATTCCGGACAGAAACCTAGGAAGAATGAGATTCTTGAGTTTTAAGGCATCAGTAGTTAGAATGCTTCCTCCTTGTTGCGGACAGCAGTAGAACAAGCGTGAGTAAACCAAGATTTTTTTGCATTAGACTGAGAGTAAGTAAATGGAATGTATGCTTCCATGCCCGAAGGGGTTACCTCGGTAATGCGTTCAGCACTCTCCGAGGGTCCCCAGCCACGGAAGCAAAAGTAATTCCATTTGAAATCAAAGAAGTACTGCTGAAGAGCCTCCCAGTCGGCAGCGCCAAAGTGCTGCTGTTTGGAAGGTTTGGGTGGCCGTACCGGAGAGATAGGACAGGTGACAGATATTAGTTTATGGTAGGAGTCCAAAGGAGAGAAAAGATTGACAGTATAAGCAGAAGGGTTAGAGGTTAGAAATAAGTCAAGAATGTTGGGCCGATCTCCGAAGCGATCCGGGATACGGGTGGGTTGCTGGACTAACTGCTCTAGGTCGTTTAAGATAGAAAAGATGTAGGCTTGTTCACCAGGTTGGTCAGTGGAAACAGAGGAGAGCCATTGGTGGTGGGGAACATTGAAATATCCTAAGGTGGAGATTTCTGCGAAAGGAGAGATGGATAGAATGTGTTCCACTTTAGAAGTTAGATAGTCAAAGAATTTTGGATAGTCAGTAGAATTAAGGGAGAGATTAACAGCGCAGAAATATTTAGTTCGAGTGACAAGAAAGCTTTAGCCAGAGAATTGAGAATTCAGAAAAATCTAAGTTGGGAACACGAGAGAAAGCAAGATTGTTGCTTACATAGACGCAACATCCACCTTTGGCTCGAAACTGAGGATAGAGATAGTAGGAGGATACAGAGAAGGGTTTGCTGTCAGTAGTCCCAGACAACTGTGTCTCGGTGAGAAAGAGAAGATCAGGGTTGGCAGAGGAGAGGTGGTGTTCCACAGAGTGGAAGTTAGAAGAAAGGCCACGAATATTACAGAAATTAATAGTAAGAGTAGAAGGTGGTGGTCCAGAGCATTTTGGCGAGTTGTTTCCAGGGGACAGACTGATGGGGGCATTTCTGGTCCCTCTTTGACATGAAGGAAAGTGCAACTGGTCACTGACCCAATACCCTTTCACACAAATATACATGTTCTGACTAATACATTGACCCCCCCCCCCCCCATAAAAAAGGAGGCCAGATGGTGAAACACTACACCTAGCAATCCTTATACTGTACAGTACTCCCTCCAGGATATTTCAAATAAGTCCGGTGTTTAACCCTCTCCGACATATGACGCGATTTTGAGCCTATTAGGGATACTTTAACCCTTGTCTAGCGAGGTGTTTTGGGCTATTTTGGGCATATTCAGGCCCTCCTGAATGATCAAGCAAGTATCTGCATGAAAAGAAATGTATTCAGCAAAAAACTAGGCGCTAAAAGCTTCAAAATGAGACCAGAACGAACTACGTAGCACTCGTGGTTCTCATGCAGTGGTGCCACCAACATGGGAGTTTAGCATATAGTGGCATATTTTTTCCCACTACCCTCACTAATGGTAACACTGCCGTCCTCTCGAGAACAGAGGGAGCGTGAGTCAGTGGGTGGCGGTAAGCCCTGGGTGTCGGACGTGTGGCCTGCTGCGCTCCCAGCCATTTGCACTCGATTTTAACCCTTTAAAAGCCTTAATAATGCTCCTAACTTGCTGCAAATTGGTGCACGACTTAAGTCGAGCACCGCTCTTTAAGGGTTAAAGCCTTTGTTACCATCAGGGGTATTTAGAAACATTTAGTTTAGTTACTTCAACCTCTGCAGTTGTCTTTGAATTAGCTGTGGGCAGAAAACTAATTTTGGAGAGGTAATTATAAGAGTGAGAGAACTCTATTTCTTATTGCTAATCTGGCAACCTCTGCGTCATATGAGCGTGAAAGGGTTAACTTAGCAAGAATGGGGTTTCAAGAATAAAAAGTCTTGACTGTCAACAGTTTCTTTAAATCACGTAAG
The DNA here is from genome assembly GCA_032716605.1 of Paralithodes platypus. NCBI lineage: Eukaryota > Metazoa > Arthropoda > Malacostraca > Decapoda > Lithodidae > Paralithodes > Paralithodes platypus. The sequence goes on along the minus strand of CM064513.1, from coordinate 85,697,593 downwards.
AGACAGTGAAATTAAGATGTGTTTGAGTACAGTAAATGTTTTGCAGGGGTTGTGTATAAGCATAAAAAAAACTGAAAATCTTACATGAAGGATCTTGTGGAAATTCTGGTTGTAAGTTGACAGTGGCTGTGATTTTTTCATGAGAGTTCCTACGCTGCATAAGGTGGTGACTGGACTTGTCGCTGGTTGTTTTTTGGGGCAGAAAGACGGAGGGCAGACCAATGGAGGTCGTGGCACCACTCAAACCTTTCACAGGAGTATCGGGCTGGTGTTCTATAAAGCTAACCTCTGGTGGTGGGTGAGGAGGCTCTTCATTCTCATCCTCTCCATCAACACAATCTGGGTACTCCTCAGGCTCCAGCTTCACTTCTAGCAACTTCTACAGCAAAACAAGTACACTATTAAAAGTCAAACCAACAAAAGCATTAATTAGTTCTGAGAAAAGCCACAGAAAAAGAGTTACGGTAATTATCACCATCTCAGACGCCTTGTTTCTCCCTGGGAATCCCCCGCTAAAGGATGGCCATGACAGAAACACCTACAGGCTACTTTGTCAAGACATGCTCCCTTTACCCGTGCCACAGTGTCCCTTCCATTACGTGGAAATTTTTCCTCAATATATTATTCCACTTTCTTCTCCCATATCATAGGTGGTCTTCCACTACTATACCCGGTGTCAGCTAACTTGACAATAATTCTGATACATAGCTTTTTTATATTTCAGTAACGGCTATAGCAAACAGGTTGTAATTTCACACATCTATTTACTGGTCTACCCTTAAAAAATATTATAAATACCAGCTTGATTGTCTTCATTATTCTTAAGATATAAGTTGTTAAAGGGTCAGGATTTGTGCCAGGTTAGCTGACATGGGGTTTAGTTGGCCCACTCACCTGACTCTCATATAGGGTAAGGATTTGTGCCAGGTAAGCTGACACGGGGTTTAGTTGGTCTACTCACCTGACTCTCATGTATCTTTCTTGGCATTCTGTCCTCATCCATTCTCTGAACATGACCGTCATTGACCGTGCCACCTTAAAATACTTCGCTTTCTCCACTCAACCAATCCACATTCAATGCACAAAGCTTGCTCTTCCATTCCAAAACACCTCCCTATTACTTGGTCCATCTAGCCTATTCACACCAGCTGCCAATCTGAGATTATTAGGTATTAGTTTATTGTCAGTGGTTGGAAAGCTGTATGGCAGGGTGTTGATAGAGAGGATAATAAAGTGTACGGAAGTTGCAATAGAAGAACAGTGCGGTTTTAGGAGGGGAAGAGGGTGCGTGGATCAGATGTTTGCAGTAAGACAGTTATGCGAGAAGTATTTAGAGAAGCATAAGGAGATATTTTGGGCTTTTATGGACTTGGAAAAAGCGTATGATCGTGTGGACCGTGAAGCAATGTGGAAGGTGTTAAGGATTTATGAAATAGGAGGAAATTTGTTAGAAGCAATTAAGAGTTTTATGAAGGGAGCAGAGCATGTGTGAGAGTAGGAAATGGTGAGTTGAGTGAATGGTTTGAGGTAAAGGTAGGTTTGCGACAGGGTTGTGTAATGTCACCATGGCTGTTTAATATGTTTATGGATGGTGTGGTGAGGGAGGTGAAAAGGAGAACTATGGGAAGAGGATTGGGTTTAGTAGGAAAGAATGGTAGAGATTGGGAGTTGAATCAGTTGCTGTTCGCTGATGACACAGCATTGGTGGCGGATTCTGATGAGAAACTGCAGCGGGTAGTCAAAGAGTTTGGTGTGGTTTGTGGAAGGAGGAAACTGAAGGTGAACGTCAATAAAAGTAAAGTAATGGTGTGTAATAGGGGAGAGCATAGGGTGAATCTAGATGTGAGGCTGGATGGGGAAATATTGGAACAAGTAGAGTGTTTTAAATATCTAGGAGGAACGATAAGCAGGAGTGGAGGTAAAACAGAGAGTGTGTGAAGGAAGGAAGGTTTTCGGAGCAATGGGAAGTATGTGGAAGACGAGAAATCTCGGAGTGAAAGTAAAAAGTGCACTATATCAAGGAATTGTTGTGCCAACAGTGATGTATGGGGCTGAGACATGGGCTCTGAAGAAAAAGGAGAAAAGAGGGCTGGATGTGATGGAGATGAGCTGCTTGAGGAGTATGTGTGGAGTTACTCATAGAGACAGATTGAGGAATGAAGAGATACGTAGGAGAGTGGGGCAGCAGGAACATTTGTCAGCCAGAGTGGACAGAAGGGTGCTGAGCTGGTATGGTCATGTTGAACGAATGGGAGATGAAAGGCTTACAAAGAGAATATGTGAGTCAGGTACAAGGGGAGATAGAAGGGCAGGAAGACCCCCATTGAGATGAAGAGACTGTGTAAGAAAGGCTTTGGATGATAGAGGAATGACTATAGATCAGGCAGGGGAAGTGGTGGTGGACAGGAGTGAATGAAGAATGCTTGTGAATAGTTGAGTGAACACGTGGTCATTTGGAGTAAGGGGTCGGGCGCAAGTTGGACTAGATAATAGTCCATCAGGCGCCTGGCCCGGGGAGACGATTAATATGAAGGGTGCGCCTGGAAGTGTGGTGGCAGGGCTTGTGGCTTTGGCTCCGCTGCATGTCTGCCTGCCGAGATCGGAACCTCTCCGGGTGGTCGGGGGCCGGGGGAGTGCTGGAGCGACCTTGGTGACCCTGGTCTCTGGGTCTTCTCCTGGGTGACCTGGATGTGTGTGAGTTTGTGTTTTTTATCTGTGTTTATTCGATGTTTTATGTTGTTTTTGTGTTTTCCCTGTTCTTGCTCTGTCTTGAGTTGGCTACCCCCAAAATGGGGATTGGGCCTGAGCATATAGATAGATAGATAGATAGATAGATAGATAGATAGATAGTTTAACCCCTCAGACACGGTAGGGCTCTGAGGCACCTATAACAAACTAGGGCCAGGAACCCGGTAGGGCTCTGAGGCACCGGCAGCTTGAAAGCCTGTAAGCTTGTTTTGAAAGCCGTCCGTCCGACGCATGTAAACAACAGCCGGTTGGACCGACGCCGCGCATCTCCGACCACAAGAAGGAGAGGCGTCGCTTGTTTGTGTGTGGCTGTGTGTTATTGTTTAGTATTGAAAAGTGGCTGATATGGCTGACATCGCCACAAAGTTCTCTCCACTGAAATCGTCATCACAACTGAACCAGTTGACTTAGAGAGCTCTACTCAACGCCATTCTACAGGTACAAAACACATCTACGCTTGGGGATGCACGGTTATGCGGAAGCAGTCAAAATAACAAAGATACGGTAGCCTAGGCGAGACGTTTTTTCGGCCAAATCCCCCGGGTTTCGGGGATATATTATAGAATGCGTAGCCGGGAACCAAGGGTTAATTTTAAAACTTTTATCATATTCTTTTTTTTATTCTATATTTTGCCTTAGAATCTATGGTTTCATGCATTTTTCTCTCGAACACCATTACCTTACATTTCCCTTTAACTTCCTCTTTTCACACACCCTGTCAAAATCTGAGACCACTCTCTGAAGTTTTTTCATATTTTCCGCCAACAGGACTGCATTGTCTGCATATACTGTACATACATACATACAAACATTATTTTCTATTACATACATTGTTATGGCTCAGACGTGGTTGCCTATCCGCAGTTGGGATATAGTACAACAGAGTCCTATCAAAACACCGCTCCAATGGTGATGGGCTGGTCTATCAGAGTGAGAACTGAGCGATCTCTGCCTCTCCTCTAATGCCTCTCCCCCTGAAGGGAAAGGTGTATGCCTCATCTGTTAGAAGTGCAATGACGTATGCCTCAGAAACATGGGCCGTTAAAGTAGAGGATGTCAACAGAATGGAGTGTAATGAGATGAGAATGGTGAGATGGATGTGTGGGGCCAGGCTACAGGATAGAATAACAAATGTTGAGCTGAGGAGACGTTTAGGTATAAAGAGTATTAGCGAGGTGATGTGTACAAGTAGACTGGGATGGTATGGACATGTGGAGAGAATGGATGAATAAAATTGGGTGAAAAAATGCAGGTCTGTGATTGTGGAGGGAGCTGCACCAAGGGGTGGACCGAGGAAGACCTGGGATCGGACTATACGCGCCGATCTCAAATTCAAGAACTTGACAAGTGAAGCAGCCCTTAACAGGGTTGCCTGGAATGCCGCCATTAAGACAAGAGACTGAAACTGCACTTATGTGTGGAACACTCAGTCTTAACATTTTATGTATGTACAGTATGTACAGTATGTACCCATAGCTTACTCTGACTGTTCCTTTTACTTATATATTTTCTAAATCTCAAGTGACGGCGTCTCTTCCGTGGATTGACCTCCCAATCTGCCTACCTAGAAGTTGGCAGATTGGAAGCCAAAGCGTCACATTTTTCCTTTGCCCCTCAACTTTCTCTTCATAATTGATGAGGGGCACAGGGCCCTGGGTGGGGCTTTGGTTTCCCGGGCATTTCCGCACCCTCCTCAGCTCCCAGCTATGGAGTGGCTTGGGTTACCCAGGCTTTATTGTGGTCGGCAGGGAGGGTTCTGTGGGGGCGCTTGGTTATGGCCTTGGCCTTGCTCGGGGCCTTGGGGCTGTTCGGCCAGGCAGCTTGGGGAACAACAACAACAACTGTTACTTTTACTTATATATTTTCTAGATCTCTAGTGACGGCGTCTCTTCCGTGGATTGACCTCCCTACTGCCAACCTAGAGGTTGGCAGACTGGGAGCCAAAGCGTCACATTTTTCCTTTGCCCCTCAACTTTCTTTCATAATTGCTGAGAGGCACAGGGCCCTGGGTGGGGCTTTGGTTTCCCGGGCGTTTCCGCACCCTCCTTAGCTCCTCACCTTGGAGTGGCTTCGGTCACCTGGGCTTTATTAGTGGTAAGCAGGGACACTGTGGGGGCACTCAGTTGTGGCCTTGGCCTTGCTCGGGACCTTGGGGCTGCTCGGGCAGACAGCATGGGGACCAGTAACAACAAGAACAACAACACCAACACCGCCCCATCATGTCATCACTTTAGCTCATGTTGGCATAATGCTAACCGTGCCGCAGCAAGACTCAACTAAGTCCAACTGCAGCACCTGCACCAATAGTGTTGATATAGGTTAAGTGCACACATAACATATATACAGAGTGTACACATGCCTTAGTCATATTGCAACATACACACATGTACTTTCAGGGCAATACTAAATTGTTTAATATCCCATGGTAATATACCGTACTCTTTAGTAGCGGCAATATTGCACCAAATATATCTGGCAACATTGTACATGTTGCCTCAGTAGCATCCGGTCGGCACTCAGCATAACAGTGCCTCCCAGCTCTCTGTATCTTTGGCTAATAAGAACCTATAAACTTATCTCTGGACTTTTATTCTACATCCTTGTGAAAGAAAGGATTATCAAGGTTGTTGTAGCTTCACATAACAACCATACATGGCGCAGGTGCCCAACCCCGAAAAGGGTTGAAATAGGGGAGCTATCCCCCCGCCAAAGGCAGCTTTCTAGGGCCTTTCCTAGCTGATGCTGAGAGGATTGGGTTCTAGTCATGTGGTGATGGGCTGGTCTATCAGAGTGAGAACTGAGCGATCTCTGCCATACCCATAGCTTACTCTGACTGTTCCTTTTACTTATATATTTTCTAGATCTCAAGTGACGGCGTCTCTTGCGTGGATTGACCTCCTAATCTACCAAGATTGGAAGCCAAAGCGTCACATCTTTCCTTTGCCCTTCAACTTTCTCTTCATAATTGCTGAGGGGCACAGGGCCCTGGGTGGGGCTTTGGTTTCCCGGGCGTTTCCGCGCCCTCCTCAGCTCCCCGCCATGGAGTGGCTTCGGTCACCCAGGCTTTATTGTGGTCGGCAGGGAGGGTTCTGTGGGGGCGCTCGGTTATAGCCTTGGCCTTGCTCTGGGCCTTGGGGCTGTTCGGCCAGGCAGCTTGGGGAAAAACAACAACAACAACCATACATGGCGCAGTCAGTGTATTAGAGCCAGGAGATACGAGCCAAGACCGGATTCTCAGCCAGCCATCATGCAACACCTCACCTCACCTCTCCAGCCCTGTATATATTATTGTGCAGTGCTTTATAGTGCAGTGAAGTGCTTAAGAGTGTAGTGCAGTGCCTTTATTATATGTCCCATGTCATTTGTGCCCATTCCCAACTTGCTGTGAGGGTTATAGCCGCCGAAACAGAGCTGGACAAGAGCTAGGAGCAGCATACCCTGCATCTCTGACGGCTCCAGCCACACTGAACTCTGCAGCTAAGCTACCACGCCTCACGCCCTCCAGCTGTGCTGGTACATGCGCGCACGGACACACGCACATCGCTGCCAAGTCAACACAGTGTTGCCAAGCCTACCGCACTCACTCACTCTAGCACAGATAATTTCTCTCACTATTAAATAAACTGTTCCAGTTGTACTGCACATTTTCATCGTTCCTGCAAGACTACAGTGTGTCAGCTATCAACCAATTATGGAGGGAGATGAGCAGATTAATGGGGAGCCCAGAGACACCCCACACAACCATACTGGGGAGGGAGATCGTGGTGGAGCTACTGGTGGAAATAATGATGGAGATACTGTTGGAGTTGCTGGTAAGGGGTACCAGTCAGTTCATTCCACTCCAACCTCTCCTCTCACCACCCCTCATTTCACTTCACCTCCCCAACCTCCCCCCACTTTACCTCCCCTACACTATAGGGGGATGCCACCCCTGTCACCACACCCTGCAAGTCTACAACCTACCACAAGTGCAGACCTCCTTCAGCTCATACAGTATATGGAGCAATGCAGACAACGGGATGACTATGCCAGAAGACAGGAGGAGGACCGCAGAAGATGGGAAGAGGAACAACGACGCCAGGAGGAAACCAGACGACAAATGGAGGAGGACCACAGGAGACAGGTGGACGATGCCAAGTTCTCCGCCCTTGTCCAGGCTCTGGCCCAAATTACCCCACCTGCCGCCGCACCTACACCCACCTCACCGGGGACAACATCCCATTCCACAACATCCTCCACCCCTACAGCCCCACCTCCACCACAGAAGGCTATCACCCAGAACCCGCCGCCCCTTCGTGCTGATGCCACCTTCCAGGTTTTCAGGGAATGGAGGCGTCGATGGGACGATTACTCTATTATGGTGGACTTATCTAACTACCGAGGGAGAAACAACTGATCCAGATGCGGATGTGCTTAACCCTGGAGACACAGCGGCTTTTGGAGCACACCTTAAGCATACTCCCTGACACTGACAAGACCGTTGACGCAGTCCTCGATGCACTTCAGGAGCACATCAAGAATTCTCGCAATGAAGCTCTCCGTCGCAGGGACCTGTTCAGTTGCAAGCAAAAACAGGGCGAGTCATTCAACAACTTCTACGTCCGCCTCTGCCACATCGCCGAAGAAATTGACGTCTGCCCAGGGAAGTCTTCAGCCTGCAAGGAGACCCAACTCAAGATGGTCATTCTAATGGGCATACACGACGAAGAACTTGTACAGAAGCTGCTTTCCCTCGACGCCACCCCTTCATTACAGGACATCGTCAACACTTGCCGTTCATACGAGGCCACTCGAAGCGCTACATCAGCCATACGTGCCCCACCGTCCCAGGTTAACGCCATGTCAGCGTACAAGCAGAACAAGCAAGTTAAGCAACACGACAAGTTCTCCACATTGCAACAGTCCTTGGCGTCGCCTGCCGCCTGCCAGCGTTGTGCTCGCCGGCACGACAAGAACAAGTGCCCGGCTGAAGACTACACCTGCACTAACTGCAGCCGTCGTGGTCATAAGCCTAGGACTCCTGCTTGCCCTGCTACCACCGCCCAGTGTCGTCGCTGCAACTATATGGGCCACTACGACAAATGCTGTAGATCTTCAAAGACGCCCGCCACACAGGACAACGACACTTCTTCCCACAACAAGTCTACAGCAAAGAAGACCACAAGTTGCCGACGTGTGGGATCACCTGTTCAGGCACCCACACTGACATCCGTGAGTCTCACCTACAGCGGCACCACCAGAAAACTCCACATGCTCCCGGACACAGGTGCAGACATCACAGTGATCGGCCGAAGACACCTCGACATACTTCGGACATCACCGACCTTCGCTCCTTCATGGGTTTGGTGAACCAGCTGGCGGAGTTCATCCCCGACATCGCCACTGCCGCTCACCCCCTGCGCCCCCTGATGAGCCCGAAGAGGTCGTTCATGTAGACAGCTGACCACGATGAGGCTTTCCGCCGGGTCAAGGCTGCCCTGCTCAGTCCACCCGTCCTGGCCCCATTCGACCCTTCCCTACCAGTGATTCTACAAACTGATGCGTCCTGCCTCAACGGTATTGGATACGCCCTCCTACAGGATCATGGCAACAACCGTCTCCGCTTAGTTCAGTGTGGCTCGAGGTTCCTAAGCGACCCCGAGTCCCGCTATGCCACCATTGAGCTGGAGATGCTAGCCGTGGTCTGGGCCATGTCCAAGTGCAAGTTCTACCTCATCGGACTGCAACACTTCACCCTCATGACGGACCATCGCCCCCTCATCCCCATCTTCAACAACTACACCCTTGGTGCGGTTGAAAATCCCCGCCTCCAACGTCTGAAGGAGAAAGTCGCACCTTACCTCTTCACAGCCGTCTGGCGCGCTGGCAGGTTGCTCTGCATCCCTGATGCGTTGTCACGGGCCCCTGTCGGCCACCCGACGCCAGAGGATGAGTTAACATGTGCCGACGCCACGGTTCACCTCAGGTCCCTCGTGACTATCAACGCCGCCACCACCGACGTCAACTCTCCTTCACAGGCCGCAGACAGGATTCTCCAGGAACTCCGTGATGCAGCCAGAGCGGACCCTGTGTACATCCGCCTGCGTGAGTGCGTTACTTCGGGTTTCCCCACCAACCGCTACGACCTGCACAACTCTCTACTCCCATTCTGGAAACTCTGAGACTACCTGTCAGCAGATGGTGAACTCGTCCCGTACGGAGCGAGGGTTGTGGTTCCTGAAGCCCTCCGCCGCCGCACCTTGGCTCGCCTGCATGATAGTCACAGAGACGTGGAGGCCACTAAGCGTAGGGCGCGACAGGCTGTCTTTTGGCCTGGCATCAACTCGGACATCGCCAACACAGTTCAAGCTTGTGAGCCGTGTCAGGTCTTACAGCCTAGTCAGCAGCAGGAACCCATGATCAACGACGACAACCCAACTAGGCCTTTCGAGTCTGTTTCAGCCGACTTCTTCGCTGTGGCGGGGAAATCCTTCCTCGTCGTAACAGACCGACTCTCAGGCTGGCCCGTTGTCGTACCCTGCAAAGGAGATACTACCGCTTCAAACACCATCAGGATCTTCTGCCGCTACTTCAGGGAAGTTGGTGTACCCCTCCGCCTACGTACAGATGGAGGCCCACAGTTTACTAGCCGTGAGTTCCGGGACTTCATGGAGCATTGGGGAGTCAATCACTTGGTCTCTTCCCCACACTACCCACAATCCAACGGTCATGCCGAGTCTGCCGTCAAACACCTCATACTGAAGACGGCCCCCTCAGGCAACATCGACTGTGAAGACTTTGACCGTGGACTGTTGGAGTTCCGCAACACCCCGAACTTCACAGGCCGCTCCCCGGCACAAATCCTGTATGGCCACCCACTACGGTCTTGTGTCCCTGCTCATCCCCAGTCCTTTGCACCAGTGGCAAGCCAAGGCTGAGGACTGTGACCGCCGTGCAGCCGCCCACACTGCGCTGGTGCAGAGAAACTATGACCAGCACGCACGCCCCCTTCCCAGGTTGAGAGTCGGCACCACAGTGCGGATCCAAGACCCGACTTCTCACCGCTGGGACAAGGTTGGGGTCGTCATGGGCTGCGGCAGGTCCAGGGATTATGAGGTTCGTCTCCCCAGTGGTCAGATATATTGGCGGAACCGTCGCTTCCTCCGCCCAGTGAATTCCCCTGGTGTTGAACCCCTCCCCCATAACCCTGAGATCCCTGTGTCTTGCACGGACCCGGAAAGAGAGCCCTTCACTTCCCCCATGGCCCCACGTAGGTCTGAAAGGCTCCTAGCAAAAGAGTCAGCTCGACAACGTATTGCGAGCTTGAAGGGGGAGGGAGGTGTTGATATAGGTTAAGTGCACACATAACATATATACAGAGTGTACACATGCCTTAACCCCTTATTGGCGGCGCTCGACTTAAGTCGTGCACCAATTTGCAGCAAGTTAAGAGCATTATTAAGGCTTTTAAAGGGTTAAAATCGAGTGCAAATGGCCGGGAGCATAGCGGGCCAGACAGCCGACTCCCAGGGCTTACCGCCACCCATTAACTCATGTTCCCTGTGTTCTCGAGAGGCCGGCAGTGTAGCCAGTAGTGAGCATAGCTGGGAAAAATATACCGATATATGCTAAACTCCCATGTTCGTGGCATCACTGCAAGAGAACCACGAGTGCTACGTAGCTCGTTCTGGTCTCATTTTGAAGCTTTTAGTGCCTAGTTTTTTGCTAAATAATTTGTTTTTCATGCAAATTGCTTGATTTATCATGCAGGAGGGCCTGAATATGCCCAAATGAGCCCAAAACACCCCGCTAGACAAGGGTTAATCATATTGCAACATACACACATGTACTTTCAGGGCAATACTATCATTGTTTAATATCCCATGGTAATATACCGTACTCTTTAGTAGCGGCAATATTGCACCAAATATATCTGGCAACATTGTACATGTTGCCTCAGTAGCATCCGGTCGGCACTCAGCATAACAGTGCCTCCCAGCTCTCTGTATCTTTGGCTAATAAGAACCTATAAACTTATCTCTGGACTTTTATTCTACATCCTTGTGCAAGAAAGGATTATCAAGGTTGTTGTAGCTTCACATGACAACCATACAAATAGTTTCTGCAAAACCACACCAGCCTCAACAATACTACAACAAGACAGTACCATACGAAGACTCTACTGTACATTTTGAACTTTAAAACAACAAAATCATATAACAACAATGTCCCACCATGTAAACACTGGCCGACTCTGGCGTGGTGCCAAACAGCACTAAGGTGAGACTTGTTGAGTCCCCTGTGGCACCTATCCACGCTCCACCAGCCTCGGCAGTGTATAGTAATGGCTGTTGGTCCTCAAGTCTACCGTCATCCCCGCTATTAGTTGTCTTGTACGACATGCAGTAGGATGTGTGGGGCATATTCTTTTTTCCTCCACCATAAGATGAAGACCCCCTTGGGGTAATATAGGCATGTTAAATTGTTCCACTCTCTTCATTCAGATTCCAGCCTAGCTCCTATATGCATTGATCTCACACTACATTCCCTAATCACTCCATTTATGTATTCATTTAATAACCATGGTGACATGACACATACTGTACTCCTCAAGCAGCTCATCTCCATCACATCCAACCTTCTTTTCTCTTGTTCATTCAGAGCCCACGTCTCAGCCCCATAAAACACTGTCGGTAGAACTATCCCTTGATACATTGCACATTTAGTATTCATTCCGTGATATTTCACCTTTCACATACTGTACTTCCATTGCTCCGAAAATTTTCCTTCCTTCACACGCTCTCTGTCTTAATACCTCCATTCCCACACCTGCTTATCATTCCTCCTAGATTTTTAAAACACTCCACTTGTTCCAGCATTTCCCCATCCAGTCTTACATTTCCCAATACTGTTATTATATTTATAAGCAGGTGAGGGTAAGGGCGGGTCCTGTCCAAAGTGAGGTTTGGCACCCTCTACCCTTTTTAGCCGTTTCTGTCTGTCTTTTCCTGAACTGCTTTTCCTACTTCGGGGTCAGGAGGCTAGGAATCCTCCTCCCCTTGTAAAATTCACCTACTTGACAAGACATAGAGAGGGGTGAACGAACGCGAAAGTGGTCCCGAACGCTAAGAATTGGAACTATAAAGGTTGTTTCTGTTCAGGCTCTGTCTCGAGTCAGCCACCCCCAGCCATGAAGTATGTGCCTGAGTATATACATTCATTTATATATATTATTATGTTATTAACCCTTGGGATCCGGGGGGCCTCATATGAAGTTTGGTATTTTCAAACTTCATAATTCAGTAGCTACTGATTGAGACCACCTAGAGCAGTCAATTTTTTTGCAAATTGTAGAACGTTTTCTTGTCTGTAGACTGCCATTGAGATGACATCGCTACGTTGCGTGGTTGCCGAGTTCTGATGATTATATCAGCGACTTTTTAGCCGCGCATTTTGCCTCATATGAGGCCTCCCGGATTCCAAGGGTTAAAATGGTTTTATAAACATACACATATACAGCATTACACAAAAGAGGGAAAAACCCCCACCAGCTGCAGCACTTACCCGAATATCCCTCTTCATTTTATGGTGTTGATCTAGAGTGTTATAGTCCTGGTTGTGTGTGTTTGTGTCGCGTGTGGGCGACGACTTTCTTCTTTTGGCCGGCGGTGGATTGGGAGGAGATTCGTGGGCCCGGGCTCGATTATGGTGGGCTTGAGTCTAGTAGTAGAAATGCAAAAGTTAACTACATATTGTACCGGTATATATATATATTTTTTTGTCATGACCATAAAGGCTTATTGAAATATTATAAATTAAATTATTATATTCTTCAAGACTAAACTTTCCAGTCAATGATGATATAGCCTGAATAATATCATCAAAATCTTGGGAACAGGGAGGTCTACAGTTATTTATACTCTCAAAAGACTTGGCTTTGACTTCACTAAGAGCAAAGGTGGAAAGGAACAATAATTACAATTGTAGCCTGCAGAATAAAATCTATAGTGGTACTAATGAACAGCCCCTTGAAACTGTTTGGGTGGAACAAACAAAAGTGAACATAAATTTTGTTTTGGCCTACAGTGACCATCCAAAATATGGCATTAAATAATAAGTGTTGAACTTACAGTGACATGTGAGACAACTGGTATAGTGAGGGAACTTGAACTACTAACTGCCGCAGCAACCGCCGCCGCCACAGTTGTGGTTGAGTCGTTTCCTGCATCCGTATTTGGTACCATAGTCTGATACATCTCCTGAAATAAGTTAACTGTTTATATAACCAACATACTTGAAATAACATAATTTTAACCCTCTCCGACATATGATGCGATTTTGAGCCTATTAGAGATACTTTAAAGCCTTTGTTACCATCAGGGGTATTTAGAAACCTTTAGTTTAGTTACTTCAACCTCTGCAGTTGTCTTTGAGTTAGCTGTGGGCAGAAAAATAATTTTGGAGAGGTAATTATAAGAGTGAGAGAACTCTATTTCTTATTGCTAATCTGGCAACCTCTGCATCATATGTGTGTGAAAGGGTTAACAATATTTACATATTTGCACTATTTGAAGCACTGGACAGCAGATCAATGTGAGCTCCAGTGGTATACAATAGGTACAGTATATGGAGAGGATGAGTGAAGAGAGAATGATGAACATCTACAAAGCATAGGTGGAGGGTTTAAGATACTGAGGAAAGCTAAGGAAGATATGGAGAAATGGTGTGAAAGATGCTTTGGTGAACAAGGGGCTGGAGTATCCAGGAGGGTGTATGCAAAAGAGAGTGAAGTGGTATATGGGGAAGGATTACGCACCTGGCAATGACATAGCACAAGTTGTCATGAAGAGGTCGGGGTAAACTGAATATGGGGCCTGAATGCGCAAGTTTAATAGCTGGGTCAACACCTCCCACTCCACTTATCATAGGCCCTTTCCAAAGCTATGAATGGTATATAGTGTTTTCTATTCTTAACTTAATAATTCTCTACCAACAATTGTATTGTATTTATCTACCTTCATTCCAAATACCAATTCAAAGAAACTCCCGACTAAAATTGCGAACAAAAAACCTTGCTCATTGAAGATTGCCAGAAAAAGAGCTTAGGTGACACCAACACACGACTCCTAGAAAAAGATAAAACTGAACCTGACCTTTTACATTCAAACTCTAATAGCCTGAGTGTAAAACAGGCCGTGGAGTTCTCTACATAAAACAGAGTACCATTAATACATACACACATATAATAGTCTATTTTTGTTTATTAATTTCATCACAACACCAAACACCTCCAATGAATGGTGATGGGCTGGTCTATCAGAATGAGAGTTAAGCGTTCTCTGCCATACCCATAGCTTACTCTGACTGTTCCTTTTACTTATATATTTTCTAGATCTAAGTGACGGCGTCTTTTCCGTGGATTGACCTCCCTACTGCCAACCCTGGCAGATTTTTTTTTTTTTTTTTTTTTTTTTTTTTAAGAGACAATGAACGGAGGAAGGAAAAACACAGATAAAACAAAAAGGTCCATGTGCCTAAAGGCATCCTCCATTCATAAAATGTTTGTAACAACTGGATTTAAACATTTGTAGATTGTAAGTTTGTGGAAAGCAATTCGAGGGAAGTGAATTCCAAAGAGTAGTAGCTCTGGGGATAAATGAATTCTGATAAGCAGAAGTTCTGCATTGTGGAGGAGAAAGTGTAAATTCATGGGCGCTCTCAGCTGCCCTAGTTCTACGGGGAAAGATGTGGAGAGGCGGCACAATTGAAGCAAGTTCCTCGGAACAATTGCTGTGAAAATATCTGTAGAATAATGCAAGGGATGCAACGTTTCTTCGTATGGATAATGTAGGAAGGTCCTGTGTGATTGCAGGGTTATTGATTAATCTAATAGCTTTATTTTGAATTTTGTCCAACTGCCTCAATGCAACCACTCCACTTCCACCCCACAGAGGTGAACAGTAATCCATCTGAGAACGCACATGACTTTTATATATCACGGCCAACTGCTCGTCAGTGAAGAATTCTCGAACTCTGTACAGGAGTCCCAGTTTTTTAGAGGCATTCTTAGCAATGCTTCTAACATAATGTGTCCAGCTCAAGTTAGTAGTTAATGTTACACCGAGAATGTCAATACTAGGGGAAGTGGGAATATTTACATCATTAAAAAATATATGGGAGTCAGTGAGATTCTGTCGGTTAGAAAATTGAATGTATTTGGTTTTCTGTGCATTAAAGGAAACTAGATTCTTTTGTCCCCATCCATTAATTCTAGAAAGGTCCTGGTTCAGAGAAATTGCAGTGTTTATTTTTGAATTTATAAGATCGGGTTGGGTGAAAGAATTGGTAAATGTGAAGGAACTGTGGAGTGTTGAGTCATCTGCGTAGGAATGTATTGGATTATGAGTGGTAGATATGAGATCATTGATATGAATGAGGAACAGAATTGGGGCCAAAACTGATCCCTGGGGAACACCAGCATTTATTGAGTGAAATTGAGAATAAAGGCCATCTACCATTACACATATTTTTCTGTTATGAAGATAAGAAGAAATTAGTGGAACTAATGATGCAAGGCCGTAGTGTGACATCTTCGACAATAAGGATTGATGCCAGACTCTATCAAATGCCTTTGATATATCCAGTGCTATTGTATGTGTTTCACCATGTTGGTCTGTAGCTTGGTTGATTTGATGCGTAAGAAGGCAAAGCATGTCTGCAGTTGATCGACATCGTCTAAAACCATATTGCCTATCACTGATTAATTTATTATTCTCAAGATGCTTAATTATGTGATTATTTAATATAATTTCAAAGACTTTACCAAGAGTGGAAGTTATAGCTATTGGTCTGTAGTTTGATGGATCTGAAGAGGCACTTTTTTAGGAACTAGATGGATGTTTGCTTCTTTCCAGGGTACTGGGAAGCATGAGGTATGAGTACACAGACGGAAAATTTTTGCCAATACAGGAGCGAGCACCAAGGAGCAATTCTTAAGTACTATTGGAGGAATTTCATCTGGACCAGGAGCCTTATCTACTGAGAGATTCTGCAAAATAGTTTTGACATGTCTGGTGTGGATCTTAAGTGAGGGAATTTCAGGCGAATTAAAATTAAGTACAGGGACATCTTGATTTATTTCATCTAAGGTTGAGTTGGTGGAGAAAATATCCGCAAGAAGGTTAGCTTTACCTCGTGGGTCACTTACAAGATTGCCAGTCGGAGATTTTAATGGTGGAATGGATGAAGCAGTAGTGAAGTTGGATTTAAATGAGTTAAGAGTAGACCAAAATATTTTGTTATCTATCTATCTATCTATTGCCTGACGCCGTGATCCCCGAAGGGGTGGCCACGAACGAACCGCCCCCATGCACCTCTGTCCCCAGTCAGTCGACGCCCCTCCCCCCAACCAGCACCGCCTTCGTTCATGTAGTTCCTCACTCCATCCTTCCACCTCATATTCGGTCTACCTCTCCCCCTCTGTCCCTTTTGTTATCATTTGGATTATTTAGAAGTTTATTTGCCTGCTTGTGGAGAAAGTTTGATTTAGTTAGGTTTAATAAACTTTTGGCATGATTTCTGATGTTTCTAAAGTAATTAAAGGCTTCATGAGTTTTTGATCTTGTGTATGCATTGTAGGCTATTGCTTTTTGTTCAGTTACTCTAGCACAATTATGGTCAAACCATTTAGGTGAATTAGATCTTTTACTGTACTTTTGATGAGGAATAAAAGTTTCCATTCCAATTTTTACAAAATCTTATATGTGGCTCAAGGTGGAGTGTGCATCATTAGAAAAGAAAGAGGTCCAGGGAATATCAATAAAGAAACCTTGAAGACCCTCCCAGTCTGCCCTATCGTAATGCCATTTAGTCACCAAAACAGGTTCAGAGTGGGAAGGTGTGGTAGGTGATAGACAGGTGGCCTGTATCAGACAGTGATCAGAAGATCCAAGCGGGGACCTCACTGTAACATCATAATTTTCTGAATTGGTTGTTAAAAATAAGTCCAGTAGGTGGGAATTATGATTAGGATTATCTGGTACACGGGTGGGTTGGTTGACTAGTTGAGTGAGATTAAATGAGTCTGCAAATAGCTCACATTCAAGACCAGCATCATCAGTCCTGGCTGAATGAGTGAGCCATTCAACATTATGGACATTAAAATCACCCAACACAGTGATTTCAGAAGAAGCATTTAAGTTGAGGACACTGAGTTGTGAGGACAGAGAATCAAAAAGACTTTGCTCTGGAGTATTTGGGGAACGGTAGATGCAACATATGTATTTAAATTTACCATCAGAAATTAATTTGTATATAGAATAATCAAAATAGGGACAATTGAAACTAGTAACCTCCTCCAGGGCAATTTCAGATTTTGCGAAGCAACATACACCTCCTTTAGGTCTGAAATTTTGGAGCAGTTGATAACCTGGAAAATTAAATCTAGACGTGTCAGATGTGGATGTTACTTGAGTCTCTGTCAAAAAAAGGAGAGTAGGGGATTCTGCTTGAAGAAATTGGTGTACAGAATTGATGTTAGAGTGAAGTCCCCTTATATTGCTAAAGAAAAAGCTGCACCGACGAGCAGCTTTGGGACGTTGCAATGCTCTTGACACAGTCGCATGATGACGACCGGGAGGGCCCTGTGTCTATGACCCAACCCTGCCGGGGGTGGATATCCGAGGGACCACCAGGTTTGCTCTTTTGGGAGCCAAAGCATCACATTTTTCCTTTGCCCCTCAACTTTCCCTTCATAATTGCTGAGGGGCACAGGGCCTTGGGTGGGGCTTTTGTTTCACGGGCGTTTCCGCACCCTCCTCAGCTCCCCGTCTTTGAGTGGCTTTGGTCACCTGGGCATTATTAGTGGTTAGCAGGGAGGGTTCTGTGGGGACGCTCGGTTATGGCCTTGGCCTTGCTCGGGACCTTGGGGCTGCTCGGCCAGACAGCCTGAGGAACAGCAACAACAACAACACCTCTAATGAAAGCAAATATGTGATCCACCAGGATTTAACGTCCTTTTCCAATATCTTGCAATAACTCAGACAGAGATGCCTTTCAGCAGTTGGATGAAGTACAAAAAAGTCTCGTCTCACATCACTGTGGCTGATATTGGTATAGAATTAAGTTGTTTATTTGATGACAAATATAATAGCTAGGGCTAGGATTCAAAACTCTACAGGCATTAGGTCTGTCACCAGTACACTACTACGGTAGTTAAAAGGAGGAATTTGGTACTTCTACCTGTGTCCCCCCCCCCTCCCCCCAACCTCAACTCGAGTGGTTAACAGACTGTCTGTCCCCCACTCGATTTGTGGTTGGGGGAACACAGGTAAAAGTACTAGAGAGGGTGCAACAGGGGAAGAGGGTTGTAGGAACGCTGAAAGCAGTAACAATAAATAGGGTGGTCGGCATGGAAGTAAAGAAGTCCTTGCATGAGTGTGGTAATCCTGACATAGACTTACGGGAGTGAAGCATGGACGTTGGTGGAGAGACTCAAACCAAGAGTGAGAGGGGTGGAAATGAGTTACTTGAGAAGTGCGTGTGGAGTTACTTGGAGGTATAGACAGACGAATGAGGATGTAAGAGAGAGGTGTGGTATTTACCTAATTGTAGTTTACAGGAGTTGAGCTAAGCTCGTGTTATCCTTGTCTCTCAGTCTACTTTCATCCAACTTTTTCTTGAAAATATGATGTTCCTTGCCCCTACCACATTCTCTTCCAGCCTATTCCATTTGTCAATACAGGTACATCTATAGGGGAAGCTAAACTTCCTGATATCGTTCTTGCAGGTAGTTTTTTTTACTTTTTAGCTGTGGCCTCTAGTTATTCCTGTATCCATAATTATTATATCTAAGAACATAAGAACATAAGAACATGGGAGTCTGCAAAAAGCCGATCGGCCCATACAAGGCAGATCCCTGTCACACCCAACCCCAATTACAAGCCAATTATAGACCCATCTCACTAATACCTTGAGTACTGACCCCACCAAAACGGTCAGAGATTAACACAAGATTACGGGGTCTGCTGAGCGCCGATTGGCCCACACCTGGTAGATCCCCCTCACACCCAACCCATCTCGTCCATATTCCTATCTAATTTTATCTTAAAGCTCCCTATCGTTCTTGATCCCACTATATCACTTGGTAGCCTATTCCACCCATCTACAACTCTGTTACCAAACCAATATTTGCCTATATTTTTTCTGAAACAAAATTTATCTAATTTGAAACCATTTGTACGAGTTATTTCGCTATCACTGAGCTTTAGTACATTTTTCATGTCTCCTTTATTAATTCCACTAACCCACTTGAATACCTCTATCATGTCACCTCTAACTCTGCGTCTCTCTAACGAATGTAAGCCTAATTTCTTCAACCTTTCTTCATACAGAAGATTTCTAATATTATGGATAATTTTTGTCATTCTACGTTGTACTCTCTCCAATGAATCTATGTCCATTCTGTAATAAGGACACCAAAATTGAACAGCATAATCCATATGGGGTCTCACTAATGACAAGTAAAGTTTTAAGATAACATCAGCAGTTGTTACTCACACTCCTAGATATGAACCTGAGAATCCTGTTTGCCTTGTTACGAACGCTTATACATTGTTTTCTAGGCTTCAAATCATTGCTAACAAAAACACCTAGATCTTTCTCACAGTCTGAGTTTTCTAATTCCATATTAGCTAGTTTATATTTAAAATTTGTATGCATCTTCCCTATCTTTAATACCTTGCATTTGTCAATGTTAAACTTCATCTGCCATTTTACTGACCATTCGTGTAAGGTATCTAGATCCCTTTGCAGACACTCTATATCTCTAACTGAATCAATTTTTCTCCTCATTTTGGTATCGTCTGCAAATTTACTTATCCTACTAGTTATACCTAAATCAAGGTCATTTATGTATATAATAAACAACAGAGGACCTAATACAGATCCCTGGGGGACACCACTCTTAACTGATCCCCATTCTGACTATCCTCCCTATCCAGCCTCTCCAGCCCTAGGGTGCATTTGTACATCATTATCATGTTTCCCTCTCTCTCCTATCTTTTAGACTTGGTAGATTTAATTGTCTAGCCTCCCTTCATATGGCAGTTCTCTGAGACTTGGAACCAATCTAGTAACTGCTCTCTGGATTCTTTCTAACTTCTGAATATGCTTCTTAAGATGCGGGGACCACACCACTGCTGCATACTCCAGTCTTGGTCTAATCATACTTTTTATAATTTTTGCTAACATGTTCTCATCCAAGTACAGTACTGTAGTTCAGAGCAACTTTCATATTCCCGACCATTGCATACATTCCGCTAAAGAGCTTGTTAATATGTTTCTCTGGCGACAAGTTATCTTCTATAATCAACCCTAAATCCTTTTCTTTTTTGGCTTTGCTAATTATATTGTCTCCCATCCTGTACTCCCAATTTGGTCTATTCACACTTCTTCCCATATATAACACATGACATTTACTTATATTAAATTTCATTTTCCACTTGGTGCTCCATTCATATATTTTATCTAAATCCCCTTGCAGCTCCTCACAACTGCTTCTATTTGTTATTTGTCTCATAATTTTTATGTCATCTGCAAACATTGACATGTAGGAGTTTATGCCTATCGGCATGTCATTCACGTACAAAAGGAACATGAGAGATGCCAACACAGATCCTTGTGGCACACCACTCTCAACTTTCCACCACGATGAGTAAGTTCCTCTAATGTTGGTCCTCATTTCTCTATCTGTTACATAGCTCCCCATCCATGGATGTAGATGTGCTGGCACTGCTGGAAAGTGTGAAAAGGAACACCTTGAGATGGTTCGGCCATGTGGAACGTATTGGAAGCGAGAGAATTACTAAGATAGTGTACGAGAGTGAGGTGGAAGGACAGAGAGGGAGAGGTAGACTGAGTGAGAGGTAGAAGGATGGAGTTAAGAAGTATATGCGTGAAAGCAGTGATGGATGGCCCAGTATGAGAGGAGGGACGTAGACTGACTGGGGACAGAGGTGCATGGGGGCTTTTCGTTCGTGGCCACCCCTTCGGGGATCACGGCGTCCGGCAATAGATAAACAGATAAAATTTAACTTTGAATGCCATTCCAAAATCCAATACTACTACCCACATTCTTTTATGTTTGATTTGCTCACACAATCATTAAAATTTTGCTTGTTTAATCATATCATGTGCTTTTTTTTTTTTACATCTTCATTTTGAATTTGGAAGTTATAAATGAGAACTTTGTTTCAGTGTGATAATATATCAAATCAAATACCTATCAAATAATCTACAGATATTATACTAAAACAAAATTGTAGGGCTAGCATATAGCATTAGTTATAGAGAAATTACCTAATACGGGAAATCCCTGGATCCCGGGAAGTATCCTGATTTTTTTCATAAATCTGGTAAGCTGAGAAACCCTCAAAAATAGGAAAACCCTAGTCTGTGCTTCCCAAGCTCAAGATCATTAGCGGATATACTGTATATATACTGTACCGGTATGTATAAATGTGGTGGCACTGCTAAAAATAAAAACAAAATATAGAAATAAACTAGTTCCCAGACAATTCAACTAATAGCAATCAACTTATCTTAAACTAACTAAATTAACTTTGGTTGATTTCAGCGGTCTGGTTAACATATTATTACTATTACTGTTTAAGTATTGGTTGAGTTGGTGCCAGTTGAGTTATCTGGTCACCATAAAAACTGAACCAGACCTTTTCCATGCGAGCTCTGGCAGCCTGTGTGTCTGTGAGGCCGCGGACCTGTAGAGCCTCGGCCAGCTTCATGAAGGTGTGTAGTCGGGTCTGGGATACATTAACCTGACCCTCATACATGAAGGTCAACACTGCCTCCAGGTCCTCCACACACACTTCACGCAGGATGATCACTGGGTGTGGACAAGGGTTGTTCTGGAAAAAAATAAAAAAAATAAATGTATGTACAGTCCATCCTCCAATTTTGCGAGTTTGGAATATGCGATCCTCCACATTTGCGAGGGGGGTCACAATTGGAAAAAATATAATATTCCACATTTGCGAGGTCGATTCCACATGTGTGAACCAGCCTGTAGAATTATAAGGGATGGTGAGATTGGTAGGGGTAGTGATGGGCTGCCTAGGTGAATAACAAAATATATATATATTACCGGTATGCAAAAGATTCTACATTTGACTTGACATACACCAAAGGACATAAGAAATAGTCAATGTCACTTCAAACACTTCACTCATTCATTACCAGTGAGCATTTTACATACAATATTGTTCAATAAGATATAAAATAATGCCTACTAACCTATATTCAACCAACCAGACAAAGCACATCATCAACAATCTCAAGCAATCACCCACCTGTGGTCCAGACAACATAAGTAACATACTGTACACCTCAGATACCTAGGACAACAAGGCATACAAGCACTCATCAACATATCAAACTACAGTTGTTCACACAACACAATACCAGGCATCTGGAAGCATAGTGTCATTACATTCCCTAAACCTAACAAAGACCCCACGCTACCCTCCTCACACCGCCCATCACACTCCTTTGCACCCCCTCCAAAGTCTCAGAACGCCTCATACTACAACTGACCACTCACAATCTACCCCTAGCTCCAACACGACATGGCTTCAGGCTGCTACACTCCTCAAACACTCTTCTTACATACCTTACACAAAGAGCATCAACTCAGCTAGACCACCACACAGAACACTACTTGCCTTTGATGCCATCCCCCGCCACAACCTAACAAACAAAATTTACAACGCAAACATGCACAACACCACAAAAAGATGGCTGGCCAAATACCTCCTAGCAGGCAGATATGCATATGTATCATTTGCCGGTCAGTCATCTAACATCAGAAACTTCACAAACGGAGTCCCGCAAAGGATCCATCTTGTCGCCCTCACTCTTCAATCTATATATGCATGATCTACCCACACCCCACGCACCCCAAATAAATATAGCTTCCTATGCAGATGACATAACACTCACATGAACATACCAAGACTCAGACACAGGCTACTCACACAGCAACACATCTTCAACCCTATCTCAACACACTACATGACTGGTGCACTACAAACAGACTCAAATTAGCCCCAGCCAAATCCACAGCAACACTCGTCACAAGCTGGACAACCGAACACAGAAATGCCCGACTCCTCATCATAAACAATACCCCTTAACAAACACACACGCATACAAAATCCTAGGTGTAACATATGATACTTCAATGACATTAAAAAAACATATCACAAACATAAAAAAACCCGAAAGGGGTTGAAATAGGGGAGCTATCCCCCCGCCAAAGGCGGCTTTCTAGGGCCTTTCCTACCTGATGCTGAGAGGATTGGGTTTTAGTCATGTGGTGATGGGCTGGTCTATCAGAGTGAGAACTGAGCGATCTCTGCCATACCCATAGCTTACTCTGACTGTTCCTTTTACTTATATATTTTCTAGATCTCAAGTGACGGCGTCTCTTCCGTGGGCTGACCTCCCAATCTACCAAGATTGGAAGCCAAAGCGTCACATTTTTCCTTTGCCCCTCAACTTTCTCTTCATAATTGCTGAGGGGCACAGGGCCCTGGGTGGGGCTTTGGTTTCCCGGGCGTTTCTGCACCCTCCTCAGCTCCCCGCCATGGAGTGGCTTCGGTCACCCAGACTTTATTGTGGTCGGCAGGGAGGGTTCTGTGGGGGCGCTCGGTTATGGCCTTGGCCTTGCTCGGGGCCTTGGGGCTGTTCGGCCAGGCAGCTTGGGGAACAACAACAAAATGACACCCAGACTTAACGCCCTCAGGTTACTTGCCCACACAAAATTTGGACACAAGAAAGAAACTACCACCACCTGCCCAGGATGCAACACAGCACCCCATACTATTTAGACACATCATAGAAAATAGAAGACTGCATTCCACACAATCACTTACACCAACAACATAATCTACACTCCTTGAGAGCCCTGTGGGATAGTGGCCATGGCCTTCCTTAGGGACTCGGGGCTGCTCAGCCAGGCAGCCTGGGGAACGACACCAACAAACAATATACTGTATAAGATCAGTGATGGAATATGCTCGCTAAAACCCATCCCAAGACCTTACAGACCATTCAAAACAAAGCCCTTAAAATCATCACAGGCTGCAAAGCTACTACACCTACAGATCAACATCACATCAAGAAACCAAAGTCCTCAAAGTCAAAGACCACCTGGACATGAGAGGCACCTCCACAAACCAACACCATCCACTACACTACATGGCAGAACACCCACAGACACCAAGGAATATCAAAACAACACCCAACACACGATATCACACACAAATACTGTCATCTCTCCCTCTCTGCTCACCCCAAACCAGCTTCCAGAAGCACATACATACTCGCCGTTCCATCCAGTCACTCAAAGACAACACACAGCTGCATGCACGACCTCCCAAAATCCATCCTTCTGAATCTTCCCTTCCTCGCAAGGACAGAGTCCACCTGGCCAGACTGAGATGTGGGGACCATTCAGCTCTTCTGAGCTTTCAGAAGAGACTGGATGATTCCGTCGGCGATGCCTGTCCAGGTTGTAACACAGCATCCCATACTATTAAACACATGATGGAAGACTGCATTCAACACAATCACTTACACCAACAACATAATATACACTCCTAGAGAGCCCTGTGGGAAAGCCCGATCTCGGCCATGGCCTTCCTTAGGGACTCGGGGCTGTTCGGCCAGGAAGCCTAAGGAACGACAACAATAACAACCTATATTCAATGAAAAATAATCGTAGATACCGGAAATTACAATTTTAACCCTTTCTGTGTGGGGATATTTGGGCTATTTAGGGCATATTCAGGCACTCCTGAATGATTAATCAAGTGTCTGGATGAAATTAAATGTATTCTGCCAAAAACTAGAAGAAAATAGCTTCAAAATGACACTAGAACGAGCTTCCTAACTTGCGGGGTTCACTCGCAGCGCTACCATAGACATTTGGGGAAAAATCGCTAATTATTAGCAATGTAGCGCTAGGCAACACTGCTGAGACTGTATGGGACCTCAGTTTTCCTCAGTACACGGCTGGACGTGCTGACAGTTGGAGGTGGGCCCCTCGCGGTCCCGCCCACTGACACTCAATTTCTACGGCTTTTACAGGCTTTTAACCCTTGTCTAGCGGGGTGTTTTGGGCTCATTTGGGCATATTCAGGCCCTCCTGCATGATAAATCAAGTATCTGCATGAAAACAAAATAATTTAGAAAAAAACTAGGCACTAAAAGCTTCAAAATGAGACCAGAACGAGCTACGTAGCACTCGTGGTTCTCTTGCAGTGATGCCACGAACATGGGAGTTTAGCGTATTTCGGTATATTTTTCCCAGCTATGCTCACTACTGGCTACACTGCCAGCCTCTCGAGAACACAGGGAACATGAGTTAATGGGCGGCGGTAAGCCCTGGGAGTCGGCTGTCTGGCCCGCTGCGCTCCCGGCCATTTGCACTCTATTTTAACCCTTTAAAAGCCTTAATAATGCTCCTAACTTGCTGCAAATTGGTGCACGACTTAAGTTGAGCGCCGCCAATAAGGGGTTAAAGCCTGGAAATTGCTGTAAATTGCCATGGCGTTCCGGAACATCTCCCGTAGGGAAAGGGTTAAAATGGGGTCTCCAGTCTCAATAGACGAGCTCACTGAAATAAAATAGCCAATTTGTTTGATTGATGGCTGGATATTGAATTGGTCATAGTAACCAGTCACTGTTGTCATTAATGTAAGTCAAAATTCTTAATTTATATCTGTTGATCATTGATGGCCTTCATAAGCAAACCTCCAGCCTTATGAGGGCTTCTGCCCAGTAGGCTCATGGCAAATAGTTTTTATTATTATTATTCATAAGCTTTTGAATGGGCTCAATAAGCACCATTGCCTTATCCGCATCAGTGAGCGCATCTATTGCCCGACGCTATGATCCCCAAAGGGGTGGCCACGAACGAACCGCCTCCATGCACCTCTGTCCCCAGTCAGTCGACGCCCCTCCCCCCAACCAGCACCGCCTTCATTCATATACTTCCTCACTCCATCCTTCCACCTCTCCTTCGGTCTACCTCTCCCTCTCTGTCCCTCCACCTCGCTCTCGTACACCCTCTTAATCATTCTCTCGCTTTCCATACGTTCCATATGGCCGAACCATCTCAAGTTGTTCCTTTTCACACTTTCCAGCACATCTACCTCCACACCACACCTCCTTCTTACTCCTTCATAAGTCTGTCTATCCCTCCATGTAACTCCGCACGCACTTCTTAAGTAATTCATTTCCAAAGCTCTCACTCTTGGTCTGAGTCTCTCAACCAACGTCCATGCTTCACTTCCGTAAGTCAGTGTCGGGATTAGCACACTGTCATGCAAGGACTTCTTCACTTCCATACTGACCACCCTATTTCTTGTTACTGCTTTCAGCGTTCCTGCAACCCTCTTCCCCTGTTGTACCCTCTCCCGCACTTCTTCATCCATAGTCCCATCTTTACTCAACACACTGCCCAGATACTTAAAAGAGCTGACGATCTCCATAGCCTGACCGTTCAGCTTCACCTCACACTCTGTGACTTCACCCCTTTTGAAGACCATAACCTTGCTCTTCCCCGCATTTACATTCAAATTCCGTTTTTCGCACACTGTTCCAAACTCATTTACCAGACCATGCAACTCCCATTCATTATCACTCATTAGAACTGTAACATCCGCAAACAGCAGTATAGGTAGCTTCAGTTAGTTTTTTTTTTTTTTTTTTTTTAACCCGGGAACTGCGGGGAGACTCTTAAGAGTCAGAAAAAAAAAAAAAAAAAAATTGGCCCCTGGGCCATGCAAAATCTCAGTCCTCTACCTCCCCTCCTTCAGTTATCACCTATTTTCCCTGTTATTCCCTTATTCTGAGGTATATTTTCGTGCTAACATTAGAAATCCGGTTGGAGGGTGTGGTCATCACTGATAGCAAGCGAATGCAAGAGAGAGAGAGAGAGAGAGAGTATCGATCGACTGTGTCTCAGTGGCCTTGGGGGAAATTGGCGGGAAAGCAGCTTGCCTCACCCATACATTATACAACTCGCGGGCTATATCTCCGATTTTGACCATCCAAACGCTGTTTTCACTCGTTTTATTGTTGTTTCAGGTTAATACCTTTATAATCAACCCATAATAGGCGCATATGGATAAGTATTAATGCTATTAATGGCACAATGAATATTTTAGTGACGGAAACACCTCAAATGCACAGGGGGACGTTTCCAATTACCCCCATGCGCACTTGTTAGGTTAAGAGACAATGAACGGAGGAAGGAAAAACACAGATAAAACAAAAAGGTCATGTGCCTAAAGGCATCCTCCATTCATAAAATGTTTGTAACAACTGGATTTAAACATTTGTAGATTGTAAGTTTGTGGAAAGCAATTCGAGGGAAGTGAATTCCAAAGAGTAGTAGCTCTGGGGATAAATGAATTCTGATAAGCAGAAGTTCTGCATTGTGGAGGAGAAAGTGTAAATTCATGGGCGCTCTCAGCTGCCCTAGTTCTACGGGGAAAGATGTGGAGAGGCGGCACAATTGAAGCAAGTTCCTCGGAACAATTGCTGTGAAAATATCTGTAGAATAATGCAAGGGATGCAACGTTTCTTCGTATGGATAATGTAGGAAGGTCCTGTGTGATTGCAGGGTTATTGATTAATCTAATAGCTTTATTTTGAATTTTGTCCAACTGCCTCAATGCAACCACTCCACTTCCACCCCACAGAGGTGAACAGTAATCCATCTGAGAACGCACATGACTTTTATATATCACGGCCAACTGCTCGTCAGTGAAGAATTCTCGAACTCTGTACAGGAGTCCCAGTTTTTTAGAGGCATTCTTAGCAATGCTTCTAACATAATGTGTCCAGCTCAAGTTAGTAGTTAATGTTACACCGAGAATGTCAATACTAGGGGAAGTGGGAATATTTACATCATTAAAAAATATATGGGAGTCAGTGAGATTCTGTCGGTTAGAAAATTGAATGTATTTGGTTTTCTGTGCATTAAAGGAAACTAGATTCTTTTGTCCCCATCCATTAATTCTAGAAAGGTCCTGGTTCAGAGAAATTGCAGTGTTTATTTTTGAATTTATAAGATCGGGTTGGGTGAAAGAATTGGTAAATGTGAAGGAACTGTGGAGTGTTGAGTCATCTGCGTAGGAATGTATTGGATTATGAGTGGTAGATATGAGATCATTGATATGAATGAGGAACAGAATTGGGGCCAAAACTGATCCCTGGGGAACACCAGCATTTATTGAGTGAAATTGAGAATAAAGGCCATCTACCATTACACGTATTTTTCTGTTATGAAGATAAGAAGAAATTAGTGGAACTAATGATGCAAGGCCGTAGTGTGACATCTTCGACAATAAGGATTGATGCCAGACTCTATCAAATGCCTTTGATATATCCAGTGCTATTGTATGTGTTTCACCATGTTGGTCTGTAGCTTGGTTGATTTGATGCGTAAGAAGGCAAAGCATGTCTGCAGTTGATCGACATCGTCTAAAACCATATTGCCTATCACTGATTAATTTATTATTCTCAAGATGCTTAATTATGTGATTATTTAATATAATTTCAAAGACTTTACCAAGAGTGGAAGTTATAGCTATTGGTCTGTAGTTTGATGGATCTGAAGAGGCACCTTTTTTAGGAACTGGATGGATGTTTGCTTCTTTCCAGGGTACTGGGAAGCATGAGGTATGAGTACACAGACGGAAATTTTTTGCCAATACAGGAGCGAGCACCAAGGAGCAATTCTTAAGTACTATTGGAGGAATTTCATCTGGACCAGGAGCCTTATCTACTGAGAGATTCTGCAAAATAGTTTTGACATGTCTGGTGTGGATCTTAAGTGAGGGAATTTCAGGCGAATTAAAATTAAGTACAGGGACATCTTGATTTATTTCATCTAAGGTTGAGTTGGTGGAGAAAATATCCGCAAGAAGGTTAGCTTTACCTCGTGGGTCACATTTCCCATAGGCTAAATAATCCAGCTCTAGTGATTTCCCTTTACCGATTATTTTTTGGTACAAAGGAATAGAGAAATGCTGCTGATAGATTCCACAGGTACAGTACTATGAATATCCACAACCAAAAAGGATACTGGTATTTAAAGGTTCTGTAATCACTTTTAAGAGAAGTAAAGTACGGTACTTAACTCTCCAAGGAGTAGACTCTCAAGCTTTTCCGCTCATCAATTCACTTCCTCTTATTAGTTTGTTGCTGCTGTTCCCCAGGCTGTCTGGCCGAGCAGCCCCAAGGTCCCGAGCAAGGCCAAGGCCATAACCGAGCATCCCCACAAAACCCTCCCTGCTTACCACTAATAAAGCCTAGGTGACCGAAGCCACTCCAAGACGGGGAGCTGAGGAGGGTGAAAAAACACCCGGGAAACTAAAGCCCCACCCAAGGCCCTGTGCCCCTTAGCAATTATGGAGGGAAAGTTGTCTGTCTAGTTCCCTAAAATTTCTTCCTACACGCCAGTGTTGCATCTCTTTCACTTTTCTATCACTATTACAACAATCAGTGTTCTTCAGAGCTCTCTAAGTGAGTTCCCTCTCCCTTGCGGCGAGTGCAAGGCACCCGCCTATCAACACAGTCTGTCCAGCTCACCAAACCAAAAATTGGCAAAATTTCTCAGTTTTTCTTTTACGCAATAAGTGAACTCTGGAACTCTCTCCCTCAATCAACCTTTCCTTCATCCTATGACTTAAACTGCTTTAAACTTTGTGTATCCAGGCATTTTGACCCTTGAATTTGGCTCACTGTCACTATCTTGGCTTTGGGGGAGACACTCATTATAGCCAGCCTGCCTTTTGTCTCCTTCATATACATAGAACAAAAAATCAATAATCAAAACCAATACTATACAATCATACAGCAGAATCCCATCAAATCCTAACATCAAGAATACTACTAATTGCATTACTGTACCGGTACCTTGAGTATGTCTCTGAAGTAAGGACTGCAGGCAGAGAGTATGAGTTTGTGAGCCTTAAGCTGAGTGCCATCTGCGGCCAGGGTCACGTCCACAAACTCTCCACCTTCATGCAGCGTGTGAAGAGCTGCCGTCATGGTGGTCCCAAAGTTGTTCCACCGCAGGCAGAACTGCATGTCGCTCCCACCCATCCTCACCCCTTTCTTTAACTTCAATCCTCACAAAAATATCCTATTCTATAAAGAAAACAAGAACATATGACAATATACAATTCAGTTAATTCATCCTCTTCTTTACCCTATTTTCAATATTTTTTTCAAAAAGACATTTTAATAGTGCTAGAATAAGGACAGATGTAAAACAAACACAAATACAGTATGGAAAACAAAAAATATGTTGTTGTTGTTCCCCAGGCTGTCTGGCCGAGCAGCCCCAAGGTCCCAAGCAAGGCCAAGGCCATAACCAAGTGCCCCCACAGAACCCTCCCAGCTTTACCACTAAGAAAGCCCAGGTGACCGAAGCCGCTCCCAGGCGAGGAGCTAAGGAGAGTACAGAAACACCTGGGACACCAAAGCCCTACCCAGGGCCTTGTGGCCCTTAACAATTATCAAGGGAAAGTTGAGGGGCAAAGGAAAAATGTGACGCATTGGCTCCCAGTCTGCCAGCCTCTAGGTTGGCAGTAGAGAGGTCAATCACGGAAGAGACGCTGCCACTTGTAATCTAGAAAATATATAAGTGAAAGGAACAGTCAGAGTAAGCTATGGATATGGCAGAGAATGCTCAACTCTCACTCTGATAGACCAGCCCATCACCACACAGTTAGGGGTTCTCACGCTGAGGGCCTCGGGTCGAGTCACTCTGGTCATTAACCTTTAAAACGCGAAATTGCCCTAGGGGCTGGGGTAGTTATTTGTGAATTTCTAGCCTTGGATTCTGACAGAATTTGTAATTTTTGTTGTTTTTTCTATGTGAATAAGGGAGACAAAAGGTATAACTGCCTGCAGCGAGTGCCTCCCCCAAAGTTGAAAGAGTGACAGGGCCAAAATCAAAGGACGTTCGAGCTAAAATGCCTGGACACACAGAGTTTGAAGCAATTTAAGTCATAGGAAGAGGGAAAGACTGATTCTGGGAGAGAGTTCCAGAGCTCAGCAGTTGAATAGAAGAAAGTCTGAGAATAGCGTTTCATTCTTGGGTTGGAGAGTTGCACAGAGTAGGGGTGGGATTGTGTTGCAAGGCGGGTACTACGTACCCTACGTAGAGGAGGTGGTATACACTGGGAAAGCTCCGAGGAAGACTGATTATTGCAGTAGCGATAGAATAGCGAGAGATTGCAGAGAGTTGGTGAGTGGACGGGAGTTAATGATACGAAAGGCGGAGGTGTGAGAAACATCTGTATGAGTGGTAGGAAGTACTAGAGGGGAATTGGGGAATTATCTCGCCTAATGACATATTCCTTTGTTTTGAGAGCCCCTGGGGTGTTTAGGAAGGGTTTTTTTATGGTCTTGCTTCCGTGAGGACTATCGCGTTCGCTATGGTGACCCTTCTGTGAGGCCTATTGCGGTTCTTGGGTTAA
The DNA here is from genome assembly GCA_032716605.1 of Paralithodes platypus. Lineage (NCBI taxonomy): Eukaryota > Metazoa > Arthropoda > Malacostraca > Decapoda > Lithodidae > Paralithodes > Paralithodes platypus. Next base: position 85,666,289 of record CM064513.1, on the reverse strand, counting down.
TATATACAAAAATATGTTCAGTAAAGTAGTCTTACCAGTCCAATATGAGGTAGTTTTTGGTTTGTTCTTTGAAATTACTAAATGAAAACTTGTCTATTTTAACTTACAAATCCCAACACACTATCATATTTTTCAACTTACAAGAATTACTTTCTGTAAGATAACTGCAAATCAACCACTGTCACCATAATATTGTAGTCTACTTAACCCATCAGACCGAAGGGCTCTGAGGCACCCATAAAAAACACGGCCCGCGCAACCCGGAAGGGTGCTGAGGCTCCGGGAGCTTGAAAGCCTGCAAGCTTAGTGTGCGAGGCGTTCGTCCGACGCATGTAAACAACAGCCGGCTGGACCGATGCCCCGCATCTCCGACCACAAGAAGGAGTGCGTCGCTTGTTCGTGTGTGCCTGTATGTTATTGTTAAGTATCGAAAAGTAGTGTAAAGTGGCTGTTTTTGCCATAAAGTTATCTCCAATGAAATCATCATCACAACTGAACCAGTTGACTTAGAGAGCTCTACTTAACGCCATTCTACAGGTACGAAACACATCTATGCTTGGGGATGCGCGGGAATGCGCAAGCAAGCAAAATAACAAAGATGCGGTAGCCTAGGCGTAGACGTTTTTCGGCCAAAACCACCGGGTTTCGGGGAATATATATGGAATACATAGCCGGGGCTGGATGGTACGGTACTTAAATTAGCGGTATATTTTTCATGTGAAGCATTAGTAGCTATATACTGTACAGTATATTCAATAATACCTAACCCTTTGCTCCACTAAATTACTAGAACAAAGTTATGCAGTCCAGTACATGGATGTATGTTACGAGAAGATATTACAGTACTGTATAACCAAAGGGCCAAGTCACACAGTAACAGAGTTACATAACCAGGACATATTTAAGTTCATTTTTTTTTTTTTTTATCTAAACCAGTTACATAGGCTATTTGTGTAATATATCATATTGTAGGATTTTATGAGTACTTCAACCACATGCAACATTATTTGGTTAAAACTTAATCTGTGTGATGATGAATATATAACTGCTCAGTAACAGTTACCTAAATTTCACATCTGTAGTAAGGTAATACACAAATTGTTAGATCATGCAGATCTCTCATGCAAATGGTGATAAATGACATTTCATGTTGGTTTATATTTCTCTAGCTACAATTCAACCAAATTTGACACTTCTTATATAATTATTTCCATTTGAAAATACCAGTACACGTACAGTAAATATGATAGTGGTATGGTAGTGGAGTTACACATTTTTAGAATATTCATTTTAGACAAATTACTCAAATGTAAGCTTCATATTGCTATAAAATTGTTAGACTAGATATGGTTATATTGGTACCAAAGCACCCAATTGTATTTTACTATATAAAAAGTTTCACAATATTATTAACCCACTGAGCCCCAGCGACGCAGCGTTTGCGTCAGCAATGTATGTAACGCTAAACCCCAGCGACGCAACGTTTGCGTCAGTGTCACTCCGGTCCCAATTACTCCGGTCCTATGGCACCTAGAGGGCTCAGATTTGTATGGGAACTGTGTAAGTATCCCACGCACCCATGCCGATGGTTGAAAACTCTCAAAGTCCAACCGCGTGCGCGTGAGCGCGCAAAAACATGTTTTTTTGGGGAAATTGCCTTCAATTTTTTACTCTTGTAAAATCCGTTTTCGGGGGCTCTGTAGGACCATTTTTTGAGCTTTTTGATCGGTTTTTCGTGGTTTTTCCTTCATTCCTAACCCATTCGCTATTGTTTCTGGAAAAAAAATAAAAATAAATCAGAATCAGCCGGTCCTGGGTGGTACATTTATAAATGTTTAGCTGGTATTCAGCGGGTTAATACTATTATCAAGTATTACTACATTATATTTTTAGGCAAGAACATTTATTAAATTTTATATATACAGTAGGGTCCCGCATAAAACGTGTTCGCATAAAACGAGTCTCGATTAAAACGACCGACCTAAAATATTAATATTTAATTTTCGATCAGAACGAATGTGATCACATAAAACGAGTCCGCCGCCAAAGTGGGGCAAATCCGAGGAGTTTTCATATAGAGCGCCGAAATATCGTACAAAACGTACGAAATATCGTACGCTTTCATATAGAACGCCGAAATATCGTACAAAACGTACGAAATATCGTACGCTCCTGACGGAAATTTACGCTTCCAGTGAACATTGACGATATTGGGCCACCAAAATGCTGTGTTCACATAAAACGAAATCGCATAAAACGCCCTCGTTTATCGACCATATACTCGTTTTATGTGAGACCCTACTGTATACAATATACTGTATGTAAACATGACAACCGTCGGACCGTACACCCAGATACTACATCCTTGCCCCGCTTTTTCCCCCAAGATAAAAAAATCCAAGCTTTGTTTACTAATGATGCATAAAATTAATTACCGTATCTGGAAATTTAAACCTATATGAATAGGTTGGACAAATTATATACAGGCCTATTCACATACCATTGAAAATATAAGTATGTATAACCGAGACAACCACAAATTTGTTTTCAATATTTGAAGGCTATTATCAGAGGTGGGCACTTCCGTAATCACTTTCGTAAACCACTAATTCCGCTGAAGCGGAAGTCCTATCTTAATAAGCGATAAATTTGGCGAATATAAGCGGGTTAGAAAAGCCGAACTGCTTTCGCAATCGCTTACAAGCCTTTCAGTGGTACTCAACCTCTCAACCCCCCCATGCGGGTACTATTTATAGACAAGCTCAAACAGGAATCCCGCCTGATGCTATAGGCGACGCGGCATAATGAAGTATCGGTACTAAAGTATCGATATTTCCGATACCACCTCTGTCCTTGAAAGTATAGATTATGAAGGCTTGGTATCGAGTGTTATGAGTACCAGAGAAACCTACACAAAATAATTTGTGAAATGTACTGTATATAATTAATGCCAAATAGGGTAAAGTAACCAATAGGTAAGCACCAGTCCAATAGGTACGCACTTGGCATTGAAAAACCTCTCCACAGGATATGACAACACTTGGGCATTTAAATTTGGTCTCATCTTAATTAAAGCTTAACCATTATGCCTTCATGTCATCAGGTATCAATAGTTTAGTTTGGTATGATTGAAGAGGTGCAGCAACAACAAGAAGTGAAAGTGTAAAAAAACACTTTTCTTACTGTTACTGTAAGAAACTGTTTTCTTACGAAAATCTAAGGGTTGCACTTTTTTTTAGTGTCTAATGACCCATTTTTAAATTGAAAATTATAACTTTTTTCTATTTGCAGGTACATTCTGTGAAGTAGTGTATATGAAAAATGCATCAGGGCTACTCAGAAACACAAGATAAAGCCAAGGCTGGGTGCGTACCTATTGGACAGAGCCCACATACCAAAAACCAATAGGTACGCATTTTTTCAAACGGCTGCCAGAGAGTCCTAAGCCACATTACATGACATTCTAAGGCCAACTCTACTACAAGGATGAATAAGTCACTTTCCGCTGAAACTGTCTGTGTACCATCCAATTCAATTTACCCCAAGGGTGGTCCAGAATGTACGCGCGTTCCTATTCGGCACCACGCACTGCGTACCTATTAGTTTTCACAACAAATGTTCACTCCACAGATTATGTATGTCGTATCTTTTTCGAATTGAATAATACAACATTTCTGGTGTAACTTATCCACTTCCTAAAATAAAATGTTACTTGATAGAGTGCGTACCTTTTGGTGTTTGGTATGTGGGCTCTGTCCAATAGGTACACACCCAGACCTGGTTATATCTTGTGTTTCTGAGCAGTCCTGATGCACTTTTCTTGTAAACTCAAGCTCTCACTTAGATTAACCCTTATTACTAACACATATCCTTCTCAAACTGCATAAAATTGTCTAAATATAGCTAGCCAACCCCCTAGGAAAGGGGGTTGAAAGAGCTAGGAAAGGGGGGGATGTGGAGGAGTGATATGAGGTATAGGATTTTTCTTTTTTAGTGCTACTGGGGCCATTAAAATGTTTTTTTTAGGCCTTCCCTCTTAAGAGCTTTGCCGCCGTTGCACAGTAAAACTTCTTAAGAGCTTTCTCTCCGTTGCCGGGTTAACTCCCAACCAGGGGGGGAGTATCATGGTAGCGCCCGGCGGGCATTTTTACCGAAAATCCGCATAATTCCATGCATAAGCAAGAGCCAGATCATAATACAATTATATATCCGTGAAAGAGAAAAAACGAGCTTTCCAATGATATCTGAATCATCCTTGTATGACAACGGGTTCTTGTGCAACTGGAAGTGAAAATACCCTAAAATGAGGTAATTTCCCCGGATTTATCCTTATTTTGAGAGCTACGTAGGTTGAGAATCAATACAGTAGGTCTTAGTGACCGTTCCGCCGCTGTCGCGAGCAGACCGAGACCGCCTGTTGTCCTTGCAATCATCAATCTCTCTCTCAATGCTCATAATGGCCTCAAAAAGGCACAATTCATATGACGGGCACCGCAGGGGTGGCCAATATTCGCTCCCGTCATATGACGGTCACCGTCGGTTGAGGGTCAAGGGTCGCTCTACTGGTGATCTTCCTTCATATCTTACTAACTATTGGTCATCCTCCTTTCGGGACTTCGGTGAGACCTTCTCTATTGCACTAGACATATCGAAGGCCTTCGATAGGGTCTGGCACAAATCTTTAATTTATAAACTACCCTCCTTTGGCTTCTATCCCTCCATCTGTGACTTTGTCTCTTAATTTCCTTTCCGGCCGTTCCACAGCTGCGGTTGTGGACGGCCATCGCTCACTTCCTCATCCTATCAACTCCGGTGTTCCTCAGGGCTCTGTCCAATCTCCAATTCTCTTTCTTATTTTCATAAATAAGCTTCTCAACTGTTCCTCCAGTCTAATCCATTCATACGCAGACGACTCTACCTTACACTATTCAATTAGTTTTCCAGAATGCCCCAGCCAGCAATCCCTCAAAAACAAACGTAATGAAGCCATACAACAACAACACCCAGCACATGGTATCACACACAAATACTGTCTTTTCTCCCTCCCTGCCCACCCCAAACCAGCATCCAGAAATACATCCATACTCATATCTCTCACCGCTCCATCCAATCACTCATAGACAACACACAGCTGCAGGCACGACCTCCTAAAATCCATCCCTCTGAATCCTCCCTTCCTCGCGAGGACAGAGTCCACCTGGCCAGGCTGAGATACAGGCACCATCCAGCTCTTCTGACCTATCAGAAGAGACTGGAGGACCCCGTCGCCGACACCAGCCCAAGATGTAACACAGCACCCCATACCATTAAACACATCATAGAAGACTGCATTTCACACAATCACTTATGCCCCCTCCCTGGGGGCACGGGTCCTTGGAGCGGCTTCGGTCGCGCCGGGAATTTCCACACCTCTCACACCACACACACACATCACACAGTTTTTCCTACACCGAGAAATGACTCTCCGGCTGTCATTTCTCGAAGACTTCTTCTAGCCGGAGACATTGAGAGCAACCCAGGACCCACGTACACATACATATGTCCAACTTGCTCAAAACCCATCACTTCGAGTCACCACACTAAGGGTTCAGTTCTCTGCAATTCATGCAGGAACTGGACCCACTTCACCTGTACAACACTTGCCTCCAAGAAACACTACACGAACACCTGGACCTGTTCCTCATGCCCCTCCCTCTCCCAGTCAAATCCCTTGCCTAAAACCCGTCCACCTCTCCTCCCCAACCCACCTAGCCTTCCCATATCATCCACTCCCCCCCCCCTAAAACCCGTCCACCTCTCCTCCCTAACCCACCTAACCTTCCCATACCATCCACATCCTCAACTCAACACACCACACCCCATCCTAAGCCATTCCAACCCCCATCTCCTGCTCCTCAATCCCCACCCCCACCTCACCCATCCCAACCCCCAGCCCCTCCCTCACCCCCACCCCATCCTCGTGCACATAACATTAACATTCTTCAATTGAACATAGATGGCATCAACACAAAGAAACACAAACTCTCACACTTCATCAAACAACACAACATACACATTGCCATCTTACAAGAAACAAAACTCCGCACAACACAAAAAACACCCACATTTCATAATTTCACCACCATCAGACAAGACCGGGCTGTCGGCGGGGGCGGTGGACTCATCACCCTGGTACACAAAGAAATATCATACATAGTAACCAGTGTACAAACCAAATCCCTCCTCCCCCCAAATGATAACACAACAGAAATACAATCAATTAAAATACGCACTGGCAATAACTCCAACATAACCATCATAAACACATACATCCCTCCCCAAACATCCCCTACAGTACCAAATGAATACAGACCACACTTACAACACATCACAAACACCCCACACATCATCCTGGGTGGTGACTTCAACGCCAAGACGTCGGCCTGGTTTGTCGACAACCCCGACACAGACAGAGGGCTGGTACTACAAAACCAAACTGATAACCTCATCATCCTTAACGACTTCCATCAACATACCCATATTCCTCACCAAGCCCTCTATAACCCATCATCTCCAGACATCACCTTTTGCTCCCCAGAACTCGCCCCCACAACATCCTGGAGGGTGGTCAGAACCTTAGGCTCTGACCACCTCCCGATCATTATCAAACGGAGTCCCACAAGGATCCGTCCTATCGCCCGCACTCTTCAATCTGTACATGCACGATAAAACTACACCCAATACGCCCCAAATAAACTTAGCCTCCTATGCAGATGACATAACACTCACATGCACACACCATGACCCAAAAAGAGCAACAGATCTTCAACCCTATATCAACACACTACATGGCTGGTGCACTACAAACAGACTTAATCTAGCCCCAGCCAAATCCACCGCAACCCTGCTCAAAAGCTGGACAGGAGAACACGAATACATCCCTCAACTCACCATAAACAACACACCCCTAACACATACACACACACCCAAAATCCTAAGAGTAACATATGATACTCATATGACATTCAAACAGCACACCACAAACATTAAAAAGAAACTGACACCCAGACTTAACGCCCTCAGGTCACTTGCTCACACAAAATTTGGACACAACAAAGAAACTACCACCACAGTATATAAACAATACATAAGATCAGTGATGGAATACGCAAGCCCAGCCTGGGCTTTTAACCTAGCTGAAACACATCATAAGACCTTACAGACTATTCAAAACAAAGCCCTGAAGATCATTACAGGCTGCACAGCTACTGCACCCACAGATCACCTACATCAAGAAACCAAAATCCTCAAAGTCAAAGACCATCTGGACATGAGAGGCACTCAATTCCTGGCAGCAGCCTCCATGAACCAAGACCACCCACTAAACTACATGGCAACACACCCACAGACACCAAGAAATATCAAAACACCACCCAGCACACGGTATCACACACAATTATTGTCCTCTCTCCCTCCCTGCCCACCCCGAACCAACTTCCAGAAGCACATCCATACTCATATCTCTCGCCGACCATCCACTCACTCACAGACAACACGCAGCTGCATGCACGACCTCCCGAAATCCACCCTTCCGAATCCTCCCTTCCTCGCGAGGATAGAGTCCACCTGGCCAGGCTGAGATGCGGACACCATCCAGCTCTCCTGAGCTATCAGAAGAGACTGGATGACTCCGTTGTCGACGCCTGCCCGGGATGTAACACAGTACCCCATACCATTAAACACATCATAGAAGACTGCATTTCACACAACCACTTACGCCAACAACACAATCTACACTCAATGAGAGCTCTGTGGTTAAGCCCGATCGTGGCCATGGCCTTCCTCAGGGACTCGGGGCTGCTCGGCCAGGCAGCTTAGAGAACAACAACAACAACACAATCTACACTCCTTGAGAGCTCTGTGGGAAAGCCCAACCGTGGCCTTGGCCTTCCTTAGGGACTCGGGGCTGTTCGGCCAGGCAGCTTAGGGAACGACAACAACACTTATCGGGATGGATGTAGATTCCGGGCGTACGGTCGTCATGTTTACATAGGGCGATCGCTGCGGATAACTTCGCGTCTACAGATTTTTTCGGTATTTGCCCCCTGCTGGCAATATACAGTATATGATGATGACAATATGTCATGGGGGGGGGGGGGGTGAAACCCCCCTCAACATATTATTGTATCCAAAGGCAGTCAAAATAGACGGGAACAAGATGGCAAGCGTCCGACGCCGCTCTGCATAGTGTAAACAAAGCTGGCGGTACGCCCGAACTCTACATTCTACCCCACTTATCTTCTGATCTAACTACTATTTCCAATTGGGGCAGAGAAAACGTTGTTGCCGGGGACCGACCGTTTTTTTACCCAACTTCCAGGCCATACTTTCATTTTAAATGCAATTTGGCACAGGTGTATGTGACTATAAAACTAGGTCAAGGATATTTTGTTTATTTTTTTCTTTGCTTTTTTATTTCAATTTAGGTAAAAAAAAGTTGAAAACTATAGCACTACTAAAATGCATATAACTTCTACAGAAATCCCTATAGCACCTGTTGTATGTGATCAAACAACTCACAAAAGGTGTGTCTGTAGTTTCTATAAACACTTTTTATATATATTGTGTATTTTTGGATTTAGGTGATTATGAATTAAGGTGAAATTATTTTGTAGAATTGTACGACTGTGACAACATGCTGAAAACAAACAAAGTTGGCTAGAGTAAATCAAATTTATAGATACCGGGTATTGTAGAGCTTCCTATGCACTTTACAAAGGTATATAAAACATTCCTAAAGACCCAATAATAACCGACTTATAAGATCTCATAGTTGCCTAATTACTTTTTGAGAAAAACATGTGAAAGTCTAAGGTAATTAGGTGATTTTTTTTTTTTTTTTTTTTTTTTTTTTTTTACAATATTTTACGCAGGAACACGGCAGAGTAGAAGATAAAGATTTTGGGAGGTTGTAGAGTATTTTACGCTCTTTCCATTTATATATGTAAGATATTCGTAAGACCAGTAGTTACTGAGCCTGTCAATTTCAAAGTTCGCTAGATACAGTATAACGTTTTTAGAAATACAGGAAAAGTTTGGAAAACATGAAAAACAAAAAAATCCAATGGGTTTTCACTAGCCTAATAACATTTCACCCTCGACCTGGTCTCTGGGTCTTCTGGATGACCTAGATGTGTGAATTTGTGTTTTTGTTGTTTTCTGTTCTTACTCTGTCTTGAGTCCCCCCCCCCCCAAAAAAAAAAAGAAAGGAAAAGTGGGGATTGGGCCTGAGTAAATACTGTAGATAGATAGATAGAATAACATTTCACTAATGGTATTTTCAGAATTTTGAGCTTTTTAAGCCAAAAAATAGGTCGGTCCCCTTAACCCGGGAACGGCGAGGGGGGGGGTAATGAACTAGCTCCCCATGGGCGAGCATATGGGCTCCATTCAGGCCTATAATCATCATTTTACGATAAATATCGTTATTACCTATTCATATGAGCCTATTTTACCTTCACAATGAAGATAGTAACCTGTAACAACAATAAAACAAGTGAAAATATAATTTTTCTGGTCAAAATCGCGAATATAGATGGACCAGCCCATTCATGAATTATGGAGAAAATTGAGGCAACCCCTCACTCCACGAGACCTCAAGACACACTGAGCCTACTCATACACACACTCGCTTGTGTAACATATCCGCTAGGCACGTAAGCACATCCACCACACAGTTTGCTAATGTTAGCACAAAAATATACCAACAAATTAGGGAATAACAGGGAAAATAGGTGATAACTGAAGGGGGAGGGGATGTGGAGGAGTGATATGAGGTATAGGGGAAAAAAAAAAAAATAAAAAAAAATAAAAATTGTTTAGTGCTGTTTAACCCTCTCACCACGGAAGGGCTCTTGAACGCCCATAAAAAAGCATATAACAGCTGCCCGGAAGGGCTCTTGAACGCCCAGTGGTTGAAAGCCTGTGAGCTTCGTGTGCGAGGCGTCGGTCCGACGCATGTAAACAACAGCCGGCTGGACCGACGCCCCGCATCTCCGGCCACAAGAAGGAGAGCATCGCTTGTTCGTGTGTGCCTGTATGTTGTTGTTAAGTATCGAAAAGTAGTGTAAAGTGGCTGTTTTGGCAATAAAGTTATCTCCAATGAAATCATCACCACAGCTCAACCAGTTGACTTAGAGAGCTCTACTTAATGCCATTCCACAGGTAAATAACACAGCTACGCTTGGGGATGCGCGGGAATGCGGGAAGCAGTCAGATTAACACATATACGGTAGCCTAGCCTAGACGTTTTTCGGCCAAAACACCCGGGTTTCGAGGAATATATATATAATACATAGCCGGGGCTGGAGGGTTAACCCTCCAGCCCCGGCTACGCATTACATAAATATTCCCCGAAATCCGGGGGTTTTGGCCGAAAAACGTCTACGCCTAGGCTACCGTATCTTTGTTATTCTGACTGCTTCCGCATTCCCGCGCATCCCCAAGCGTAGATGTGTTCCGTACCTGTAGAATGGCGTTAAGTAGAGCTCTCTAAGTCAACTGGTTCAGTTGTGATGATGATTTCATTGGAGATAACATTATGGCAAAAACAGCCACTTTACACTACTTTTCGATACTTAAAACAATAACATACAGGCACACACGAACAAGCGACGCACTCCTTCTTGTGGCCGGAGATGCGGGGCGTCGGTCCAGCCGGCTGTTGTTTACATGCGTCGGACGTACGCCTCGCACACCAAGCTTACAGGCTTTAAGCTCATGGGTGTTTAAGAGACCTTCCGGGTAGCTCGGGTGTGTTTTTTATGGGTGTTTAACCCGCCAGCCCCGGCTATGTATTATATATATATTCCTCGAAACCCGGGTGTTTTGGCCGAAAAACGTCTAGGCTAGGCTACCGTATATTCGTTAATCAGACTGCTTCCCGCATTCCCGTGCATCCCCAAGCGTAGCTGTGTTATTTACCTGTAGAAATGGCATTAAGTAGAGCTCTCTAAGTCAACTGGTTGAGCTGTGATGATGATTTCATTGGAGATAACTTTATGGCCAAAACAGCCACTTTACACCACTTTTCGATACTTAACAACAACATACAGGCACACACAAACAAGCGACGCTCTCCTTCTTGTGGCCGGAGATGCGGGGCGTCAGTCCAGCCGGCTGTTGTTTACATGCGTCGGACCGACGCCTCGCACACGAAGCTCACAGGCTTTCCAACCACTGGGCGTTCAAGAGGCCTTCCGGGTACCTGTTATATGCTTTTTTATGGGCGTTCAAGAGCCCTTCCGTGGTGAGAGGGTTAAGAGCCCTTCCGGGTCTGAAGGGTTAACCCGCTGAGTGCCAGCCAATTTTGACGGTGTGCTTCTGCCAGTGCCAGAGGGTTTTTTTTTTGTTTTTTTTTTTGGGGCTAAATCTATCAAGTTGGGAGAGAAAGGAAGGATAATGGTAAAAAAAAAATCCCCTTGTCCATTTTCGCCAGAAATCAGGTCCCCGATGGTCCCGAAAGTAGCTGAAAAGACACTATAGACTACAGAGACTTTTATGGTATCGGAATGTATGGGTAGGAGGGTGGTGGGAGGGTGGTTTGGGGGATGGTGGGGGGAAGGTAGAAGCGTAATTGACTCATGTTACAAATATGAAGCCGATTGGTGAGGTAGTTTCGCCACCACGGATTTTCCTTTTTTTCCTTATCTTCGTACGGATACGCTGGAAGTGGGTGGTGGGAGGCGGTTGGGGGTGTGGTGGGGGGAAGGCAGTAGGGTAAGGGACTTGTCACACAAATATGGAACCGATTGGTGCAGTCATTTCGCCGCCACAGATTTTCCTTTTTTTTCCTTCTGACGGGTCCGACAGTCAGCGAGTGGGTGGGAGGAGGGATTTGGGATTTTTGTGGTGGGTAGTCAAAAGGGTAAGGTACATGTGATAAAAATATGAAAGCCATAGGTGCAGTCGTTTCGCTGCTACGATTTTTTTTCGGCGAGCACGTATATATACGTCCCTGGCACTGGGCGTGACAACACCCTAGAACGTATATATGGCACTCAGCGGGTTAAATGGTATTTTTAGGCCTCCCTCTTAAGAGCTTTGCCGCCGTCGCCCAGTAAAACCTCTTAAGAGCTTTGCCGCCGTTTACGGGTTAATGCTTCCATAAGCCAATATTTGTTAGTAGTCTTGGAAAATCCAACGTCAAGGCTATTAACCTAATTGCAATGACGACTTGTCTATTTTGACTGCTATGTCGTCATTCCAACCGCGGTTAAAAAAGAAAACGTCTAGAGTCTACTCCTTATCTTGCTCTAGGAGACGTTGTACATTAACCAAAACTACCACCGAAGGTGAAAAAAGCATAGAAGAGAAGAAAAAGGGGTTTACCTTAGTTACCGCTTAACCCTTGCTACCCGGGCTGCCTTAGGTAAGGACAGCGCGGCTGAAGGGCTGCTACCCGGTATGCCTTACCTAAGGCATTTGCTTGAAAGCGTGCTTTAAATTTCGCGCGGGCAAATTTTACTTTGCGGGGGCGATCGTAGCGCCACCAAGCCTCAACTACCACGCTTATCAGTTCCTACGTTGCCGCCATTGCGAGCTACAGCAAAAAAATGAATTCCGACGCGTCCGATACTGTGCAATCTCCCGCGCGTCCCAGTGCTACCCCGCTTGCAACATCTACGCCTCTGCCAAACGAGAAGAAAAAGAAACTAAGGAAAGTGAAACGTTTGCTAAGTGATAGTGCAATACAACGTGAACTTTTCAACCAGGATTTGAGCAGTGGTGAAAGCTCTGTGGACAAAAACCTCTACATTCAGAGTAGAAGTGGGAGCGAAATTGACGATTTTGTGGGATTTGGTGCTGATGACAATGTTGATTTATTTGAGGGGGTTGATAGTAGTGATGATCCTGATGTGGAAGTGGTGGAGGAAGGTGCTATTGAAGTACCAAGTGTGCTAGAGCCAACCCCTTCGCCTAGTTTCGTAGGTCAGGGTAGGCCTAGGCCTAGCCCTAGCCCTACGCCAGGATCTTCCCCTTTGCCTGCCCGTACGCCCTTGAAAGTGGGTAAATACTTCTATAAACAGTCTTTAGTGAAAAGTGCAGCCAAGAAAGCACGCAGGGAGGCACAAAAAGTGAGGGAAGGCGTAGATAGTGAGAGTGACGCCGACCCAGGCCTAGCAACCACCCGCATTCCTTTGTCCCGACGCCTTGACCCGGGACGGCCACCCAGAGCCCTCGGCTTCATCTGTCCCTCAGGATGACCAAAGGGCCTCTACAAGTGCGCCATTGGCCTCCCACAGTGTGTCACCACAGGCCCCGCATCGTAGGTCCTTATTTCCTGCGGAAAAGTCCACGGCTAGCCGCAAAAGGAGCCCAACTCCCGAGGCCGAGGCTCCCATTGCTCAACCTCCCGCAGCCCCACGCCAGGTCTATTCTTCACCAGAGTTGTCTCCTGAAGAGGATGCTGACGACCCCAACATTGCCCCAGATGACCTGACGTCGCCTGAGGAAGAGGAAAACGAAGAGGAAGAGGAAGAGGGAGTCCCGACAAGAAGAGTCAAAGGACCTCGAGGTCGTGGACGTGGTCAGCCTGCCGACGCCGCTGCCCCTGGGCCTGGGCGTGGGCGTGCAGGGCGTCCGCCTGGGCATCCGCGTGGCCAAGGGCGTGTGCCTGCTGCAGCTCCACGTCCTCGTCCTCGAGCTGCTGAAATGTTTGTGTGGTCAGATGGGGCGGATTTTGTGCCAGATTTTCCTGCCTTTGACGAGGTACAACAGGGTTCTGGGGTGTCACCAGCATATCCCTGTGGCCCAAATGCCACCCCCAGTGAACTTTTCTGTGGCTTCTACGACAATGAAGTCATGGAATACCTTGTCAAAGAGACAAATCACCACCAGGCTATCTGTTCAAACTTTCTTGGCAGGAAGACAAGTGCCAAGATGGTGGCATGGAGAGCTCTCACTGTGGCAGAATTATGTGTTCTTGGCACTCACAATGCTGATGACACACATAAAGAAGCACGTTCTGGCCGACTACTGGATAACTGGCGACCTCACAACGACTCCAGCATTTGGCAAATTCATGTCAAGGGATAGGTACTTCGACATCCTCTCATATTTCCACCTGACAAATAACATGCATGTCCACGAGCCCGACACACTCTGGAAGATCAGGCAACTGTATGACATGATACGTCATCGGTTTTCCACCTACCTAATTCCATTTCAGAAGCTGTGCATCGACGAGTCTCTGGTCCTGTTCCGTGGTAGGCTGCACTTCCGACAGTATATCCCATCAAAGAGACACCGCTTCGGCATCAAGCTCTTCGTCCTCTGCGACTGCAAGACGGGATATGTGCTCGACTTTATAGTCTACAGCGGCAAGGGTGGTGAGGTGGAGATTGACCCCCTCATTGGTTTTGGCGGCGCTGTGGTAAAGAGGATGATGGAGAGGTACTTCCATGACAACCACGTCCTCTATACCGACAATTATTACACGTCGCCTATCCTCGCCAAGTACCTCCATGACCGCAAGACCGGAACTGTCGGCACAGTGAAGGGGAAGAGGAAGGGCATGCCAGCCTACCCAACCAAAACTAAGAAGACGGACATCTTCCATAAGAAGAGTGGCCCCATCCTCTCCATCCACTGGCATGACCAGCGCAAGGTCAACCTCCTCACCACATGCCACAAAGCAGAGATGGTCCCCACAGGGAAGGTGGACCGAAAAACGAAGGACCCTATCACAAAACCAGCTGCTGTTCTGGACTATAACCTGAACATGCGCCTCGTCGACAAGTCCGACATGCAGATGGGCTTCATAGACTGCCTGCGAACATCTTGCAGGTGGTACAAGAAGTTTGTCCTGCATACAATAGATATGTCTGTCCTCAACGCGTACAACATCTACCGTTTGAGGTGTCCAGTCATCAAGTACAAGAGCCTGCGGACCTTCCAAAAGCAGCTGATACATGAGCTCCTGGTAAAACATGTGGGTACACCAGGGAGGCCACTACAAGGACCAGGCATGATGGACAGAATAGGGTGTTCCGAGTTCTTCAGAGAGCACCAGCTCGTCGCCCTTCCTTTCCAGGGTCCTAACAGCCGAATAAGGATGCAGAAGAGGTGCTATGTGTGCACCCGCACAACTCGACGACCAAGCAAACCCACAAAAACCACTTGGCAATGCCTCGAGTGTCAGGTGGGACTGTGTGCTGGCACCTGCTTCAATGATTTCCACACTCTGGCAAACTATTGAAGTGTAAGTGACAGTGATAGTGACACTCAATAATAATAATAATATAACTAAGTATAAGTGAAAGAGACACATAAGTAATAATAAGTGCCTTCAGAACAATATGAACAAGTGAAAGTGACACAAAAATATATATTCCTAACAATAAAGAAGTGAAAATTACACTATCAATTACCATAGTCCAGTATAAATAATCATAACTACTATAATAATGACTACAAAACTAAGTCTAAGTGAAAGAGACACACATAAGTAATAATAAGTGCCTTCAGAACAATATGAACAAGTGAAAGTGACACTAAAATATATATTCCTAACAATAAAGAAGTGAAAATTACACTATCAATTACCATAGTCCAGTATAAATAATCATAACTACTATAATAATAACAATAAAACTAAGTATAAGTGACAGAGACACAAATTACTTCAGAAAAATATATTTATTGAGTGAAAATATCATAATAACAATAATATATGGCATAATAAACAATAAAACACTAAAAAATCGCTTCCCGCCATAATTCAAGGTAGAGCGACGAGTCAAAACGTTCGTCGTAGCCTGGGCCGCGGTTGAGCGTTCGGACGAGGCGAGGTAAATACGCGGCAAAAGTTACCTCCACTTCCATCACCATAACTCCTGAACTACTTGAGCTAGAAAGCTCTAGTCAACGCCATTCTACGCGGCAAGGTAAGACGCCCATTTTGACACGTTTGATTAATGTAGGTAGTATATTAAGAGAGATTAGCCTTAGTTTACTTTTGTTGTGTTTTCAGCCAGATCGCCCGGATACAGTCTCCGTCCTTAACCCGTTGAGCCCCGGCTAGTTATAATATTTTGTTCACCCCAGTCCCAAGCCATTTTCACTTCTTTTTTTTGTTTTCTAAAATGGAAGACAAGGATGAGAAATGAAAAAAAAAAAAAAAAATCACCTCGGATATTTTTTTTTTGGGGGGGGGGGGGGTGGGGGGGGGGGGGGGGAGCCTCAAAAAAATTTGTTGAGCCAAAATGGAAGAGAATGGTGAGAAATGAATACAAAAATTAAAAAAAATCATTTCGGTCATTTGGGGGGCGGGTCGAAAGTTCGTCTCCCCCCGCATGACCACCCGCCCGGGAGCACTAGGGTAAAAACTGAGTATGGCATTGTACGGCATACATCCTAAGGAGTGTCTCACATAAATCTCAAGCCTCTAGCTCCCATACGACCGGAGTAATGAAGGTTCAAAGTGGCGGTGAACTAAGGGTGTAAAGTATCCCCACTAAGCCCACCACCACCAGCCGCGCGGCTGTCTCGGCCCGCTCACACCTACCGGCCCGGCTCCCACACACACTACGGTACCTCCCCCTCCTATTCTCCCGCCATTTCCTACCTTACGAGCCACGTAAGTGTTTTTTATATGTCGGACGCACGTGATGCGTCGCTGGGAGTTGGTGATCAAACACTGCCGACGCATCACGTGCGACGCTGGGTCTCACTGGGTTAAGAAAGGCTGCCCGGGTAGGAAGGGTTAAGCCCGTGTTCCGTCATGTGCAGATCCTTGTCAAACGTGCGCATGAGCAACCCTCTCTTGTTATCATTTTTTCACGCGTCGCCATTTGCTTGAGTCCGCTTTTGTTGTGCTCCTTCAAATTCACCCTTACCTTTGGATGTGTTCGCCGCTCCTCTAGCGGCACCAAGGAGCGCGACGCCCCTCGTTATGGGTGGTGATTTGGTGCAGTAGACTGTTTGAAGCGACAGCTCGCTCCCTTGCGAGGATAGGCTCGTCTGGCACTTTTTGCAGTTCGACATCTAGGGCTCTCTTGAAGTTGTCTAACGAGATGTCCCTCATGTCTCTTACTCGCCGTGGGAGTTTGTTGAAGAGACGTGGGCCTCTGTGTGATAACCAGCCCTCTCGCAGAGAGCCCATAGCACCCCTGTTATTGATCCGGGGGATTTCGCATTCCCAGCCTCTCCTATCACTGAATTTCATGACTATCGGAGTATGTAGGTTTGGTACTAAACCCTCTGCGATTTTCCATGTGTATATTATTAGGTAACGTTCTCTTCTACGTTCCAGTGAGTACAGATTCAGTGCTCTTAAACGCTCCCAATAGTGTAGATGTTTTATCGAACTTATATGCGAAGCCCTGTTTAGGTTCGTTTCGGCTTATCTGGCCTTCTTTTTTGTTAGACAGATGTTACGTGATCTAGGACACACGTAAATGGGCTCCTAAGTGTGTCAAATGGAGACGCGTGTGGAAATAGCCTACCGAAGGTTCGGGGGCGCCTGGCGTTCCTCGTGTATGTTTTTCATTCTTTCTCTTTTCATATTCTTTTTCCTGTTAGTCTGGGCATAGTTTAGCTTTTAGCTTATTTTAGCCTAGCTCGTTTTCTCATTCAGGAATTGCTATGCCCCTATGAGTTTTCATATTGTCATAGCCTAAGGTGTAACGTTTGGTAAGCAATCTGAGATTTCGATGGTGGCGGTGCTGTTTGTAGAGTTTGTGTCAGCCGCATTATAGCGTTATTCCCGAGTCTCCCCTTTCGAGCCTTCCCTGTGTCTCAAGGGCCTGGGCGACAGGTAGTTCGTGATATTCCAGGGGTACCCCAGGGGGGCCCCTACTTCACACCACAGGGTTTTTTCGCCCCTGACACATTCTCTGCTCACGGCTAGGCCTCCCTTTTTCTCACCAGTTTCGTTTACTGGTTTTTGTTTTCCCTTCATGTTTCACCTCCATCCTTTCATCATCTTTTGCCCAATCCAGGGGTACCCCAGGGGGGCCCCTGTTTGTGCTAAACCACCCTCCCTGCCACTTCTCCTCATGGGCTTTGCTCTATCTCTGTGGGTTGGGTGGTTCCTGGGGGATGTACTCACCTAATTTCACCTAATTGTAGTATACAGGATTTGAGCCTAAGCTCGTGTTGTCCTGTCTCTCTCTCTACATTTATCCAATTTTGCTTTAAAAGTTTGGATATTTCTTGCTCCCACCACCTCCCCATCCAACTTATTCCAACACTCAATGCTTCTATACGGGAAGCTGAACTTTCTTACATCAGACTTACATATAACTTTCCTCAACTTACAATCATGACCCCTGGTTCTTCCCTCGTCCCTCACCACAAAATCTCCCTTGTCGATCTTCTCAAAACCTTTCACACACTTAAACATCATGATCATGTCACCTCTCTCTCTCCTCTCCCTCAGTGTTGGCAGCTTTAGCCTCTCCAATCTCTCCTCATAAGGTAGGTCTCTAAGGCTAGCTATCATCTTAGTGGCAACTCTCTGAACTCTTTCCAGTTTTTTATTATGTTTTATAAGGTGTGGAGACCACACCACTGCTGCATACTCCAGTCTTGGTCGTATTATTGTCCCTATTATTTTTGCTAACATCTCTTCATCTAAATAATTCAGAGCTATTCTCATGTTAGTCAACACTCCATAGGTTTCACCAGTTATTTTATTTATATGCTGTTCAGGTGACAAGCTGTCTGCCACAACTACCCCTAGGTCTTTTGCTTTCACAGCTTTACTAATTATTTCATCTCCTATTTTATATCCCCAAGAAGGTCTATATTTACTTTTTCCCATCTCAAGAACCTGACACTTACTCGTGTTGAATTCCATTTTCCAAGTTTGACTCCACTCATATAACTTATCTAGATCTCTCTGTAATTCTTCACAACTACTCCTACTTGTAATATGCTTCATTAGTTTTGCATCATCAGCAAACATAGATATATATGAGTCTATTCCCATTTGAAGGTCGTTGATGAAAACCAAAAACATGATTGGGGCCAACACCGATCCTTGAGGCACTCCGCTTTTTACCCTTTTCCACGAGGAGAACTTTCCTTTTATTACTGTTCGCATTTCCCTCCCAATTAAATAGTTTTCCATCCACTTTAATAATACTCCCTCAACCCGCCCCACAGTCCTGAGCTTCCACAACAATCTCTTATGAGGCACCTTATCAAATGCCTTCTTGAAATCTAAGTAGATACAATCTACCCACCCCTCCCTCCCTTGTACAATGTCAATTACCCTATCATAGTAACTCAACAAATTTGTGGTACACGAATGACCTTTTCTGAACCCGAACTGCTTGCTTGAAATTATTTCCCTCTCCTCCAACATACCCACCCATCTTTTTCTAATAATCTTTTCACAAAGCTTGCATATAACACTCGTTAAGGATACCGGTCGATAATTTAGCGGGTCTTCTTTATTTCCACTTTTATATATTGGAGTTATATTTGCTTGTTTCCATTCTAAGGGAAGCTCCCCCTTGTTTAATGAGTATTGAACAATATTAAAAATAGGTCTCACTAGTTGTTCAGAACATTCTCTTAATACCCATCCAGCAATGTTATCTGGGCCCATAGATTTTCTCACGTCCAATTCTTCCAACAATGATTTTAGTTCATCCTTGTTGACTTCTATCGACTCTAGTCCCTGTATCTCATTCAATTCCACCACAGGTTCTACATAGTCATCCTCCTCCACAAACACGGATGTTAATGTATGATTCATAATTTCACACATACCCACTGTGTCTTCATATAATTGACCCTCTACCCTAAGCTTTGTTATTTTGTCCTTTATTTTAGTTTTACCGTTGATATAACTATAGAACAGTTTGGGTTCTTTATTACATTTGTTTACTATATCTTTTTCAAAGTTCTTTTTCTCCTCTCTTATAGTCTTGACATAGTTGTTTCTAGCATTCTTATACTCATCCCATTTTTCCTCAGTGTGTCTCCTTCTCACTTTATTCCATGCAGAGTCCTTTTTGTTCTGGGCAATGTGACATCGCATGTTAAACCACTCTTTCTCCTTAGCCAGCTTTCCATCCTTAAATGTTGGTACATATTTATCTACCCCCTCCCTGTAAATGTCTAGTAACATGGTGTATTTTACCTGAATATTCTGTTCTTGCTCAATAAATGACCAATCCATATTTGCAAAGTATCCTCGTAATGATTCATAATCCGCCTTACTATAATTTAGTCTAAATTCCCTATGTTCCTCCTCTCTGCCTTCCAGAAATTCCACTGTCAATTCAAATTCAATCACAGCATGATCACTTTTTCCCATGGGACTCAAATATGTTAGGTTCTTTATTTCTTGGGGGTCTTTGGTGAATAGTAAGTCAAGTCTTGATGGTTCATCACCTCCTCTAAATCTTGTATTTTCCGTAACGTGTTGTGTTAATAGATACCCCATTGTTAGTTCAAGAAATTTGCTACCCCAAGTATTTTCATTTGAACCCGCATCCAAACATTCCCAATCCACCTCCCCGCAATTAAAGTCCCCTGCAAGAATAAGCCTATTTTTCCTTTTACAAATAATTTCTAACATACGCAAGGTTTCCAAAATTAATTCATTATATTCATCATTGCTCCAAGATTTAGTCTTAGGAGGTAAATACATTGATACGATGTCCAATTTTGACCTATCATTATCCTCAATTTCAACTGCTACCACTTCAGCAATGCTATCACCAAGTTTTAATTCTTTAGCAGTAATTTTATTATCTACCATGATCAACACTCCTCCTCCTAGCTTTCCTAACCTGTCTCTTCTCCATGTACTGTATCCTGCACAACTAATTATATTCGTGTCTACCTCCTGGTTAAGCTTAGTTTCAGTCAAACATACTACCCCAGGCCTCTCTCTCTTTACATATTCGTCAAACTCAATCTTTTTGGAAATTAACCCATCAATATTTGTATACATGAACTTAGCATTTCCAGTATTTTCCCTATTTTTCTCTCCCTGCCCGTTCCTTTCTTTTTTGTACGTACCCCTCCCAATTATTTCCTAGCTTGTCTCCTCTCCTCTTGTCTCCACCTGGACTGTTTCTCGCTCCGTTTCCACCTCCCCTCCCTCTGCCTCCACTTGGACTGTTTCTCTCTCCATCTCCACCTCCCCTCCCTCTGCCTTCTCCCCCGTCACCCGCACCATCTCCCTTTCCCTCCCTACTTCGTCCCTTCGCTTTATATACCATTTCTTAGTTTTCCCTCCCACACTCTCCAGAAAAACTTCTTTTCGTCTTCTTTCGTCCTTTCTCCATTCTTTACATTTGCCTCGGTTTGCAATTCCTTTCTTATGTTTCGATCCTCAATACTCATATCTTTTCTAATTGTAATTTTCTTAAACTTGCTGGTCAAGTTAAGTCTCCATGTTACGTTCATTATTGCATCCACTGTTACCCTAGACCTAAACTGCACTCTCATTGGCCTTGTGTTTCCCTTACTATATTTACCCATTCTCCTAACTTCTTCAATATCATCTCTCCAGTTGTTTCCTTCTTCATCGACATGCTTGATCAATGTTTTTACCTTATTAATTTCTTCCTTATCCCTAGCTTTCCTCTCAATAATGTGCTCCTCTATATCCCCATGTGCCTCCTCTCCCCTGGTGTGTCTTCCTTGCCTCTCCCTTTATCGGTTGAGTTAGGATTATATATCAAGGAAGACAATGCTCAGCTTGATGGCCATCCAAGCTTGGAGTCAATAGGAGATGACGCATTTTTGTGGCCTTTTTTGGTATTCCCTAGACGCTCCTCTCGCTTTTTCGGCGCCGGACCATCTCGGCCGGTCCCGCAAATTTGCGGGAGCTCGATTCGGTCCTCTGGGACGTTTCGGCTCCCCGCAATTTTGGGGGAGGGTTGTGTCGGTACGGTTATGCCTCAATAGGCCCGCAAATTTGCGGAAATAGTTGGCTTTTCAATAGTTGACCTTTTTTATGTCATCTTGTTGCCTGTAACTATATTGGTGTGTGCACTTTACTGGTGTTATAGACCCTGCATGTAAGGTGTTGAGTGGTGGTTAACACTTTCTAAATCTTTGCAGGTTCTGCTCGTGCTCTTCCGCCTCGCCCGCCCTACTCACCTACCTCTGTGCTCCCGGTTTAGGGTGAGTACGGATACCGGTTTGCATGTGTGTTACTGTTTCCCCATGCTCATTCCCTGGTTCTTCTTGGCCATTCTCTACACTTACTCTGTCGACATGCTGCTTATGGTGTGTGTTCTTCCATTGCAGGTAGGATGCCTTGCTTTCGCCAGGGTTGTGGCTCCCCATGCTTGGAGAGCCACAGGTCCTGCTTACGCCACTCGCAATGTGTGTCCTCTACGGCCTACCTCCCTGCTCTGTGTGGCCCGTGTATGGACCTGGTGGATGTGGTGGACCATAGCCCTGGTTCCTCAGCGGCGGCAGTGGCCTCTGCTTCCCTTCAGTCGGTGTGGGCGGTAGTCTCCCACCACATTAGGACTGTGGGCCACCGTTCCCCGGCCTTTGTTGACGACCGGATCCGCGTCGCCCTGGGTATCCCTGACCCGACTGAAGGCCGTTCACCTGGCCCTCTCCCTGCTCGGGCCCTCTCCCCTGGGTCCCGCGGCCGGTCGTCACATCGTCGGGAGGATCCCCAGCTCCGTCCACGCTCTCGCTCGCCTCGTCGCCCGTCCTCTACTGCCCCTCGTCGTCCTCCTGATCGCCTTGACGACGCCCATCGCCCTCGTCATGGTTATCGCCCTGAGGCCGGGGTTAGCGGCTCTGCCCCTGTGCGCCCTCCCCCAGTGGCCTCTCCAGATAGGGGCTCTACTACCTTCCGCCCGCTTCCCCAGCACAGACGACGTCCTCTTACGTTGTCCTCTATGCGCGCGGAGGTTCATGCTGTAGCTGGCCCTCTGCTCCCTCCTCCTACACTGTCCAGGAGGGTCCGCCAGGATGTAGTTGCTTCTCCTCCTCCTACTTCACCTGCTTCGGTGCCTATTCTTCCTTCACGGTCTCGTCCCAAGGTGGAGGTCCCTCCCTCCTCCGCCTCGGTGTCGGGCCGCCCTGTTCTCTCAGCCCCGGGGATCCTTGCTCTGTTTCCCCCCGCGGCTCCTTCTGACCTCCTTTCACCCGGCCAGCCTTCCCACTCCCGTCGTCCTGCTCCTCCTCATTCTTCTATCCCTGACCTTCACTTACCATCTCGCCAGGGGGGTACCCCACCTCTTGACTCGGTGGAGTATAGCGAGGTTTCGGGGTCCCCTTTCTCAGGAGCTGAAGTTTCGCTGGAAGAGGGGGATGGTGATGTTTCCCCCTCGGGCGTTAGTGATCGGGGACGAGACCCTCAGAGGCGACACGGCCGTCGTCGCTCGCCTTCTTTGGGCCAAGACGCTGCTGGTTCGTGTCGTGGGTCTCGCTCCCGCTCACCCCTGCGGGCCGAACAATCTTCGGGGGGGTCGCCTCTCTCGGATCGATTGTCGGCTATGCAGGGGTGGGTTGTGTCACGCATCGACGAGCGCTTGGAGGCGATGCAAGACTCCCTCTTATCGCGCTTCTTGGCGGTGACACAACCTCAGCGCCTCACCCAACCTACCCCTGCTACGGTCCCCCTCCCTTCTGCAGTGGGCCACATTCCTTCTCGCCCAGCTTCTCCGCCTGCCCGGTCGTCGGCTAGTACTGCTCCTGCCCTAGCTCAGGAGGTTGCCCCTGCTGTCTCCCATGCGGGGGTTCTCCGTCTGCTAGGGCAGGGTCCGCGCTTGCCCCCCATCCAGAAAGCCAAGGTCCCGTCGCGGACCATGCCGCTCCTCTATGGCTCCTTGGCTGTTTGGAAGGGGGTGCAGGCCTCCCACCCGGAGCGTGCTACCGGCTTCTCGTCAGGTGAGAGGGCCCTCCCATCTGGCTGGTCGGTGCAAATTAATGATAAGATGCAGTTCAGGGCGATCAGGGTGGATGGTCAGGTGGCCGACGTGGAGGTGCGGGCTTACCCGATGAGGACTGACCTTCAGTACTTTTCGGTGAAGCCCAAGCCCCCGTCTGCTCCTCGGACTAAGCTTTGGTCAGACTTCAGCCGCCAGGACATCCTTCAGGATGTTCAGTCCCTGGCTGTGTTGACGGGACTGTCCTCCTATGGGACAGGTTTGTGCGACGACGGTAAGCCTGGCTTAGCCGTCGTGCTCGATAACCCTCTCCCATTAGAGGCCTGGTTTGCTGAGGCCTTAGAATTCGCCAACCGATCCGTCGACAGATCTACTTCAGTCCCTCCCCCGGAGTCATCACTGCTTTTGCCTCCTCTTGTATCTGTCTGCGGATTGGACGGCAAGTTCTGGTATTTACCTAATTGTAGTTTACAGGAGTTGAGCTAAGCTCGTGTTGTCCCGTCTCTCAGTCTACTTTTTATCCAATTTTTTCTTGAAAATATGGATGTTCCTTGCCCCTACCACCTCCTCCTCCAGCCCATTCCATTTGTCAATACATCTATAGGGGAAGCTAAACTTCCTGATATCGTTCTTGCAGGTAGGTCTTTTTACTTTGTAGCTGTGGCCTCTAGTTATTCCTGTATCCATAATTAACATATCCTCCCTATCCAGCCCAAACTTGAAATTTGTTCAATTGCTAACCCGTTCTTCTCTCACCCAGATAAGTCCTCTGTCGACAAGGATTTTACCTTGCGACAGAGGGTGGCGAACTTATTATCTTGTCTTTTAGGTTCCCTCCAGACATCTGTTCACCACCTGCGGCTTATCGAGGCGACTGCACCAGGCGATCTTCGCGAGGGTTTGGACCACGTTCGGCGGATCCACCTTCAGCTCGCGGTGTCTTTGGTTCCCGAGCTGAAGGCGGTTTTGTGCGAGGCAACTCGGCAACGCCAGACGGTAAGGTCCTCGTTCTGCCGGAAAGCCTCCTTGGATATTCGTCAGGGTTTGTTGTACTCTGAGCTTATACATCGGGGCTTTTTGCGCAGGATGCTTGGGAACGCTACGCTTCTCTGTCGGCGGACCCTGCTTACGACACGCAACGACGCGCTGTGTCGTGAGCAGGGTCTTCTCAGTCCCGTCCTTCTGACGGTCCTCTTCGGGGTGCTGCTGCCAAGAAAGGGCGCAGGAAAGGGAAGTTGCCGGCCAGAGCATCGGTTCCGCCTCGCACTTCTGTTCTTGCTCCCTTTCATCCCCGCCGAGAGGGGGCTGGCCAGCCTTCCACTTCCGGCCGCACTTCGACAGGGTCAGACACGCGACGGACAGGGGATGGGGTGACCCGCCCTTTTCGACGAAGTGGGGGTGGTAGAGGAGGTCAACGTGGCGCTCATGACCGCAAAGACCGTACCGGGGGAACCTCCACGTCAAAAAATTTGTAGGTTCTCCAGGTCGGTCTCCTCCTTGTTCTCCTTCTCGCCTAGCCGAAAGGGTCGCTCACCTCATCTCGGGAGCTACCACAGGTTGTTTTCTCCCTTATGGCCGCGAGGGACGTGGGGGTGGAAGATTGCACGGAGGGGTCTAACCTGGAGATGGAAGTCCAGACCCCCACTCAGCTCTTGTCAACGAAGCCGGCCCATCTCTTCGGAGGTGGCCAACGTGATAACATCCATGCACGAGCAGGGAATCGTCAAGGAGGTGAAAGCCGGTCACCCGGTTTTCCTCTACCGTGTATTTCTGGTACCGAAGAAGGACTGCGATGCGATGCGACCGGTGGTGGATCTGTCGGCCTTCAACGGGCACATCGTGAACACACGGTTTCGGATGCTGACGGTACACCAGGTACGACTGGCCCTGCGACCTCGGTCGTGGGTAGTGTCGCTGGACCTCAAGGATGCGTATTGGCACGTTCCTATCCATCCTCGATTCCAGCGATTCTTGGCCGTTCAGACTTCCGATCGTGTGTTCATGTTTGACAGACTTCCCTTCGGTCTCAACATCGCGCCGCGGATCTTCTCAAAACTGGTGAAGCAGGCTCTGGATCCTCTCCTCAGGAGCGGGCTCCAGATCCTGTTTTACTTGGACGATTGGTTGATAGTTTCAGACACCCTAGAACAGTGCGTACGCGACACCCTCACGGTAGTTCACCACATCACACAGTTAGGGTTCAAAATAAATATTCCCAAGTCACGCCTGACCCCGTCGCGTGTCGTGACGTGGGTAGGTCTCGAATGGGATTTGACCAGTGCTACAGTGACCCAGAGTCAGCCAAACGCGGTGAAACTTCGAAGGAAGGTCTTCGCCGTGTTGCACTCGGTCTCCCTCACGAGGAGGATCTGGGACTCGTTAGTGGGTTCGCTGAATTGGGCCGCTCTGACCATTCCCTTAGGGAGGCTCAGGCTACGCCGCCTAATACTCATGGGCAACAAGGTCTTTCCGTTGACCCCTATGGATCGGCTCATGCCGATCCCGCGTACCATTCACAGACTCTTAGGACACTGGGTTGCTCGGGGCACGCTCTCTGCGGCTGTGCCTTGGACCGCCCCCCCGCCGACGATCTGGGTAGACACAGATGCGTCGAGCGAGGTAGGGTGGGGTTACCAATCAAACCTGGGACATCAACATCACGGCAGATGGGTGCGACACACACACCTACACATAAATGCCCTAGAACTGTTGGTTCCTTTGTTCTTCCTGAGGGACCACGCGCTGGCCCTTCGGGGAAAGTCGGTGGCCTTCAGGATGGACAATCAGACAGCTGTCCACTGTATCCAAAAGCAGGGGTCCTCCAGGTCATTGACTCTGTTGGGGATCTCGGAGAAGTTGTTCTTCCTCGCGAACCGACACAACATCTCCCTGCACGCCTCCTACCTGCCCGGGACTGCCAACCTGTGGGCGGACGCCCTGTCGAGAGGACAGGGCGTTCTTGTAGAATGGGCAATGAAACAGACTGTGTTCGACGACCTCGCAGCTTCCTGGGGTGTTCCGGAGGTCGACTTGTTCGCATCGAAGGAGACGCACAAGTTGCCTCAGTACCTGTCCCTCCGGACTCGCACTCCGGCGGGGGGTCCGGACGCTTTCATGGAAGACTGGAACAGGTGGCAGTCGATATACATATTTCCGCCACCAGACGCACTGTTGATGTGCGAAGTCCTCGCGAGGCTGCGGCTGTACCGCGGCAGAGTCTGGCTAATAGCGCCTCTGTGGCCGGCACAGGCTTGGTACGCCCAGTTGAAGCGGTGGTGCCCGGGTCCGGTCCCTCTACCTGTCTCAAACTTCCACTTGAGCCAGGTTGGAGACCTGCGGACCTCGTTGGCCTTCGCATCGTGGATGTTCGTGAGGCGCGGTGGCTCCCAGTCCACGGACGGGACCTGACTGACTTCCTGAAGCGTTCGTGGACGACTTCGACTTGGGGGACTTACGAGTCCCACTGGAGGTCTTTTACTAGGTGGATACAGGACACTTGCCAAACAGTTAGCTCTCCTTCCCTCATACTACACTACTTGTTTCACCTCTTCCGTACACGTCACTTTCAAGTCGACACTATACGTAACCACTTGTCTGCCATCCGGGAGGTCTTTGAGTCCGTCACTGGGCTGGTCGTTCCACCGAAGGAGCTGGATTCCTTCATGAAGGCTGCCTTCAGGGAACGACCGCCTCCGCGCCAGATCCCTCCACAGTGGGATCTGGGGCGGGCTCTGGACCTTCTGGCTTCACACACGTATACACGTGACACTACACCGGTTCAGTTGCTCGAGCGTACACTCTTCCTTGTCGCTCTGGCCACTGGGGATAGGGTGTCTGAACTAGCAGCCATGTCCCGGTCCCAGGAATGCATGCGATTCTCCCCGTCCTTGAATGTCGTCACGTTAGCCCCCTCCCCTCATTTTGTTGCCAAGAATGAGAGAGAGAGACCCACGTTTTCAAGCCTTTCCACATCCAGGCTTTGAAGCGTGGGCATACTCACCATGTGTTGTGCCCGGTGAAAGCCTTGCACTCCTATGTTGAGTCTGTGGCGCCGACTTCGGGTACTGCTGTGTGGGTGTCTCCTCGGACAGGTGGGAGGCTCTCGAAGGTGCTGATAGGACGCCATATTTGTCGGGTCATTCGTGCCAGTAACCCTGATTGTAGGGGTTCTGCGCACGATGTGCGATCCTTTGCTGCCTCCTTACGGTTCCTGCAAAGTCGATCCTTACCTGACATCGCCTCAGCGGGTTTGTGGTCTTCTATCAATACCTTCGTCTCCTCCTACCTCTCCATGTCCATTGTTAGACCCCCTCGGCCGGTGATAGCTCTCGGGAGTCGTGTTTCCTAGAGCTCTGGCGAAGATACCTGGTCTTCCCCCCTTGTCACTCTTTCTTTTCCTTTGTTTTATTTGAAAAGGGGGGGGGGGGGGAGTACGGGTTTGCAACACTTGATTGCAAGTTTGGGATTATGTATTATGTATACAGTACCGGTACATAAGTGTTTTTACCAAATTGAAAATTGTGTTTTGTTATTGTGTTCAATGTTTTTGTTGGTTTTGGAAGAAAAGGGATTTTGGGTACAGTACTTTTTTGGTTTCAGACAAGTCTATGTTTTGCATTACTATGAATGATGGGCACGTGTTAAAACTGTTCTTTTTAGCTACTCCTCAGTTTTTCACTCTTTTATTAAACTCTCTTGTTTAAATTGTGTTTCTTTGTCATTCATAATTTTGTTTTATGCATTGTTTTTTTTGGTATGTTGGGCTTGGATGTCCTCCTATTTGTTACGCAGCCTTGACGTGGATTTGCCAAGACTACCGGTACTAACAAATTGGGAGGTTTGACGTACCTCCCAACCTACCAAATAGGAAAACCTACTATTTGGTAGTAGTCTTGGAAAATCCAACGTACATAATACCCTCCCTCACGCCGGACCCCTGCCCATCCGCGTTCTTCTGCTGACGTGAGATGTGATAACAAGAGAGGGTCGCTCATGCGCACGTTCGACAAGGATCTGCACATGACGGAACACGGGATGGGCCTTAAGCGGTAACTAAGGTAAACCCCTTTTTCTTCTCTTCTATGCTTTTTTCACCTTCGGTGGTAGTTTTGGTTAATGTACAACGTCTCCTAGAGCAAGATAAGGAGTAGACTCTAGACGTTTTCTTTTTTAACCGCGGTTGGAATGACGACATAGCAGTCAAAATAGACAAGTCGTCATTGCAATTAGGTTAATAGCCTTGACGTTGGATTTTCCAAGACTACTACCAAATAGTAGGTTTTCCTATTTGGTAGGTTGGGAGGTACGTCAAACCTCCCATTCTCCATCTTATTACCCGTCCGGAACTCCCAAAGGACTATCCCTTATTCTTCAACAATACAAAAATCAATCCTTCATCTTCTCTCAATATTCTTGGTGTCTATGTTTCTACTGCTCTCACTTGGAAGGACCATATTACCAGTCTTGCTAAGGCAGCTTCCCAGAAGCTGGGTGTGCTCAACCGCCTCAAGGGGTTCTTCACCCCTGCACAGCTTCTTGCTCAGTACAGGGGCACAGTGCATCCTTGTGTTGAGTAGGCTATTGTTCACATGTGTGGGGAGGATCCTCTCACACCTCACTCCTAGACAAAGTAGAAAGGAAGGCCTTTCGTATCATTAACTCCCGTCTACTCACCAACTCTGCAAACTGCAATCTCTCTCTCTTCGCCGCAATGTTGCATCTCTCTCTCGCTATTCTATCGCTACTACAATAATCAGTGTTCCTTAGAGCTCTCCCAGTGTATACCACCTCCTCTTCGCAGAACACATAGCACCCGTCTTGCAACACAATCCCACCCCTACTCTGTGCAACTCTCCAACCCAAGAGTGAAACATTAATCTCAGCCGCTTTCTTCTATTCAACAGCTGAGCTCTGGAACGCTCTCCCAGAATCAGTCTTTCCCTCTTCCTATGACTTGAATTGCTTCAAACTCTGTGTGTCCAGGCATTTTGGCTCTAACGTCCCTTGATTTTGGCCCTGTCACTCTTTCAACTCTCAGACTCTGGGGGAGGCACTCGCTACAGGCAGTTCTTCCTTTTGTTTCCCTCACTCACATAGAAAAAAAAATAAAAAAACATTATAAAGTACCGGTAGTCGCTCGAACAGAAGGGGTTGAGGATAGATAGGTTTATTAACCCTCTCCGACCTATGACGCAATTTTGAGCCTGTTAGGGATACTTTAAAACCTTTGTTACCATCAGGGGTATTTAGAAACCTTTAGTTTAGTTACTTCAACCTCTGCAGTTGTCTTTGAGTTAGCTGTGGGCAGAAAACTAATTTTGGAGAGGTAATTATAAGAGTGAGAGAACTCTATTCTATTATTGCTAATCTGGCAACCTCTGCGTCATATGAGTCTGAAAGGGTTAAGCTGGTAAAGTATATACAATTTGTATGCACAATTGCACAGTTCAGAGGCACATGAAAATCCTGATTTAGGCCTCATAACTTGTAATTGTAACCTCAGAAATTGTTGAGAGAGTGAGAGTGAGTGACTGAGTGAGAGAGAGAGAATGTGTGTTTGGGTGTGAGAGAGTAGGTAAAACGTGGGAAACACGTACAAATTGTTATATTGAGAGAGAGCGAGAGAGATCCTGGCAGGTGTAACTCTGTTTTTCTAAAAAAAAAAAAAAAAAAAAAAAAAAAAAAAAAAAAATTGCTCTACTAGGAGGCGTGTTTTGTTGAGGTTTACATTTTTTTTTATGTCAATGGTCTTTCAGACCATACCAAAGTCTTAAATAGGCCTACTTACACAAATGATAATACAGCAGGGGAAAAAAATGCCCAAGTTTTATGTTTCGTTGAAAAAGCTTGAAGAAAATCCCTGTTGTGGCTGTCTACTTTCAATGATACATATATAGCTGAGTAGAGTAATGAATGATATACATCATATGTACAGAGAGACCACCCTGCTTTCATAGTGTTCGAGTTAAAGGGCCATGAGTACCTATTGGACCGGCCGCGTACATTTAGGGCACCGAGGAACAGGCTGTCAAGCGAAAGCCAAGTCCATTATTATTTTGTCTTTATTGTTGTGTAGGCCTATGTAAAGATAAAATTATGTATTTAATAGGGCCCCTTCATCATTGACGACATCGCCTATTAGTATAATTGTCTCCATTCAACATCCCGCGCCAGCATTTTGAATATCCCGCGCGGAAGTTACCATGGAGTACTCGTCATAAGTGCACGCTTAATTCCCTTATGGGATCGTCATTTTGATCGGGTACCCTACAGAAAAAAACTGTAAAATATAAAAAAGAAAACAAAAAACTTAATATCTGTTATCATATGACTTGCCATATGCGTGGATTTCTCATGTTTTGCTTCCCCGACACCAGGCCCTCTAGCGGCCATCTTCGACCTTCCAACTTCCGCGGCCACACTGTCAACAAGGCTTTCGCCGAGCTCCGCTTCATTCAACGTTCCAGAGCTTCTAGTGAGTCCTTACTCATTTGTATATATCTGTGTTGTAGTAACAAGGTTTAGATTAGCTGTGCTAGCTAATCTGCCAGATTGGTATGTCTGCAGGAAGTATGTGTAATTTTAGGGTACTTTTGTAACAGGCGTCTACGGGTCCCAGGATTGTTGTACCGCGTGTGTTTTTATTATTGTTGTGATTACGCCTTTAGCTTTTGTGATACTTTAGCTAGGAGGCTACCACTCTACAAGGCATGATACAGACTGTCAGTATTGAGGAAAGTACATGCCCTTCGATTCAAGAATCAGCAAATGCTCTGGTTTAAGGGTGTCTGCACGTGGTGCTCCACCTTCCAGAGTTTGTGTTTTGCTTGTAGGCCTCTTTGGTGGGCCTCCCCTCGTCTGTGTGCTGCTGCTGGGGCTTCGGAGCGTCGTCTACCTGTGATGTTCTTCGGACCTCGTGGCCAGCCTAGTTAGGGTTCTCCGGCGTAGGCTTCAGGTAATTTAGGATGCTACATTTTCTGTATTGTTATTATATGCCTATGTATACTCCTAGTGATTGAACATGTGTGTTTGCATGTTTTGGGGGTAGGGGAGACGTCCCTATATGTATTTATTATGTGTGATATGTGGGACTTTGGTGAGTGGAGCTGTGCCTTGTCTCCCTCACCTTAGTTTGGTTGTTTTTTTCCGGCGGCCCCGTGCTGTGGGCTCAGGTTATCCGTCTTCAAAACAGGTAGGAACAATCAAAGATCCCAGCGTGGTTTGGCTGATCCACAGTCTTCCGGCAGAACTGCATTCCTAAGGGAGCTGCTAACTCGGTCCGCCGAGTTAACTTGCCCTGACTGACCCGGCTACACGACTCGACTTCCTCGCCCTGCGGCGCCACAAGTCGAGTGTACAAGAGTGAAAAGATTAGTTTTGCAAACTGTTCATAGATAATCAGACACTAAAGGTCAAGGGGCCTGTGACATTTGTCACAGGTACCGTAAGTAGTTAAAGTCAGCTTAGATGAGTCCAGCGGAAGGTTAGAGTAGTGTGCACTATAGCTAATTTTCCGGCGGACTCGAAATAGGATGTGTAACACCTCGCAGGTTATCCTTATGAGTATTGATTCCTGGA
This sequence comes from Paralithodes platypus, assembly GCA_032716605.1. NCBI lineage: Eukaryota > Metazoa > Arthropoda > Malacostraca > Decapoda > Lithodidae > Paralithodes > Paralithodes platypus. The sequence continues at coordinate 85,633,848 of CM064513.1, read as the reverse complement.
ATGTTTTTATTTCCAGGCTCCTGAGTGACAGCTACTCCGGCGGAGTTTGGGCGGCTGATCCCGGCGGGGGGGGGGGGCTTTTTTGGCACCATGCCGAGGTTTGAACTATGCATTACTCCTACCTGCTCTCTGTTGCCTATTTTCGCTCACAAACTATGCATTAAGTGTGTGAAATGTCTAGATCGTTCTAGAGGCTTATGGTTATCTAAACGCTGTTCAATTTGCTCTGATTTGAAAACCGCGTTAGTTACTAAGAAAGACCTATCGTGTTTGGCGGCACTTCAAGAGATAAAATCTATATTTAATTCTTATGCCAAAGACACGGCCCATAAGGCGCTTCACTGTGATGATGAGGCCCTATGGGACCAACTAATTATAAAGTCACCCCTTGTTAAACCCGGTTCCTCTAAATCTGTCAGACCCAAAGTCAAGTCGAAAGCCCTCAGCAAAGAGGTAGTGAGTAGTAGCAGTGGCACTGAGAGGGAGATCACCGAGGTTCCCCCCTCCGACCGTGCTAAGAGAAGAAGATCATCCTCTCCCAAGCGGAAGTCAAGGTAAAGGTCTAGATCCCCCCACAAACAGTCTCGACACTCTTCCACCAAGTCTTCCCGGTCTCTCAAATGCCAGAGAGAGGACTCTGGGGGATCAATGAGTCAGGCAAGCAGTGGCAACCGGAGGGACACCCCTCTGCCACCACCCTCGACCCCGGACACGCCTCGGCGCGACTCGGAATTAGGGGCAGACGTACTGGAATCCACACCTAGTCATGATCAATCCTTAAGTGTGCCTACCAACGTTACCTTTGCCATACCAAAATTGAATTTTGTACCCCGTAGTGTTCGATCAACAGGCCCTAGGAGAGTCCTGGCCGAACAGTACAAGGGATACCCGTCAGGGTCACACGTAGATGATAACGCTCAGGTAATACCAGACTCCCAGCCCTTTGTGGCAGGGGGCTACTGGCGTCAGTCTGAACCATCTCAATCTCTTTTTAACGTAAATCAGGAAAGAGCTGAGGACAGTAACATAGATATGTTACCATCTGCGGTTCCAGATTTAATGTGGCCCCCGGCGGATCATGAATTCGAGGTACAACAGGAGAATTCTGAGTTGAGTAGGGAGCCGGAGGAAATGCTGTTCTCCCTGGCCCCCCAGTCTGTTACAGGTGAGGACTCTGAAGCAAGCTCCCAATCATCCAGGGGCTCTCACAGTAAGTGTGTCACTTCAGATCAAATAAGTTATTTATTGCTTAAGGTTCTGCAACATTATCAACTCCCTGCCTCCTCTGACCCCTCGGCTTGTCAACCTGTAGTGGCCCCTAGTCCTTCTGTAGTAAGGCCCCTAGACCCCCCAGGCTTTCTTCCGTCATGTCCTACCCCGGCGGTGGCTGCGGCTCCAGGCACTACAGTGCCGGCTACGCTTACTACCACCAGCCTAAGGGTTATCGCTGATGTCACTCCCCCTCCTTTAGATAAGGCACCACTGAGGAAGGGCCCCATGCCCCTCCTCTATGGCCCTGATTGTTCATGGATCCCTGCGATCCCTCAGAACCCACAACTAGCTCAACCCACCGTTTCAGGGGAACTTCCGGTCCCCGGCGGATGGCAGATTGAAGTTAACAGGAGTAGAAAGTTTCGGGCAAAAGATGAGGCAGGGAGAGTTCTAGATCTGTCACTTAAAGCTATTCCAAGTTCTTACAATCCAGACTACTTTCTGTACACAGCTGCCCCGGCAGTCCCTCCCGCCGCTGCTGCACGACTGTTTACAGACTGGTCAAAATCTGATGGCGCCAACGATGTCAAAGCTTTAAATGATCTCACGCCGGAATTGGCTACAATTCCGGTCTTAGACCATACGCATACACCAGTCCTGCAGATGGGGTAGGTTGGGCTAGGCCCCTGGGTAGATTGGGAGATAGAGGCTCAGGTTTTTGCTGCCACAATTACTTCTAAGTCTTCACATCAGGTTCCCCAAGAAAATCATGCTTATTTTTCTTTGCCGGTAGCCAAAGCAGGAGTGTCCTCAGATTTACTTGCCTTTCTGGCTGCTCACCTCGAGCGGGATTTCAAGTTAAGATATAAGGCCTACCGGATGTTCTCTCAGTACTGTACTTAGTTAGTCGCCAGATCGCTGCCTCTCTTTCACGTACTATTTCAGCCATAGCTGACCCCCAAATTAGGAAAGCTACTGAGTTGTCTAGGAGACTTTTACTACAAAATTCCATTCAGTCTTTAGGAGACATCAGAATTGCGATCATGGAAGCGGTTCGACCCCGCCAAGATCTGAGAGTCCATCTGGTCAGGAAGTTGCCGGCAGACATAGGTCGCCGGGTAACTCTCTCGCCGGTCCTTACTGCCCCCCTACTTAACTCAGAAACCTGGAGTCTAGTGTTTAATATGGTTAATGCTTGGAAGCAGGTTACCTCCCAACTTTGGAAGGACCCTGCGGAGAAGCCCTTTCAGAAGTCAAAGGGCGGTAGCAAGCCTTACCAGCCACAGGCCAAACAGTCACCAAGGGACCCCAGACCCCCTCCTCAGCAGGGAGGTAATCTGCACAAGTCCAAATATGGTAAATACTCTGGGTACAAAGGTAAAGCCCCACAAAAGGGTAGTCAGGGGCAGTTGTCCACCAAAACTAGCCAGCCACCAGACACCAAACCACCTCTTCCTCCAAAAACTAGCCACCCATACTCTTAGTCTCCCAGTACCATGCTTAAGGGCGCAGGATTTGAGAGTTGCCTTGAAGGACGGGCCCAGTTTGCACCTGGGTTCCTTCCGTTCATTCTGCTTGGCCTGGCCCAAGAAAACTTGGCCCAGGAAAGTAGTGAGCAAAGGAATCACCTGGCGGTGGCTCTGGCGGCCTCGACTGCATCAGCCGCTGGAATACAACAGTGTGTCTCAGGAGGAGGAGGTTCTAGTCCAAGAAATGATTTCCAAACATGTCCTTATCCCAGTCAATTCCAATCACCTAGTGTTCACCTCACAACTCTTTTTAGTGCCAAAAAGGGACAGTGTGCAGATGCGACCAGTTCTCGATCTCTCGCATCTGAACACCTTTATAGAGAATTCACCCTTCAAGATGCTTACAGTACAGCAACTCAGACTCTCACTTCCGCCGCAAGGTTGGATGTGCTCAATCGATCTCAAAGATGCCCATTGGCATGTCCCTATAAACAAAAGGTTCCAAAAATTCCTCGCTCTGAGGGTCAGGCAAGAGACTCATGTCTTCCAAAGAATGCCTTTCGGGTTGAACCTGGCACCAAGAATTTTCACAAAACTAGTCCGGCAAGCCCTTTTGCCTTTATTAGTCCAGGGCATACAGGTGTGTTGGTATCTAGACAACTGGCTAGTAGTGGCGAACTCAAAGGAATTATGTCACGATCATGTAAACCAAGTGTTAGCTCATGTGCAAACCCTTGGGTTCAAGGTGAACTTGGAGAAGTCTCTCCTTGTCCCCACAAGGACTATTCAGTGGATATGGCTGGTCTGGGATACCGCCAATCTGACTCTTACTCAAGAGTGTGGACAACCGAAACAGATTTCGCAAGAAACTGTTCCGTTTTCTCCACAGTCTGGATACGACCAGGAAGACGTGGGATTCCCTGATCGGCTCCCTCAACTGGATACAATTAACTGTGAAGTTGGTCCGGCTCAAAGTCAAACGATTAATCCTGGAAGGCAACAAAGTTTTTCCTCTCTCGCCGGAGAAGAAATTATGGCCAATTCCTCCATTAACCCTCCAGACCCGGAAGGGCTCTTGAACGCCCATAAAAAAAACACCCGAGCTACCCGGAAGGGCTCTTAAAGACCCATGAGCTCAAAGCCTGTAAGCTTGGTGTGCGAGGCGTACGTCCGACGCATGTAAACAACAGCCGGCTGGACCGACGTCCCGCATCTCCGGCCACAAGAAGGAGTGCGTCGCTTGTTCGTGTGTGCCTGTATGTTATTGTTAAGTATCGAAAAGTAGTGTAAAGTGGCTGTTTTTGCCATAAAGTTATCTCCAATGAAATCATCATCACAACTGAACCAGTTGACTTAGAGAGCTCTACTTAACGCCATTCTACAGGTACGAAACACATCTACGCTTGGGGATGCGCGGGAATGCGGAAGCAGTCAGAATAACAAAGATACGGTAGCCTAGGCGTAGATGTTTTTCGGCCAAAACCCCCCGGATTTCGGGGAATATTTATGTAATGCGTAGTCGGGGCTGGAGGGTTAATCCACAGCTTACTGTCAGTCTGGGCCAAGCGGGAAGTACTCCACTCTATAACGACATGGGTTTCTCCCCCTCTTACGGTATGGGTAGACACAGATGCCTCAGGAGCACTAGGTTGGGGCTATCAGTCAAACCAGGGCCATCAAGGGCAGGGCAACTGGTCAGACGACACTCATTGGCATATCAACAAACAAGAGCTTTTAGTTCCTCTTTTTTCTCCAAAATCACGGCATGACTTTGACAAACAGATCAATAGCATTCCGCATGGACAACCAAACTGCAGTTTACTGTATTAAAAAACAGGGCTCAGTGAGGTCTCGAGAGTTGCTGAAGGTTTCCGAACAGATTTTTGCCCTGGCCGAATCGCTGGGCATTTTCCTGCATGCAACATATCTCCCCGGCGTGGCGAACGTCTGGGCAGACGCTCTCTCTCTCCGGCGGAGCACTCTAGTAGAATGGACGATCAAACAGGCCATCTTCGACAAGATGATTGCAAAGCCTTACTGTCCACAAGTGGACCTGTTTGCATCCAAAGAGAACCACAGACTCCCTCTCTTCCTCACTCGTCAGGATATAACCCCGGCGGGGGGACCCGATGCATTGTTGGTGGACTGGACCAGGTGGACGTCAATCTATCTTTTTCCTCCACCAGATTCTGTGCTAATGTGCAAAGTAATTCACAAGCGGAGGGGTTACCGGGGCCTAGTCTCGATGATCGCGCCGCTATGGCCAGCCCAGGTATGGTACCATCAATTGCAACAGTGGTGCGGGAACCCAGTGTCCCTCCCGGTCTCCGCTTTCCACTTGGAAACAATTGGCAACCTTCGGACCTCGCTCAGTTTTGCCTTGTGGACATTTACAATTTTTTTTTTTTTTTTTAAGAGACAATGAACGGAGGAAGGAAAAACACAGATAAAACAAAAAGGTTCATGTGCCTAAAGGCATCCTCCATTCATAAAATGTTTGTAACAACTGGATTTACACATTTGTAGATTGTAAGTTTGTGGAAAGCAATTCGAGGGAAGTGAATTCCAAAGAGTAGTAGCTCTGGGGATAAATGAATTCTGATAAGCAGAAGTTCTGCATTGTGGAGGAGAAAGTGTAAATTCATGGGCGCTCTCAGCTGCCCTAGTTCTACGGGGAAAGATGTGGAGAGGCGGCACAATTGAAGCAAGTTCCTCGGAACAATTGCTGTGAAAATATCTGTAGAATAATGCAAGGGATGCAACGTTTCTTCGTATGGATAATGTAGGAAGGTCCTGTGTGATTGCAGGGTTATTGATTAATCTAATAGCTTTATTTTGAATTTTGTCCAACTGCCTCAATGCAACCACTCCACTTCCACTCCACAGAGGTGAACAGTAATCCATCTGAGAACGCACATGACTTTTATATATTACGGCCAACTGCTCGTCAGTGAAGAATTCTCGAACTCTGTACAGGAGTCCCAGTTTTTTAGAGGCATTCTTAGCAATGCTTCTAACATGATGTGTCCAGCTCAAGTTAGTAGTTAATGTTACACCAAGAATGTCAATACTAGGGGAAGTGGGAATATTTACATCATTAAAAAATATATGGGAGTCAGTGAGATTCTGTCGGTTAGAAAATTGAATGTACTTGGTTTTCTGTGCATTAAAGGAAACTAGATTCTCTTGTCCCCATTCATTAATTCTAGAAAGGTCCTGGTTCAGAGAAATTGCAGTGTTTATTTTTGAATTTATAAGATCGGGAGTCCATCAGGGTTCAGTGTTAAGCCCCCTCCTCTTTATTATGGTCTTGGAGGCGCTGTCTAGAGTTTTTAGAGGCGGACTCCCGTTGGAACTGTTTTATGCAGACGATTTAGTCCTAATAGCTGACAGTATGCAGGATGCTGAGGCCAAATTCAGAAAGTGGAGAGAGGGCATGGCGAGCAAGGGTTTAAGAGTCAATATTAACAAAACCAAGGTTATGCATTGTAGTTTGAGACGAGGCAATGTGGAAAAGAGCGGTGCATACCCATGTGCAGTGTGTGGAAAGGGAGTGGGCGTTAACTCAATTCAATGTAGCATCTGTCGATGTTGGGTACACCATGGGAGTAAGCGCTGTAGTAGAATAAAGGGGCCCCTGCCGAAGGATAAGTCAGAAATAGAGAAATTTGAGTGCGTAGTGTGCAAAGGCGAGCTTGTGTTAAGTGATGATCCTGTGGCTGTGAATTTTGGAAATGAGTCTTTGGAGCTGGTGAACAAGTTTTGTTACCTAGGAGATACCATCTCTGCCGGTGGTGGGGCCGAGGCTGCCACTGTTGCTAGAATTAGGTGTGGCTGGGGGAAGTTCAGAGAATTGATGCCAATCCTGACCATGAAAAGAATGCCTCTCCCCCTGAAGGGAAAGGTGTATGCCTCATGTGTTAGAAGTGCAATGACGTATGCCTCAGAAACATGGGCCGTTAAAGTAGAGGATGTCAACAGAATGGAGCGTAATGAGATGAGAATGGTGAGATGGATGTGTGGGGCCAGGCTACAGGATAGAATAACAAATGTTGAGCTGAGGAGACGTTTAGGTATAAAGAGTATTAGCGAGGTGATGCGTACAAGTAGACTGGGATGGTATGGACATGTGGAGAGAATGGATGAACAAAATTGGGTGACAAAATGCAGGTCTGTGATTGTGGAGGGAGCTGCACCAAGGGGTGGACCGAGGAAGACCTGGGATCGGACTATACGCGCCGATCTCAAATCCAAGAACTTGACAAGTGAAGCAGCCCTTAACAGGGTTGCCTGGAACGCCGCCATTAGGACAAGAGACTGAAACTGCACTTATGTGTGGAACACTCAGTCTTAAAATGTTATGTATGTATGTATGTATGTATGTTGGGTGAAAGAATTGGTAAATGTGAAGGAACTGTGGAGTGTTGAGTCATCTGCGTAGGAATGTATTGGATTATGAGTGGTAGATATGAGATCATTGATATGAATGAGGAACAGAGTTGGGGCCAAAATGCCAAATGGTTAGCTAAATTTTGGGAAAGTGTCACTAACAAACTGATGAATCAATACACTGTCTACCAGGAGACAATATCAATCCCATTGGAAAACCTTCACAACCTGGATTGTAGAGTCAGGGTAAACGACTGCCTCAGAAGTTTTAATTTTCAAATATTTAGACTACCTATTCGAAGAGAAACGATTTTCAGTAACCACTTTAAAAAATCATTTGTCTGCCTTTAGAACTCCCTTTATTGATCTCACTGGCCTTTCCATACCGCAGGCGAAGGAGAAAGGGTTTATGAGGGCGTGTTTCAAGCTTCGCCCACCACCCCGTCAGCTCATGCCTACTTGGTCACTTGACAAAGCCTTATCAGTACGGTACTTCAATCGCGCAAATATAATAATGCGCCGGATTTTGATTCACTTTTGAAAAAGTCTGTATTCCTCATGGCTCTGGCCACCGGAAACAGGGTCTCTGAGCTGGCGGCGATGAGCAACGAACCTAATTGCCTTAGGTTTGGGAGATTGCACGATCATGTACAAATTGCGCCGTCCCCCACATTTATAGCTAAGAACGAGCATTCTGACCATGTATTTTCTTAATTTTCCGTCCCGGCTTTGAAGAGGAGCCTTACTCATCACCTCTTATGTCCTGTGCAAGCACTCACTAAGTTTATGAGGGCTGCGCACCCTCGCCAACCAGGTGCATTATGGGTCACCCAGACAGGTAGGCGTGTTACGAGAAGAAAGTTAGCTTCCTTGCTTGTTGACGTTATTAGGGAAAGTAATCCCGGCGTGATAGGCAGGGCTCACGGTATCAGGAAATGGGCAGTCTCTCAGGTTTCTTCAGAATTTTTCGTTAGAGGACATTGCTAATACTCAATTATGGGCTTCCAATCATACTTTCCTTACATGCTACCTGTCTGTCGCCCTAGATATACCAAAGCGTACCTGTGTAGCTTTACGACAACGGGTACAGTAGGTAATGTTCTATTATGTAAGTTTTGTTTTAAAAAAGGGGGGGGGGGGTGCGGAATAGTCTATACCCCACGAGATTGTGATGAATCACGAGCTGTGATAAGACTGGTGCTACAGTCCATTATTTAATTTTATGTTAATTATAAGAAGATATCTAGCATAATTGCAACTATGTACATATTCTCAGATGGTACAAATATATTTACTGTACGAATAATTTTAAGATTAGAACGAACAAACTTCTGCAGAAGTTGTAGTTCTAGGGAACACATGCGTGTCCCAATATATCATGCATACGATTTAATGTAAAGATCTGACCATGATCAAGCAGTTACTTAATGTCACGCACTGCTTGCAAATCTTTTTCTATTTTTATATATTGTTTGCATACAATAAAACTTAAAAACTTTTATACGGATTCTTTTCCCCTGAGGTTAGGATATTGTCACGAATGTCCCGCCTTCAGTCTTGGTAATCAGGCGATGTCGTCAATGATGAAGGGGCCCTATTAAATTATAGGTTTGATTCCCAAAGGGAAGTAGAGAAAACCTAATACTGTATTTAGTAGGGCCCCGTAATCATTGACGAACACTGTCCCTCCCGGCCATCCCACTTCCTATTCGTTGATTTCTATAATTTTATCTTGGTATATCAGTGAAGGTCGAAGATGGCCGCTAGAGGGCCTGGTGTCGGGGAAGCAAAACATGAGAAATCCACGCATATGGCAAGTCATATGATAACAGATATTAAGTTATTTTTTCTTTTTTATATTTTACAGTTTTTTTCTGTAGGGTACCCGATCAAAATGACGATCCCATAAGGGAATTAAGCGTGCACTTATGAAGAGTACTCCATGGTAACTTCCGCGCGGGATATTTAAAATGCTGGCGCGGTATGTTGAATGGAGACTATTATACTAATAGGCGATGTCGTCAATGATTACGGGGCCCTACTAAATATTAGGTTTTCTTTACTTCTCTTCGGGGATCAAACCTATATTTTTAGTCCAAATATGTCTTTGGAAGTGATAAAATGGCCAAAACAATGCTATTTCATGTTAATTTTCTTGTATTCCTCCTCATATTCATTCAAGTCTTCAAACAAAATTGCTCCGGCTTGACACCCTGCCGAGGAAGAATAGGTACGCACTGACTTTCAGCCTATTTTTCTCAACAATGAATAGGAATACTTACAAATACTTTGTGTCACATGAAACTACACCATTCCTGCATAATATGAGACTAAATAAGATATGCTTCTGAAATTTGGGAGACGGGTATAGTCATGGGAAGGAAATTATCCATGTTTTTGTTCTGTAGAAATACCCACAACTTTTACCAAAGGCAGTCAATATAAAGTTTATGTAATTAAATTGCTAAAAGATATTTTTGCATTTTTTTAAATCAATTTTAGAGGTTTTTAAGGGTGTTTTGAACTTTTGATGTGTGATAATATTAGGAAATGCATATTTACCCATTATCAAACAATGTTTAGCCTATAGCCTAGATTGTTAGATAATGGGTAGCCTAAATACTCATTTCCTGCAGAACAACACCGTATATCAAAGAAAATATATGTGGTACTGGTATGTGTGAAAACTCTAGGCTCAGTGGCTGTCACATAGTAAAAATTTACTGGTAAATGCTCAATTCTCCCTACCAACAATTCCTTTGAGACCTCTATTGGACGCTTCTGAACTAGCGCCAGAGCTACGACTGTAGACATCACTATACCCAACACCTAGGATATGCACAGTTTATCTCAATTTCTGTGTGATTCTACACATTTTTATTATACCATATACGACTACACTAAGTGCTTATATAGTATCGTAATAAAGGGAAAGTCCATATGCAGCTGATAATGTCTACAAACATAATTATAAGCTGATTAATTATCATAACAAAATTGGCGGGAAAATACCTGCTGACTTTGTATTGTAAATATAAGTTATTTATGAATATGGGTGATTTTAACCCTCTCACCACGGAAGGGCTCTTGAACGCCCATAAAAAAGCATATAACAGGTACCCGGAAGGGCTCTTGAACGCCCAGTGGTTGAAAGCCTGTGAGCTTCGTGTGCGAGGCGTCGGTCCGACGCATTTAAACAACAGCCGGCTGGACCGACGCCCCGCATCTCCGGCCACAAGAAGGAGAGCGTCGCTTGTTCGTGTGTGCCTGTATGTTGTTGTTAAGTATCGAAAAGTAGTGTAAAGTGGCTGTTTTGGCCATAAAGTTATCACCAATGAAATCATCATCACAACTCAACCAGTTGACTCAGAGAGCTCTACTTAATGCCATTCTACAGGTAAATAACACAGCTACGCTTGGGGATGCGGGAAGCAGTCTGATTAACGAATATACGGTAGCCTAGCCTAGACGTTTTTCGGCCAAAACACCCGGGTTTCGAGGAATATATATATAATACATAGCCGGGGCTGGAGGGTTAAAATATATACAGTAAATCAAAAGTATGCATAGACCAAAATATGTGTCGGCTACAGAAATTTCGACTAACTGCATATATTATAGAATTGTTGAAGGAGAGGGAGGGTGGATAGCTCCGCGATGTCGCCCATTTCCCACAATGCACCGCGGTAAACCTTGCATTCAGCGCCTCTATCGGCCACTGTAGGCATTTACTGGTAGGGAGAACTCCGATAACCTAGTCCTCGATATATTAATCCACTGGGGGGGGGGGGGGGTTCGGACGTTTGCAATCATGTTCCCGTCTATTTTGAATGCCATTGGATACAATAATATGTTGAGGGGGGCTTTGCCCCCCTTCACCCCTCCCCCCCATGACATATTGTCATCATCATATATATATTGCCAGCAGGGGGAAAATAACCGAAAAAAAAATCGCCGTCAAAATAGACGCGAAGTTAACCGTGGCGATCGCCCCATGTAAACAATGACGACCGTACGCCCGGAATCTACATCCATCCCAGCTGTTCTAACATGACAACCTAAATTACTTGGGGGCTGCTTTCCCCAGACTCCTACAAGTCGAAGATCAGTAGGGCTTCCTGAATATGGTAAGACTAAAACAAAGACTCAGTTTTGAAAGGAAAACAATGAAAATAGGCCTATAGGGGTTGTAAAACAGTAGATTTACCGGATTTACAAAAAAATCCAGGATCAGTGATGTATACATTTTATGCGCATTTAGACAAACAAATATTGACCGAATGAAGTACATACCTTTTATGAGCACTGACTCCCATGCCTTTTTAACTATCACTAGGTAAGGTAAATAGGCGAGCCGGTACTTATTACCGAAACTACCACTAATTATTTCTCAATATTTGAAGGCTAGTATAGAATAAGGATGTTGCAAAGATCATATTAAAATGTGGGAAAATATTACCGAAACTACCACTAATTTTCCCATGGTTTTTCTTTTTGGTTTTAGGTAGTTTTCATCGTTATACAGTACTGTACAGTATGTAGTTGAAATTAGTTACAATCCCCAGAAAATGTTATTTCTCCCTTTATCCAACGATCTTAAAATACTCAGATGTTAGTCATTTTCAGAGTAAATGTACATTTTGTTTGCCTTTGGATACAGGATGGGGGGCCTTGCCCCCCCTCACCCCCCCCCCCCTATGACTTATTGAAATCAGCATCTATTTAATCAGTAAGGGGCTAAATAAGATTTTCACTGCCATCAATAGGGAGAGTTTTTAGTTTTTACAGTGCTTTATATAGTGCACATAAAATGTATTTCCGGTGATTGAAACAAATTTTAATATGATCTTTGCAACATCCTTATTCTATAATAGCCTTCAAATATTGAGGGTAATTATAGGGAATAGGCTCGCACCCTTATTTTTCATGTTTTTTCCTCCAGATTTTGAGAAATGAGTGTTTTCATGGTCTTAGTTATAATTCCAATGTGGGATACACGATGGGTCCCCCCCATGAATTATTGAAATCGTCATCTATGTTGCCAACAGGGGGTAAATATCGGTTATACTGCATAAAGAAAGCGTTTGTAAACAGTGAAGATGTCCGAAAGAGCTCTGAGATTGATTAGAATGGGCATTTTTTCTATTAATATCAGGTTTTATAAATGAGATCAAAATTATTCTCCCACAGTGGATTATACAGGAGTACAGTATAAGGATTCCATAAACCTACATTGTCCCTAATAAATTATGTATAATAAGGCTGCGAGCCTAGCTATTACAGATATGACAAGATATAGAGATGGGACGCAGGGGAGTGTACTTGATCTGATATTTAGTAATGAGGAGGATATAGTGGAAGAAGTCAATGTGGATAGCCCTATAGGTCGTAGTGACCATGCCTGTATAAGTTTTAGTTGCAATATTAAAACAGAGAGGGATAATAGAAGCAAAAAAATATATACATGTATAATAAGAGCAGATTATGAGCTGCTGAGACGGTGTTTGGACATTGACTGGGGGGAGTACTTGAACGGTGAAGACGCCGAAGGAATGTGGAGGAAGATTAGAGTCAAACTGGAGAATGCTATATCCAAATGTGTGCCAGTAAGAGAAAATAAGGATAAAACAAAATTGAGGAAAAGAACGAACCCAGAATTGCCAATGAAAAGAAAGCTTTGGACATTGATAAGAAGAAAGAAACGTTTGCGGGAAAGACTAAAATTGTTAAAAAAGAACAATGGGTCTAGTATAGAAACTAAAGAAGTGGATTTGGAATGCAGACAAATAAACAATAAAATAAGGTGGGAGACAAGGAGGGGGGTGAAGGAGAGGGAAAGATAGATTGCAAGAAATGTGAAGGATAATCCAAAAATATTCTGGAAGTATATTCAAGAAAAGTTAACAAGAAGAGTAGGTATCCCAGAACTGATAGGAGACTTGGATGATATGAATAGAGCAGAAACTGATAAGGAGAAAGCAGAGGTGCTGGGGAAATACTTTGGGGAGGTACTTACAGTGGAGTCAGATGTAGCAGTGAATACTATTCCCATCAAACAGGCACCAGCACTTGAACTAATAGAGTTTTCCCATGCTAGAATAAGGAGTGCTATAGGAAAATTAACAGAAGTAAGTCCCCGGGACCGGATGGGATACATCCAAGAATCATAAAGGAAGGAGGTGAGATGTTAGTAGAGCCATTAAAAATGTTATTTGAGGTATCTTTTAATACAGGACAAATCCCGTCGGACTGGAAAGAGGCAAACATAACAGCTATTTTTAAGAAGGGAAAGAGAAATGACCCAGGAAACTATAGACCAGTCAGTTTGACAAGTGTTGTGTGTAAAATAATGGAAACTGTAATTAGAGAAGGAATAATGGAACATATGAAATCAAACCAACTTTTCAGTGGGAGACAGTTCGGATTCTTGCCGGGGAGGTCGACAGTACTACAGCTAATTAAGGTGGTAGATGATTGGATATAAATTCTGGAGGATGGGGATGTTATAGACGTGGTATATTGCGATTTTATGAAGGCCTTCGATAAGGTCCCACATAAAAGGCTAATAGAGAAAGTTAGAAGCTATAGTACCGGTATGAGAGAGAAATGTGTGAAATGGATAAATGTCTTCCTGAAAGATTGGAGACAGAGGGTACTGGTGAATGGAATAGGCTCGGGGTGGAGGGAAGTTACAAGTGGGGTACCTCGGGGATCTGTGTTGGGACCACTATTGTTCGTTATGTTTATCAACGACTTACCTGAAGTTATAACTAATGGAAGTGAGATATACCTGTATGCGGATGACACCAAGCTGTATAGAAGAGTGAGAAGTAAGGAAGATGGGGGTTTGCTTCAAGGAGATGTGGAGGGCATGAAGGGATGGTCTGAACATTGGTTAATGCCTTTTCATCCAAAAAAATGCAAGTACATGTGGATTGGGACAAGCAAAACAGACAAGGTAGGATACAGTATGCATGAAGCGATGGAGGAAGTGAATGCAGAAAAGGATATAGGAGTAGTGATAGACAATAAGTTAAATTTCTCAGAACATTTAGTGGAAAAGATAAATAAAGCCAATAGAATTGTAGGGCTGATAAGGAGGACATTTGTGTCAATTGATGAAGAAATCTTCAGGAATTTCTATACAGCGCTGGTTAGGCCGCACCTGGAATATGCGAACCAGGTGTGGGCTCCATATATGGTAAAAGATAAAGAAGCAGTGGAGAGAGTGCAGAGGAGAGCTAGCAAGCTGGTACCAACGTTGAAGAACACGGATTATGAGCAGAGGTTGAGGACACTGGAACTTCCGACACTGGCATATAGGAGAAAGAGAGGGGATATGATAGCCTAGAGACTTTTAAGATAGTGTCAGGAAAGTATGATGAGGATGTGTGTGAAGGTATCTTCTTGATGCGGGAGGGAACAAGAACGAGAGGACACTCTAAGAAAATTTACAAGGAAAGAAATAGGCTTGAAAAGGCAAAGAACTCATTTTGTGATAGAGTGGTAAATGAGTGGAACGCACTGCCCCAGTATGTAGTCGATTCCGAATCAGTAAGGAAGTTTGAAAGTAATCTTGATAAAGCATGGGGAAGAAAAGATTTGAAGTTTGATTTAAATTGATTACAAAGCAAAAATACACAATAGTAAAAATTTTGCGTCTGCTGCTGCCGCCGCCGCCAACCCCGTGAACGACCGCAGCAGTGCAAGTACTGGCACTGCCGCACTGAGCTGGATACACAGGCCTAGTTTGCTTTTTTCCAGAGGATCTACTGTAAGATTCCCTATAATTATCATATTGAGAAATAATTAGTGTTAGTTTCGGTAATAAGTACCAAAATGTGTTTTAATTTCCGGAGATACATTTTAAGTGCACTATATAAAGTATATACTGTAAAAACAAAAAACTCTCCCTATTGACAGTAGTGAAACTCTTATTAGGCTAAGCCCCTTACTGTTAAAATAGATGCTGATTTAATAAGTCATGGTAACCAGTAGCCAGGTAATAGCCTAGGCTATGTATGGACAAGGTTACTTTTACCTTCCAATGCAGGCAGCTCGATGATTTTATCAAAGGCCTAGCCGCCTAGGCCTATAGGCTTTGTAATTTTTGCTGTAATATATGTTGTTGTTATTGTTGTTCCCCAGGCTGTCTGGCCGAACAGCCCCAAGGTCTCGAGCAAGGCCATAAACGAGCGCCCCCACAAAATCCTCCCTGCTTACCACTAACAAAGCCCGGGTGACCGAAGCCACTCCAAGGCAGGGAGCTGAGGAGGGTGCGGAAACGCTCGGGAAACCAAAGACCCACCCAAGGCCCTGTGCCCCTCAGCAATTATGAAGGGAAATTGAGGGGTAAGGGAAAAATGTGACGCTTTGGCTCCCAATCTGCCAACTTCTAGGTTGGCAGTACGGAGGTCAATCCACGGAAAAGACGCCGCCACTTGAGATCTAGAAGATATATAAGTAAAAGGAACAGTCAGAGTAAGCTCTGGGTATGGCAGAGATCGCTCAGTTCTCACTCGGATAGACCAGCCCATCACCACATGACTAGAACCCAATCCTCTCAGCATCAGCTAGGAAAGGCCCTAGAAAGCCGCCTTTGGCGGGGGGATAGCTCCCCTATTTCAACTCCTTTCGGGGTTGGGCACCCACCCGCTGTAATATATGTTAGGCCTATTACCGTCGGAAATTATATTTTCTATTAGACTCAGTCACGGCAGGTTAGGCTACTGGCTACGTAAGTTCAGTTCAGTCAGTGACAGGAGGAGGTTGTGTTAATCTGAGTTCCTGCCCGGACCACCTGCTCGTGACCCAGTGACCATACGCACCTACCTGTGTTTGGAGGCAGTGCACTCGTGTATATATAAAAGTGTTTTAGCTCAGTTTTTAGCTGTTAGTTGACTTATTTGTTTTTGTTTTCTGTACTTAGTTGTTTGCTCCTCGCTAAGCTTTTTAGGATCATGTCAGGTATGGAGTGCGAGTCCTTTACTGAACTGCATCATCTTATTCTCCAGGTAAGGGAAGAGATGATTGTGGTGAAGGAAGAGGTCTTGGCTCTAAGGGAGGTTAATGTTAAACTTCAGAGGGAAGCGGATTTGATTAACCCGTACAGCCCCAGCGACGCGTCGGCGATGTATGTAACGCACAGCCCCAGAGACGCGTCACCCTAATTGCGCCGACCGTAACCTCAGGTGTAGCCACTCAAGAGGGCTCAGATTTGTATGGGAACTGTGTACGTATCCCACGCAACCGTGCCGATGGTTGAAAACTCTCAAAGTCCACGTGCGTGCGCGTAGGCGGGCAATAACCTGTTTTTTTGGGGTAATTGCCTTCAATTTTTTACTCTTGTAAAATACGTTTTCGGGGGCTCTGTAGGACCATTTTTTAAGCTTTTTGAGCGGTTTTTCGTGGTTTTTCCTTCATTCCTAACCCATTCGCTATTGTTTCTGGAATAAAACCATTTTTTGAAAACCGGCCGGGTTCTGGTGAACAAACATTACAAAACTAGCCGGGGCTCCACGGGTTAAAGACGAAAATCTAGCTTTCAAGCTTAGCCAAGAGGAAATTAAGTCGAGTAAGGGGAAAAGGGAGGAAGTTGATGAAAAATTGTATTCATGGCAGGTTGTTAAAAATACGGGCGGGAAAGTCACACTCAAGAAGCAGGATAGTAGAATAGGTATGAGTGTGACAAATACATTCTCTCCTTTGCGAGACGAATGTGAGGGAAAAGATAGTCAGGATAAGGGAGGGTTAGCCGAAGTGCCTTTCGCCGACTCAGCTCCAACCGCTGATGCTGTGCTACCTACCACCACCACCACCACCACCACCAAGGGAGCTTCTGCCACCACCGGGGGTTCTCCAACTGCAGCTGCTGGATCCTCCCGAGGGAAAGGTAAGTCTGTGTCCCAAGAAGGTAAGTCTGTGTCGATTGTGGGCGACTCCATGGTAAGACATTTAGTTAGGGCTGCCCGCACTAAACTTAGGAAGGTTGTGTGTCTGCCTGGCCATGGAGTTGGGAGGGTTTTAGAGAAGATGGACCACATCTTGGAAGATAGTGGAGATAACCCCATTATCTGTCTCAGTGCCGGGAGTAACGATGTTGGTAAGGGTAGAAGTGATGAACTGCTGCAGCAGTATCGGGATGTGTTAGATAAGGTTAGGATGAAGGGAGGGATCCCTATAGTACATTGTATCCTACCCAGAAGAGGAGTTCCCAAGGAATGGACATCCAGGGCGATTGGTGTCAATTGCCGGTTGGAGAAATATTGCAAAGAAAAAGCAATACCATTCATTGATAACTGGGATAGTTTCTATGGGATAGATGGGATGTACGCAAGGGATGGGGTTCATCTTTCACGGTTAGGGGTTTCAACATTAGCTAGTTCTTTAGATAGGGTGGTTGTGGGGTTTTGAACAGAAATATTGAGAGTGTAAATGAGAGGTTAAATGGAACAATTTTAGCGTCAGGCAAAAGCGATGAGGATATTCAGTCTCATGCTAAAAATGATGACTATATTGCTAATGATAGTAGTGATGGTGCAACGGAAGATGAAAATGTCGTTAGAAGTAAAGGTAAATTAGGTATAAAGAAAAGAAGTAAATTGAGAGTATATTACACAAACTGTAGGAGTCTATGTAACAAAATGAACGAACTTAGAGCCCTTGTTAGCAAAGAAAATATAGACATAATAGCGCTAACTGAAACATGGATTAATACAGAAACCAGGCATTTTTTAGCAGAATTTGATATACCAGGATATAGTTTGTTTAAATATGACCGAACAAGTAAGAGGGGTGGCGGTATAGCAGTGTTTGTCAGGAGTACATTAAAAAGCTGTATTAAATCAGGTATTAGACTAAATAACGATAATGAAAGTGTTTGGGTAGAGATTAACGAAGGTAGTGAGACCATAGTTATTGGAGTTATGTATAGACCGCCAAATATGAGTAGAAATGACGGAACGTCATTTTGGGAGGAAATTAAAATGGCATCAAGGTTTAGCAATGTGTGCATTATGGGGGATTTTAATTTTCCGAATATAGATTGGCAGCATCAAATAGGAGACTCTGATTCTGAGGAGTTTATAGAGGTAGTACAAGATAGTTTTTATTTCAACTCATAGATACGCCGACTAGAGGTAATAATATTCTCGATTTAGTTTTCAGTAACAATGAACATATGGTAAATAATGTAGAGATAGGGGACCACCTAGGAAATAGTGACCACAATTCTGTGTATTTTAATATACAATGGAAAGGTAATACCAGAGAGAATACAACATTAATACCTGACTTCAGAAAAGCCAATTATGGTGGGTTAAGAAGAGCCCTATTAGCGGACCCTATGGTCAAAAAATTAAGTCGATCCAGGTGTCCAAATGTGTGTACCCCTTCTATGGCACCTGTCATCTTAAGTCAGGAAGAGACGTCAACCTTGGTAGATACATACGATAATTTTATCGAGTCAGTATTCAATGCGCAAAATAAATACATCCCCAAAAGAAAATTTAGATCAACACCGAACCAACCCAAATGGATGAATAATAGACTATTAGATCTTCTAGGACAAAAGAGAGGAATATATAGAAAAATTAGGAAAGGCGAAATTCACCTACCGTAAAATGCGGTAACTTCCGACATTTTTCGAGGTTTTTTAACAATTTCTCCTGAGTGTAAACACGTTATAGAGATTTAATCAGGTCAAGTGATGTATGGTGATAGTGCACCGTAATCCAGGAAGCCTCCTAAAATTATCCCCCATAATAAGAGAGCTATCCTTTTCCTAAATGATGTCCGAAGTTTGCTTGAAAAGTTGATAACTTCGGACATGTATGGATAACTTCGGACATACAGTGATTTCTTATGGATAATGGTTGCCAAGAAAGCTGGGATAACTCCGGACAAACGGAGGAGAACTTCGGACGTACATTCGTGGCCTTATTTCATTCATTTTTCGGCTCCTACTATTTTATATGAATATTTTATTATTGCTGCATATTCCTGTCTGATGTTATAGTGGAAAATGCACAGTCAATACTTTTAGGCCTGTATAATCAGTATAGGAGGGGGATATATACGATGTTTAACATATATTCTGTTTGGATCTGTTCTCGTTAGGCATTGAGCTCACTCTTAGAAAATATTGAGCAGAAAAAATAACCAATGCTGTCAAATCAATAACTCGAAAATTAACTAGGCCTAGTGAAAATATATAGGTACCGGTATGTATACTATATCACTGCATATACACTTTTATGAATTTGAGCATTTTTATAGGTACAGTATAACGTATTTGTTGGTGTTTCTTTCGGCAGATAACAAATTTTTTGGACAAGATATATGCCTCTCCTAATTTATATATACAGTAAACCCTCGCCATCTCGGACCTCTAGAAGTCGGAAACCCGTACTAGTCGGACTGGCTACGGCCTCTCGGACATGCACTTCCGTATTTCGGACATTTCCGTCATCGTTCCGACAGTCTCTGACGTTGTCGGACTTTATATAAGTACAGTATTATATATCCAGAATTATCCGAAATACATAAATCGGTTAGCATATTATCATATTTTTATGGGTTTTTGGACTCAGAGAATGATTATTTGATCTTTTACCACCATGTTAATGATGGACAAGTATTATGAATGATTTTCATAGGGCAAATAATAACAAACGATTGTTTTGTTCCATGTCCGAAGTTACCATGTTTTTTTTTAAACACAATCGGTTAAATGATAGTGTTCTAGCTAGAGCGTTATACAAGTGTAACAAATTTCCTTTGGTGGATGTTGTCTCTGGTAATGTTACTACAAAATTATATCAGTCACAACATCATTCATACAAACAAATTTCTTCAGGGTGATAGAAGTTTGGCAGGGTAGCGAAAAATGTACATATTTTCGTCTCATATATTATATTTTTTTCGTGTACATATACTCATGTCAGTCCCTAGGACTTTTACATGCTCTTCCTTTGCCATTTCTCTAAACGGACCCCACAAAAAAAACAATAAAAAGCGTTTCCATTATATAATGACAATGTCTAATTACTTATTATCGCCGATGTCCGAAGTTATGACCCAAGTCCGAAATTACCCCACTTTACGGATCTTGCTTACTATCAGAATCTATCAAGACAGGTAAAAAAGGGGTAATAGGAAAGAAAAAAGAAATTATGAAATTAAGGTTGCCAATGACTCAAAAAATAATCCTAAAGATTTTTACCAACTATATAAATCCAAGGTTAGAGATGTAATTGGTCCCCTTAAAACTTCGATAGGAGAAATGACAGAAAATGATTTAGAAATGTGCAGTACATTAATCCTTCGTTCCCAGAAGGGCTCTTGAACGCCCATAAAAAAGCATACCAGAGCTGCCCGGAAGGGCTCTTTAACGCCCAGTGGTTGAAAGCCGGTGAGCTTGGTGTGCGAGGCGTCGGTCCGACGCATGTAAACAACAGCCGGCTGGACCGACGCCCCGCATCTCCGGCCACAAGAAGGAGAGCGTCGCTTGTTCGTGTGTGCCTGTATGTTGTTGTTAAGTATCGAAAAGTAGTGTAAAGTGGCTGTTTTTGCCATAAAGTTATCTCCAATGAAATCATCATCACAACTGAACCAGTTGACTTAGAGAGCTCTACTTAACGCCATTCTACAGGTAAGAAACACATCTACGCTTGGGGATGCGCGGGAATGCGGAAGCAGTCAGAATAACAAAGATACGGTAGCCTAGGCTAGACGTTTTTCGGCCAAAACCCCCGGGTTTCGGGGAATATATATATAATACCTAGCCGTGGCTGGAGGGTTAAATAGTAAATTTCTTTCCGTTTTCACTAATGAAAATTTGGAAGAGTTTCCAGAAGTCCGTAAGGTATATAGCGATAGTATAGAAAATAGGTTAAGTACGGTTACTATAAGTAGAAATGATGTGCTTAAGGAAATTGACAGACTGAAACCTCATAAATCACCTGGTCCTGATGAGGTATATGCTAGAGTATTAAAAGAATGTAGGGATGAGTTAAGTTATCCATTAACATTTCTATTTAACAAGTCATTACAGACAGGTATAGTTCCAGAAGCTTGGAAGCTTGCAAACGTAGTTCCGATCTTCAAAAAAGGTGACAATTCAATAGCATCCAATTACCGTCCCATTAGTCTTACATCAATCATAGGAAAGCTACTAGAGTCAATTATTGCTAGTAAAATTAGAAACCACTTAGATACATTTAATTTAATAAATTCTTCTCAGCATGGATTCACTCAGGGACGTTCTTGCCTTACTAATTTACTTAGTTTTTTCTCAGAGGTATATGAAGCAGTAGATAATGACAAGTCATATGATATAATATATTTAGATTTCAGTAAAGCTTTCCCCCCATGAGAGATTGATGAGAAAGGTTGAGGCGCATGGAATAGGTGGGGCGTTGTTGGGATGGATTAGGTCATGGCTAATTGGTAGGAAGCAGAGAGTCAGCATAAATGGTACGAAGTCAGAATGGGGAGCAGTCAAAAGTGGTGTCCCCCAGGGATCTGTATTAGGTCCTCTGTTGTTTGTTATATACATAAATGACCTTGATTTAGGTATAACTAGTAGGATAAGTAAATTTGCAGACGATACCAAAATGGGGAGAACAATTGATTCAGATAGAGATATAGAGTGCCTCCAAAGGGATCTAGATACCTTACACGAATGGTCAGTAAATTGGCAGATGAAGTTTAACATTGACAAATGCAAGGTATTAAAGATAGGGAAGATGCATACAAATGTTAAATATAAACTAGCTAATACCGGTATGGAATTAGAAAACTCGAATTGTGAGAAAGATCTAGGTGTGTTTGTTAGCAAAGATTTGAAGCCTAGAAAACAGTGTATAAGCGTTCGAAACAAGGCAAACAGGATTCTCGGGTTCATCTCTAGGAGTGTGAGTAACAGAACTGCTGATGTTACCGGTATCTTAAAACTTTACTTGTCATTAGTGAGACCCCATATGGATAATGCTGTTCAATTTTGGTGTCCTTATTACAGAATGGACATAGATTCATTGGAGAGAGTACAACGTAGAATGACAAAAATTATCCATAATATTAGAAATCTTCCGTATAAAGAAAGGTTGAAGAAATTAGGCTTACATTCGTTAGAGAGACGCAGAGTTAGAGGGGACATGATAGAGGTATTCAAGTGGGTTAGTGGGATTAATAAAGGGGACATGAAAAATGTACTAAAGCTCAGTGATAGCGAAAGAACTCGTACAAATGGTTTCAAATTAGATAAATTTTGTTGCAAGAAAGATATAGGCAAATATTGGTTTGGTAACAGAGTTGTAGATGGGTGGAATAGGCTACCAAGTGCTATAGTGGGATCAAGAACGATAGGGAGCTTTAAGATACAATTAGATAGGCATATGGACGAGATGGGTTGGGTGTGAGGGTGATCTGTCAGGTGTGGCCCAGGTGTGGGGATCTGCAGATCCCCGTTTTTCTGACCTCTGACCGTTTCGGTGAGGTAAGTCCTAATGGTGTTTTTAAGCTGGGCTTATAATTAGAGTTGGGTGTGACAGGGATCTGCCTTGTGTAGGCCAATCGGCTTTCTGCAGACTCCCATTTTCTTATGTTCTTATGTTAAGGGTGGAACCGTGGAAGCAAGAAACGGTAAAAGTTTATCACCAACCAGTTACGAGTTTTTCAGGTAATTTGTTGTTGTTTTTTATTTTTTATTTGATATTTGATATACAGTGTTGTTTAATACCGAGGACCGTCGCATTTTAGTATTTTCAACATTAGCCTAACCTAACCGAAAACTAACCTGTCTCTGCGACGGTCTAAACCCAGCTCACGTTCCCTGTTTATGGGTGCGCGACGGTCTAAACCCAGCTCACGTTCCGTTTATGGGTTCACGACGGTCTAAACCCAGCTCACGTTCCCTGTGTTATGGGTGAACAATCCAACAGTTTCTCGTATTTCACTTATAGTGATTTTGCGACGGTAATTACATGTACACCAACAAAGTATCGTTCATGAAAGTGATAAAACACTGATAATCATCGATGGGGCCCGTAACTGGTTGGTCATAAACTAATACCCAAGAAACAAGAAAGGCAGCCAAATTGAATCAATAGATCCAATTCTTTGTTTTCTCGTTTCCGAATCCACACAATTTTGTCATGTACTATATCAATACCAACTACCAATTCCAGTGGGGGTCTGGGTAAAAGGGTCAATATAAAGATGATGTAATTAAATTGCTAAAAAATCGCTTCGATTGTTTTTATCTAGTTTAGAGTTGTGTAAGGGTGTTTTGATGTGTGAAAATAGGGGGAGATGCATATTTACCCATTAACCCCTTATTGGCGGCGCTCGACTTAAGTCGTGCACCAATTTGCAGCAAGTTAGGAGCATTATTAAGGCTTTTAAAGGGTTAAAATAGAGTGCAAATGGCCGGGAGGGCAGCGGGCCAGACAGCCGACTCCCAGGGCTTACCGCCGCCCATTAACTCATGTTCCCTGTGTTCTCGAGAGGCCGGCAGTGTAGCCAGTAGTGAGCATAGCTGGGAAAAATATACCGATATATGCTAAACTTCTGGCACCACTGCAAGAGAACCACGAGTGCTACGTAGCTCGTTCTGGTCTCATTTTGAAGCTTTTAGTGCCTATTTTTTTTGCTAAATATTTTTTTTTTCATGCAGATGGTTGATTTATCATGCAGGAGGGCCTGAATATGCCCAAAACACCCCGCTAGACAAGGGTTAATTACTACTGACATAACTTTTTTCTCTTTTGGCACCCTGGTTCATGGGGGGGGGGGGGGTGAGATTAGGCAAAGCTCCCCCTCAACCCATCCTGTATCCAAAGGCAAAACAAATTGTATATTTACTCTGAAAATTACTTACATCTAAGTGTTTTAAGATCGTTGGATAATGGGAGAAATAAAAATTTCCGGGGATTGTAACTAATTTCGGTTATACTGATGTTTTGGACCGACAGTCAGCCCATCGACCTGTTTAGGCCTAATAGGTCCGGTAGAGCATATACATCATTGCTATATATGGCATTAAGAGCTGAAATGTATTATAAGGGAGAAAAAAAAAAAAACGCTAAAATACATGTATAGGCCTAGGCTACTGTAAAACAATAAGTTTTTCAGTCAGTACCCAACCAGCGGGGGTGTGGGGGCGGCAGCCCCCACCCATATACTAGGTTAGGTTAGGTTGTTAAGTTAGGCTAATAGGCTAGCACATATATAGTATGTAGTCGATTCCGAATCAATAAGGGAGTTTGAAAGTAATCTTGATAAAGCATGGGGAAGACAAGATTTGAAGTTTGATTATAAAACAAAAATACAGAATAGTAAAAATGTTGCGTCTGCTACCGCCGCCGCCAACACCGTGAACGACCGCAGCAGTGCAAGTACTGGTACTGAGCTGGATACACAGGCATAGTTTGCCTTTTTCCAGAGGATCTACTGTAAGAAACTGTAAGATATATAAAAAAAAAAAAAAAAAAAAAAAAAAAAAAAAAAAAACTAACCAGCGGGGGTGGCAGCCCCCACCCATATACGGTCAATATACAAGAGGCGCTACAATATTGGTAACAAATTAAGCTCAATAGCATGTTATTAAGCGATTTTTCTCCAAATTGTTGATGTAGGTGTCATTCCCGGGAAACTAACATAATACATATTATATGGATATTTACGTTTTAAGGGTTTGTTTACACTTTTTCTTTTTCGTCTTCATCTGGGAGACTTCTTTTGCGTGAATGTCAGTCAACAACTGAGACATCTGGTGGCGAATGCAATGAACTATACTGGTGGCGTCGTGGCCAAAGTAATCACCCTACCTAATTCATGCCAAGAGTACTCGAGTTCACTGACACGTGATGTCTATCGACCAATCAGGTGATGCCATGATTTGGAAAACAGGTGGCCCAGGATATAAGCTGTCAGTTTGACTCTGGCCAGCTTGTGTAGAGGGTGTGTGCCGATCAAAGCTTTTTCCACCGTCTTTAACCCCTTATTGGCGGCGCTCGACTTAAGTCGTGCACTAATTTGCAGCAAGTTAGGAGCATTATTAAGGCTTTTAAAGGGTTAAAATAAAGTGCAAATGGCCGGGAGCACAGCGGGCCAGACAGCCGACTCCCAGGGCTTACCGCCGCCCATTAACTCATGTTCCCTGTGTTCTCGAGAGGCCGGCAGTGTAGCCAGTAGTGAGCATAGCTGGGAAAAATATACCGATATATGCTAAACTCCCATGTTAGTGGCATCACTGCAAGAGAATCACGAGTGCTACGTAGCTCGTTCTGGTCTCATTTTGAAGCTTTTAGTGCCTAGTTTTTTGCTAAATAATTTGTTTTTCATGCAGATGCTTGATTTATCATGCAGGAGGGCCTGAATATGCCCAAATGAGCCCAAAACACCCCGCTAGACAAGGGTTAAAAACACTGAGGCTGCTTAAGACCTTTTCGCCTTCCAATAAGTGTAAACTGTCCAAAGTGCAATAACCAGTGTTCCAAATACAGCTGACGAGGACAGCTGGTTTTGAAATGCACATACACTTGTTTTACATGGAAAAATTTGAAACAAAAATCCACCAGCTGTTGACCAAGATGAGTGGTGATCGAGCCTCCAGCAGACAGCCAGGCAGCCCAGTACCTCCTCTGTTCATTAAGGTTAGTTGGTTGGTTGGGACAACATAAAGGAGCCGGACCACAGCTAGCTCGGGAATCTTAATGGGTCATCGCAAAGTAACATAAAGTAAAAGATTTTTTTGCATAGGATTAAACTGGCATGCAAGGGCTAGTTGGTTATACTGATGTTTTGGACCGACAGTTAGCCCATCGATCTTTTTAGGCCTAATAGGTCCGGTAGAGCATAGGCTATACATCATTGCTATATATGTCATTAAGAGCTGAAATGTATTATAAAGGAGAACAAAAATAAAATAAAATACATAGACCTACTGTAAAACAATAAGTTTTTCAGCCAGTACCCAACCAGCGGGGGTGTGGGGGCGGCAGCCCCCACCAATAATACTAGGTTAGGTTAGGCTAATGTTAACCCCATTCTTACTAGGTTAGGTTAGGTAAGGTTGTTAGGTTAGGCTAATGTTAACCCCATTCTTACTAGGTTAGGTTAGGTAAGGTTGTTAGGTTAGGCTAATGTTAACCCCATTCTTACTAGGTTAGGTTAGGTAAGGTTGTTAGGTTAGGCTAATGTTAACCCCATTCTTACTTCGTTAGGTTAGGCTAATGTTAACCTTATGAAAACCCAAACAAAGATTTTATTAGGGTTACTGTGTAATTTTAACATGAACATTAGTAAAAATCCGAGCCAAGTTTCGTCAAAACTTGGCTCGTGTATTCTAAATGTCGGGTTATATGGGTATGGAAATTTACAAAACCCGAGCCAACATGTTAATAAGGTTACTGTGTTGTTTTTCATTTTTACATTTGTTAAATCCGAGCCAAGTTTCGTCAAAACTTGGCTCGGGTTTTCAAAAAGTCGGGTTTTATGGGTCTGGAAATTGACAAAACCCGAGCCAATATTTTACCAAGGTTACTGGTTTTTTTTTCATTTTTACATTTGTTAAATCTGATCCAAGTTTAGTCAAAACTTGGCTCGGGTTTTCAAAAAATCGGGTTTTATGGGTCTGGAAATTGAACAAACCCGAGCCAAATTTGGGTTACAAATGTGTATTATCGTGTTCTATAGTGTTCTATACGCTTTTTACCCCTCAATTTCCCTGATCTTCATAGCCCTCCCCACTATCGGGGGGCGTGTCTTTAGATTGATGGATAATGGGTAAATGCTTAATTCCCATTCAATTTCATCACTAGATTCCACTAAAACACCAAAAACAAAATCAAAATACCTGAAAAACACATTGTTGCATCTCCTGTATATTAACCCCATATACTAGGTTAGGTTAGGTAAGGTTGTTAGGTTAGGCTAATAGCCTAGAACATTAAGTATGGAAGTGAAGAAGTCCTTGCATGACAGTGTGGTAATCCCGACACTGACTTACGGAAGCGAAGCATGGACGTTGGTTGAGAGACTCAGACCAAGAGTGAGAGCAGTGGAAATGAATTACTTAAGGAGTGCGTGCGGAGTTACATGGAGGGATAGACAGACTAATGAAGTAAGAAGGAGGTGTGGTGTGGAGGTAGATGTGCTGGAAAGTGTGAAAAGGAACAACTTGAGATGGTTCGGCCATATGGAACGTATGGAAAGCGAGAGAATGACTAAGAGGGTGTACGAGAGCGAGGTGGAGGGACAGAGGGGGAGAGGTAGACCGAATATGAGGTGGAAGGATGGAGTGAGGAACTACATGAACGAAGGCGGTGCTGGTTGGGGGGAGGGGCGTCGACTGACTGGGGACAGAGGTGCATGGGGGCGGTTCGTTCGTGGCCACCCCTTCGGGGATCACGGCGTCAGGCAATAGATAGATAGATAGATAGATTAAAAAAAAAAAAAAAAAATCTAACCCAATCAGCGGGGGTGTGGGGACGGCAGCCCCCACCCATAATACTAGGATAGGTTAGGTAAGGTTGTTGGGTTAGGCTAATGTCTTCCCAAAGTTAACTATTTTTATAACATGAAATATTATGCTACCCACTCCACCCCGTGAAATCCGAGCCACCTTTCGTCAAAAGTTGGCTCGGGTATTCACAAAATTGGGTTGTATGGGTTTGCAATTTGGGAAGACCCGAGCCAAGTTTTGATACAAAACGCTATATTATTGTATTTTTACGCTTTTAACCCCTCATTTTCCCTGAACTTCATAGCCCTCCCCACTAGTAGGGGGCGTGTTTTTAGATTGTTGGATAATGGGCAAATACTCATTTCAGCTCCTCTTCAGTATAAAACAACACTAGCCTATATCTGAAGGAAAAATTACAAAAAACAAAATAAAACTTACTGAAATCGCTGTCGGTCCAAAAAGTCAGGTTTACCCTAATTTCAACTAGCCTACTGTATAATGATGCAAACTACCTAAAACCAAAACCATGGGAAAATTAGTGGTAGCCTAGTTTCGGTAATATTTTCCGGCTAGCCTAGTGTAAGAGAGCTATAACATTATAGCCACGATAACATTGACGGCTGAATTTAATTATGCAAGAATGTAGTTACCGGGTGTACCGCCCGTCTTGTTTACAATACGCGGACGCTCACCATCATGTTCCCGTCTATTTTGACTGCCTTTGGATACAAAAATAGATAAATGTTTACCTATGGTCCCGTTAAAATATCCTCAAGTAACCTATTAAAAACTGTTCAGGGGACTGGTTAGACCTTGTAGGATGTTTAATTGAATGTCGGAAATCAGTATTAACTGAGAAATAATGGTCTTAAAATGCGCTATGGGTCACCCAGGGTCCCTGCCCTCTCTTTCTCAGGTAATGTTATGTTATATTATATTAGGGTTAGGTTAGGTAAATCTAATATAATATAATATTTGTACATTTTGGGCAGTGGGCGGGGCCGCGCGTATGTGGCGGCGTACAGACCCTCCCGTAAAACATAGCGCATTTTAAGACTTTTATTTCTCAGTAAATACTGATTTCCGACCTTCAATTAAACATCCTACAAGTTCTAACCAGTCCCCTGAACAGTTTTTAATAGGTTAGGCTACTTGAGGATATTTTAACGGGTCCAACGGGACCATAGGTAAATTTTGTGGGGTGTCTTCAATAATTACCTAAATTTTTACCCAAAAATACATTAGGCTACCCTAACCAAACAACCTAACCTAACCTACTATTAGGCCTATAGATTTATAGGCTAGGCTAAATATTTATTTTATTATAGGCCTAAGTATTTATAGATGATTTATGTTGTATGTCGGTAGTGGTACACCCGGTAACTAGGCTACATCCTTCCCTTTAATTACATAAACTTTATATTGTCCCAAAAGGCTTCTAGGCTAAATCTGATGATCCCTGACACCCACACACTTACAATAATTCACCGTTTGATTTTGACTTATGTCAACACATAGCCTAGACCTAGCCTAGGCTATAGCCTACCTGGGTAGTGGCTTTAGTATGACAGTGAGCCTGAATTGCAAATGTATGTCATGCTTATAGGCTAGGCTATTATGATAAAGGAGTGACATTGAACGATTGGCAGTTGAGTGATGGTATCTTTGTTTACAGACCTTGTGATGTTCCCTTACGCCCACACACTCTTTTACCTTTATAGGGTAATACACTTTGTGATTAACTCTGATACCGGGTGTGAGGGGCGTGCGAATGTGTGTAGCAGATTGCAGTGTGTGTTAGGCTATGGCTGACAGTGTGGTGGATGTGTAGTGGTGTGACTGTGAGGGATTGGATACACTTTGTTTACAGACCTTGACGTGACCCTCCTCCTCCCTCAACACTATACACGACACGCCCTTCCTCCCTCCCCGCCCACACTTATATTACCCAGCCCCGCCCACACTTATTTATATCATTCATCTTACCCATCAGTGATATCATATGTTGTCTTACCTAATTAATATGTATATATATTTATATATCTCAAGTTCTCCAATTCCCTGTCTAGTCACCTACGAGGATGTGTTTACAAAAAATACTACACAGCGGTGTTCGGAAGAGTGCACCAAAACTCGCACAAAGTTTCTCTTACTTTTTCTAGCAGACTTGGGGCTCTAATTGTAACGATTAATAAGCTGTATATAATGTTAACATACATTCCAATATAAAAGAACATTTATAAGAAGTAATTAATGCCTTTCAAGTTATTAGTAGGTTATACAAATAAATGACAGGGCTCACAAGACTCAAACGAAGTCAACATTGGCAAGTTGAGGATGCGCCCAACAGATGGCAGAAGACTCAGTGGAGTCTGAACATCGGGTTGCGCAATGTCACATGTCATGCACGGTCTATTTGGCACGGTCTTTGAATGTACTCAGATACTAAATATACAAAATAAATGAGGCATAATGCCTGTTTATATTTCTGGTCTAAAGAGTACTTGAAGAATATATGGAGAATGAGGATGGAAAACAAAATAGAGAGAGAGAGAGAGGAGAGTAGCCTATTATGGGATGAGAGTTTTTTCTTAACTCCTTCCCTGCGGGTGTTTTTTACCTGCATTCCCTGAATGCATGCATAAACAAGAGCCAGAACGTAATACAATTATATATCGGTGAAAGTCCAGTAATTGATCTTTCCAATGACACCAGGGGCGCGTTCAAGAGAACTAATTCTAGCTCACGGTTGGCGCTATCAGTGCTCTTGAACCCTATTGAGTGCGCGTACAGTCGCTCACAAGCGTTACAGTCTTTTGAGGAGTGACGCCGTGAGGCGCACAGACAATACATCTTTAGAATTCGTCTTTAGCGCTAGCAGACAAATTACTCTCGACCATATGCACACAAAATCACTTAAACACATCGACTATTCATATTAGTTGAGATGACGGGGCCCGAAGAAGTTATTCCAAACAACATCACCCACCTTCTCCAGTCTACCAATAACACCACAAATCAACACAGCCGCATTGCTTCCATAAGAAATTATGAGCAACAACCTCAAAGAGAAGTGTTATGCCCTGATTTTATTCAGGTTTAACTATTAGTTCGGGTGAGTTTTTTCGAGACTGGGATTTCCAAGTTAATACAAATACATATAAGGAAGACAATAGAGGATACATATAATGCCAAAATATAGTTTATAATACAGCTTTATTTCGCTTATTCACTAAGTAGCCTACATATTATTGAATCAGAATCACTTAACATGAGAACACAAGTGGTACAACTTAATTAAATATCTTCTAGCACGATCGCAGATCTGGATGGAGATTTTTTTTTTCTATGTGATTGAAGGAGGCAAAAGGCAGAATTGCCTATAGCGAGTGCCTCCCCCATAGTTGAAAGAGTGACAGGGCCAAAATCAAGGGACGATCGAGCCAAAATGCCTGGACACACGGAGTTTGAAGCAATTTAAGTCATAGGAAGAGGGAAAGACTGATTCTGGGAGAGAGTTCCAGAGCTCAGCTGTTGAGTAGAAGAAAGTTTGAGAGTAACGTTTCACTCTTGGGTTAGAGAGTTGCACAGAGTAGGGGTGGGATTGAGTTGCAAGACGGGTACCACGTGCCCTACGTAAAGGAGGTGGTATGCACTGGGAAAGCTCTGAGGAACACTGATTATTATAGTAGCGATAGAATAGCGAGAGAGATGCAACATTGCGGCGGAGAGAGAGAGATTGCAGAGAGTTGGTGAGTGGACCGGAGTTAATGATACGAAAGGCCTTCCTTTCAACTTTGTCTAGGAGAGCGGTGTGAGAGGAACCTCCCCACACATGTGAACAATACTCAATACAAGGACGCACTATGCCCCTGTACAGAGCAAGAAGCTGTGCTGGGGAAAAGAACCCCCTAAGGCGGTTGAAGCACACCCAGCTTCTGGGAGGCTGCTCAATGCGGCTTAAATTGAATTTCCTTTCTTTAGGATTGTTATGCCCTGATTTTATTCAGGTTTAACGATTAGTTAAGGTGAGTTCTTTCGAGACTGGGATATCTAAGTTCAGGCAAGTACATATAAATAATACAATAGAGGATATGTATAATATTGAAATATAATTTGTAGTACAGCTTTATTCACTTAATCACTAGTTACATAGATATAATCACAAACACTAAATATGGAAAATCATAAGTGGCACAACTCTATTTTCATTTCTCCCAACATGATCGCGGATCTAGATGGAGATCAGGTATATTCAATTCAACTTGTATAGGTAATTCTTCTTGAGAATCATACGCACTATTCTCTTCTCGAAAGTTTATAATAAAGATACTAAATTCAGGTTTTATTTATATTCACGATATCTCCTGATTTAACTTCTATTCGTGGATAATAGTGGACGATGTGATACACGTTCCTATATTTCTTGGCACAAAATATGGAAGCTTAAGCATTGATGAACTTTTTTAGTTTGAGCACGCTCGTGTGTGAATCTGAAAGACCCGGGATCGAATCCCTGCCACGGCGGACATTTAGTGGGTGCGGTAGTACGTCCTAGCATGTTTCACATGCTTGCACCCAGTCAGGGGACATCCTGACGACGTATACAGACTAAACACACATAACAAAGCCACTCCAACACCTTCCTCTCTCTCCAACACCCCTTCTCCCCTCTCAACACTCTTCTCTGAGCTAGTGCCGATAAAAATGGCATGGTCAGTCCTGTAAAGAATCGTAAGATTCAGAGTCTTAAAGATTCCAGGACGAGCTCATTAGTGGCGGATTCCCAGATCGACCGTGGTGATTGTCACCTAAACATCTATAAAAGTACAAAGTACAAAGAGTTCAAGTTTGTGGACTCTGACATATTATGGCACTGATTGAGAATATTTTTCAGATTTCCTGAAGGTGTGGAAAATCCTCTTATTTAATAGTGGCCCCTTCATCAATGACGACGTTGCCTATTTGTATAATAGTCTCCATTCAACATCCACGTCAGTCGTTTGAATCAACCGCCGCGGGGAAGAAAGAGATTCATCTTCATAAGTGCAACGCTACTTCTCTTATGGTGTCGTCATATTGATCGGGTACCCACTACGAAAAAACTTCGCAAAAAATAAGAGAACAAAAAAGGAAAACGAATTTCCACTTTAACACTGCTATTCACAAGCTTCCCACATTCGGTGAATTTTCTTGCGTTGTGGCTTCTTACCGCCTCTCGCCAAGCGCAACAATTCGTCCTCTTCCCCGCGGGCCTACTGTCAACACTTGTGCCCCCGCGCTCCGGCTTCATTCGACGCTCGCTCTCCTCTAGTGAGTCTTTTCTCATTTGTATGTATCTGGGAGATAGTGAGCAGGGTTTAGACTAGCTAGCACGGGTTGTGTTATTGTTGGCCCGCAGGAAGTGTTAAAATTAGGGTACGTTTAGGCGCTTACTCCTTGTGTTCATTGTTTCCACCACACATGGTGTTTTTTGTTTGTTGCTATGCGCCTTAGTTTTTGCTTTTTCCTTAGTTAGGAGGCTTTCCTTTAAAGTTCTTGCTGTTCCTTTGTACAGCTTGGGGAGTCTAGGGACTCTGTCTTTGTTGCAGACGCGCCAGGGTTAGGATTGTCACACGTGGTTGTGGCGTCCTCCGGCATTTGAGCCTGTGAGAGGCCCCACGTGGGGTTTTTTCTCTGTGCCCTTTTGGCACTTTTCGTGGTTCTTCATGTAGTCTGTACTGTTTTTTCCGGATAAGCCTATAGGTTATCTAGTTTTGGGAGGTCTTTTTCTCTTTTATTACTGTTATTGTTCATTAATTGTCCCCTGTGTGTTGTGGTCTCCCTGTTGGTTAGTGTGCCACTTTCCGGGAGTCCGGCAACGTGTACCACGCGTGGGAGTGCGTGAGTTTGGGTCGGGGTTCCTCGCGGCTGTGCTTTGCTCCGATTCCCCCTTCCTTTGCTGTGCCCGCCGTCCTAAGGTTCGTAGCCGTTGGGTCGGTCGGCCGTGCCGGCGTGTGCAAGGGCTCGTGTCTCCCTTGCCGGGTTTGGCGTCGGTGGGTGTGGCGGCGCCACTGCCCCCTGGTCCCTGGTCCCTCTGGGATCCGGTGAACACCTATGTAAATGTTATGCCCTGTTTTTCTACAGGTTTAACTTGGGTAATGTGAGTTCTGAATGACTGGGTATAGAAGGCTGTATGCACAATACAAGGTATGAGGAATAGAGAACACAAAATAAACACACGGTAACACGACACAAGTTCACGTTTATTGAAATAAAGAAATAAAGAGCATAGAAAGATAGTTATATTCGCACAAAACAAATGATAGAAGGGAACTGCTAGCATTTGCGGATTTGGATGGAGCCTAGTCTCCCACTTCCAACGTTCAGGTATATTCTTCTGATCACGGGTTTAATTAGCAAGTTTATATTTTACTGGAAGACCTCAATATATTCGTATAATTCAATGTCACTGATTTTACCTCTTGCTGGCTGGTCGCGTGCCCACGTAGCAACTCACAGTTAGGATTAGACGCGTATATTATAGCACACGGAAATCTCTAGCAACCTCATGGGGGTACTGAACTAAGTTTGATATTCTTAAGGCAGAAATATGTAGAACACGAATCAGTGGGCGAACGTTAGATATCACTAGAGTTTTAATATCTGAATAAGGTAATTACGAGAGTCAAGGTCGCCTGTTAATAAAAAAACACTGATCGCTTAGTACGTCCCAAATGGAATGGTTAAATATGAATTACACTGGGCAAGGTCTTAGCCACTTTATAGAAAGTTAATAGGTGAGTATCAAGCTAGTACTATAACACTTAGTACTAGTAACATGAATCTTGAATAGTATGGGTAGATCTGGTCCTGGTTATCTTGCTTCCGGTGATGTTGGGGGCTAACGACTGGTTCCTCGGCCGTCCAGATGGTCCAAAATGTAGGAAGTTCTCAAGTCGGATCTCTTGATGATCGTTGGTGGCTACACACTTATATACCCACGAATTTGTGTGAAGGTTATAAGGTGCACGTTAGGACTTGTACATGGACAGATGCTTCTATCAGTCTTCTCTGCCACGGAGTCTGCCGGATCTGGAATCTCTCAACTCCGGAACAACACAAGGGCAGAGCTAGAGGTAAACTGCAGGGTAGTGACCACTGGTTGGTGTCTAGCTTTCAACTGATTTGACTGGGGGCGGGAGTTAGATTTATAGGCTCGGTTCTGGACCCTGTAGACAGTAGGGATCTCGAGTCTTATGGACTTAATTGAGCTCTCAATAGATATGGGGACTAGGTAAGATGGTATTTACTGTTGTGGCACAGGGCGATAGGAAGCCTTTATATTTTCATATAACTGAGCCTTAGTAAGAGGTACTATTTTGGCTATACTGGACGTATTTAGGGGAGAGAGACTGGATCTACTTTGCGAGGAGGATGGGGACAGCTGTGATAGGAGCGTCTCTCTAGATTGTTCAATCTTCATTCTATGGTATAGCTGAGGTGCTAATTTAGTGATCAGAGCATGCAAGAAAGGTAAATGGTTTATTGTGAGGTAATAGAGGTTAGTAAAGGTGTTAGTCATTCATGGTTAGTTCATTGATAGGAAGAATTCCTGTGCTACCTGGCAATGACTCGAAAGTCAAAACAGGGGCCAGGTATACCTCCGCGGGGGTGGGGGTCTCCCTCCTCGGGTGGGCAAAAAGGGGGAGCTGGGCGCCCTCTCTCTGATATAGTCGTCCGGCGGCTGTGGCTAGGGGCTTGCCATATCACCAGTGTTTGTAATAACCCTCTGTGTATGAGACAGATGTGAGTGTCTTTAATACCAAAACCGAAGGTGCCTTAGCTAGCTGGTTTTACTCGGCTGGTTGTTAATTGTAGGGTTTGCTGGATATGGTGGAGACTGGGTTGCTAACTCTGCCACATTTATCTGGAAGTATGACAATAGAAGTTAGTTACTGGCGGGGCGGCTAGCCTCGCACCGACGACCATTGGGTGCAGGGTTGTGAATGTGTTGTAAGAGAATAGATGGCATGCAAGGGGCTAGTAAAGTTCTAATGTTGTTCTGGCCTACTAAGTGAAGGTAGGCTGGATAGGAGTATATATATAAAAGGTTGGAGAGCGTTAGTAACGGACAATTCAAGGATCTTCAAGAGGTATGAGAGAGAGGCTAGGTCGGACAAGAGTCGAGAAGCGCGGGTGTCTTAATGAGAGGGGGGGGGGGAGAGTTCAAGGGCTACAGGGAAATTTTGCCCCTAAGGTCCCTGGGCGTGGGGGTGGCATTAGGCTACAATTGATATGGAAGTTTGAAAAGGCAGTAGAATACGTTAGCCAAATGCTACCGGGGAATGCAACTATGGGGTGGTATATGAGTCTGGAAAAGATAGAGTTATGTGATCAGTCAGAGGGTTATGGATACTATTAGTTGGCCCTGGGAACTGCGTTTTCTATTAAATATAAAATACTAACCACAGCGGCAGTTCGTAGGGGTACTTAGTTATTGTTTCGGGGTACTTATGACAGATACTGGTAACCAGGTTATCTTATACAATCTCTGGTTGGGGTAAGAGGTGTAAGACACGAAATAAATTGGCGTAGTGTGGGCTGTGGATACGAAGGAGGCAAGGGGAAGACGTATGACAATTGTGGAAAGTAAATGGAAAAAGGTGAACACAATGGCGGATAAAAATACTTAACCTAAGGATTGCATACATAGATTTATGGGGCGATGGGTCTTCAGAAGCTTAGTCTGGCAAGACAAGATGTTAGGGAATGTTAATATTAATACTTAGTTACTAGAGGAGCAATGCAAGGGGCGACTGAGCACGGGTTACATATATCTATACTCGTCATGGAAAATGATATAAGAGGTCTAGGGACAAGCGTGGGTGTTTGAACTTCTAAGATATATAACATCTACTTCTCGGATGTAAGAACATACATAGATATATTTATGGCTGTCTGATGTGTTGGCATTGGCTCAACGTCGGGACAGGGCATGGGTGTTTTTAATACGAATGTATATTCCTGTTCATCATCTTTGTAGTTAATAAGTGTAGGACACGAGGGGGTTAGTGTACGTGAGGTGTGGAAAATGGTCGGTTTAGAAAAGGTAAATGGGTGTGTCCTGGAGCTGTTTAGCCCTGTGGGCTTGGGCCTGTCTGGAATGGCGGGCTCGGTCAGCTGGTCCTTTCGTTCTGTGGACCTTTCTTCCGGGTGTTTCTGTGTGGTGTTCGCTCGTGGCTTCTGTGGTGGGCTTCTTGTTCTGGGGCATTTTACTTCCCTCTCCTTCATTATAGGCTCGTCCTCGAGCCTCAAGGGTGAAGTTAAAAGAATCATAGTAATGGTGGGTCATTTTCAGGGTATTTAGAAAGTTCCACCAAACACGAGAGCGACGGTCAGGTTTCTTTTGCAGGTCAATGTATACCTGTAAGAATGTGTCCTCTGTGTTGTGGCGGGCGGCTGCCCGGGCTTGGTGTGGGTGTGGTACACGGGCCAAGTGTCCAGTGGGGGTCTTTACTTTAACCTTTCGTATGAATGGTTTGTAGCTTTCCCCCGTGGGGGTCGGAGTGAGGTGTGTGGGGTTGACAGGAAGTCTGTTTAGTGTGGTGAATGGGTTACTAACCGAAAGGGGATTCGCGCGTGACAACAGGGCTGGGGATGAAGGGGGAATGTGAGTCTGGGTTGTATTTGGTTTTCTTAGGCGGTGTTGTAGGTTGGGAATATATAGTGAGGCAATGCGCAAAATCGGTGTAGGTAAGGTGGGTGAAGGAGGTGTGTGGGAAGGAGGGGGTGTGTGTGTTGTGTGGCTTGGGTCCTTAGTGTCAGAACGGGGTGTTATTTTTGTATCGCTGTCTTTAAATCTGATGGGTCTGTTGATTATTCTACCTCTGGCGGTCCTGGTGGGAAGGTAGATGTTTGTCGTGGGACTTGAGTCGCTCGACGATGTTTTATAGTGAGGGGAAGCATGTTTTATAGGTAAATGACATGTGGGAGTTTTCTCGGGGGTGACTTTGGGGGGGGGTTTCTTAGGGGGGGTTGGTTGGGGGTTCGGTGAGAGGAGGAGGTTGGTCGGTGTGTGGGTGGGGTGGTGGGGATCGTGGAGGGGAAAGGGGCGGATGCGGGGGGGCTAGACGGGTGGGTAAGGAGTGTAGATTTAAGTTGGAGGGTTGGGGGTAGGGGCGTGTGTTGTTTGATGAGGTTGGTGATTTGCTGGTGATTATTCGTCTTCTTTCCCTTTGTGGGGGAGAATTCGACGAAGAAGAAGAAGAGGAGGAGGAGGAGGAGGGTAGTGGTCTGGCAGCCCTACGGAACTTGGTTAGTAGGGTGTGTTTTCTGGAGGTTTTAAACGATGTTTGTCGTGGGCGTAAGTTGTAGCGTGAGGTTACTGAGGTAGATTGTGTGGTGCGGTTGGGTGTGTACTTGGTTTGGGGTGGCGGTGGTGGTTTTCTCACTGTGGTGCCTGGTGGAGGTATGTCAGGGCTAGACGGGAGGGTTTCTGTTGTGGTCGGGGTTGTGGGTGGAGGTTTTTGTACTTGGATAAGTTGGGGAGGAACTTGACTATCAGAAGTGAAAGAAGGTGTCATGGTGGAAGAGGGTGTGATATTGGGGGCTTGGGGTTTGTGGAGGTTAGTTGGGGGGGTATGGTGAGAAAAGATTTGTCGGTTCGGTGCTGGAGGGCTTAGGTCCTTAGGGGTTTGTATGGGAATATTCGTAGCCTGAGTGAGGGGGTGAGTAGGGGTATTTAATTTAGGGTCGGACGTGTGGGGTGGGGTAATGTCTTGTGGCTTTAGAGGTTTAAACGCTCGGACGAATCTAGTTCGGAGCGTGCGAGTTACGCCGTGATAGTCGATGGTGACTTGAAAGGCATTTGGGACTTGTATTACGGTGTAGGGTCCGACATAGCGAGGGCCTAACTTGTTGGTGATAGGGAGGTTGGCTACCATTACGGTGTCATGGATGGCGAAAGGGTTTTTTTCATCGATGTTGTCAGTTTTGGTGTCTTGACAGATCTGGGCGGTATGGAGGGTGTTTTGCAGATGTTGCAATGGGTCAATTGTGGAGGTGGTGGAGGGAAGGTGAGCGTGGTGGTGGAATGGCAGTAACAGGGGGGGTACACCGTAAACACGTTCATGAGGGGAAATACCGTCTTCCCGAGGACAGGTGTTCATACCCCACTGTATCATTTTTAGTTGTGATGGCCAGTCTGAGGTATTAAGAGCAATCATTCTTGTACGTAACTGGTTGTTTATGGTGCGATGGCTGCGTTCGCAGATAGCATTTCCTTGAGGCCAGTACGGGGATGAGTGTTTAATCTTGATACCGCATTGTTGGGTGAATTGTTGCCAAACGTGTCCACTAAACTCGGGGGCATTGTCCGATAGAAGAGCAAGGGGAAGGCCGAATATAGGGAACACTTCGGTGGCAAGCAGTGTGGCGACTGTGGTGGCTGTGTGGTCTTTAACTGGGCAGGCTATTAGAAATTTTGAATATACGTCTACAAATGTGACGATATAGCGGTTGCCAGCGTAAGAAGGGAACGGGCCCATGATGTCGAGGGATAGGACTTGGAACGGTTTGTTGGCAGAAATGGTACCAGCTGGGCCTGGGGTGCGTGATCTATCCTTTCCCAATAAACACGGTTTGCAGGATTCTGTCACTCGTTGTGCAATTTTGGAGGGGTTGGGGGTCCAGTATTGGTCTGTGAAGATCTTTAACATTTTCTTTTGTCCAAGGTGTATGCCGTTTCCCTCGTGGATGGCAATCATGTAGTCGTGGGCTATGGTGGGGTCCAAGATTATGTGACCAGTGTCTGTGGCAAGTTGATCTCCCCAGCGAGTCAGTCTCCTGAAGACGTTTAACGGTATCCAGGGGGGTCTGATTCGTGCTTCCCAAGATTGAATTAGGGAGGGGGCTGGGGGGGCATTCTGTCGGGAGGTGGGGGTAGATACCAATTGAGTGTTTTGTAAGGCGGCTAGGTTGGTGGGGGGGTCTTTTGGTACTGGCAAACGTGACAGGGCGTCTGCATTAGTATGGAGTTTGCCGGGACGATATTGTATTGTAAAGTCGTAGTCCTCTAGTGTCTCTCTCCAACGTACCAAAATGGCTGAGTTGGTTTCGCACTTACGCAGCCATTGTAAAGATTGATGGTCGGTAATTATTTCGAGTTTTGCGCCTAACACAAATGACCGGAAGTGGCTGAGTGCCCAAATGATCCCTAAGCACTCTCTCTTGGTGGCTGCGTAATTCTGTTGGGGTGGGGTGAGTGTGCAGCTGGCATACGCTATCACATGTTCCTTTCCATCTCTGAATTGAGCTAATACTGCACCTATGGCGTACAGAGATACGTCGGTATAAAGACGGAAAGGTTTCTGGTAGTCAGGGAAAACGACAATAGGGGCTTGGATTAGCTTTTGCTTCAAAGTGTTAAACGCGAGGTCTCTTTCAGGTGTCCAGGCGAACGGGGTGTCTTTGTGGGTAAGTTGGTGGAGGGGTCTGGCTATGGTGGCAAAGTGGGGGACGAAACGTCTGTAGTACGTGGCTAAACCTAGAAACGAACGTATTCCTTTAACCGTGGTGGGTGGGGTTTGGTTTTGTATGGCTTGAAGTTTCTTTGGGTCTGGCGCAATACCATGTTCAGATATCACGTGTCCGAGAAAATCTACCTTATTCCGGGCAATCACGCACTTTGAGGGTTTTAATTTCAACCCGGCGGCTCGGATTCTTTGCAGGACTTGTCTCAACCTGAGGAGGTGTTCTTCCCAGGTTGGAGAGTACACAATAATATCGTCCAGATAGGCTAGGCAGGTTTCCCAGGTTAGGCCATGCAATACCGTTTCCATCAAACGGGAGAAAGTGGCGGGTCCGTTACAGAGGCCAAAAGGTAGGACGTTAAATTCATAGTGATGGCCACCACTAGTGGAAAATGCTGTTTTCTTTTGGTCCTCGGCCTTGATAGGCACTTGCCAATACCCTGCTTGCAAGTCGAGGGTAGTGAACCATTTTGGATCCGTATAGGGAGTCAAGGGAATCGTCTATTCGGGGTAAGGGCGTAGCGTCTTTAATGGTTATGTCATTTAACCTCCTGTAATCGACGCAAAAACGGGTTGTCCCATCTTTCTTTTTGACTAAGACAACAGGGGAAGACCAGGGGCTAATGGACGGGGTGGCAATCCCGGCCTCTAACATTTCCTGGACTTGGCGTTCCTCTTCCTGACGTTGTATGGGGTTCTTTCTATGGGATGGTTGTCGTATGGGGGGGCCTGTGGTGTTAATGATGTGTTGTTCTACATCCGTCTGTCCGATTTCGGTGGGTTGTTGGGCAAAGACGTCACTGAATTCCATCAGTAGGTCGTACATGCCGTTCTTTTGGTGGTCAGATAGTGTCTCAGGAAGAGGGGGCAATTGGAGGCTGGTAGGGGTGTCGTTACAATGTATGGGGAGGTCATCGAAAGTTTCGAGATCTCCTATAATGAGACCTTTCGGTAATGTCAGGGGTTCCTCTGAGATATTGGCCACGAGAATGTGGTTGATACGAGCGGGAATGATGGCGGGTTGTAAGAGGCAGCGATGGGGGTTGGGGGATGTGTTAGTGGGGGAAAATACCATGTGAGTTTGGGGTATGGGCCGCAGGTTCACCCATTTTTGATGGTGGGGGGGAATTTGGCATTTATCCTGAACTACCGCTGGGCTAAAGATGGTGGGGGATTGACTGGCGAGCAGGTGCTTGGTACTTATAAGGGGGGCAAGGTCACTTTGGTGGGGGTCACGCGTGAGGGGGGGATTAACGGCGCGTGTGAGAGGATCAGTGGGGCGCGGTGTGAGGGGGTTAGAAAACGGGATTTGTTGGAGGGACTGCGGAGGGTTGGTGGGGGAAGCGTTGTCGGTGGCAGTAACAGTTTGTTTAGAGGTTATCTGGGGTTGGTGGGTTTGTCTGTCATGAGGGGTGAGTCAAGTGTGGGGTTTTGAAGTTTATTAGGGGTGTGAATTGTGGGGGGGTGGAAGGGAGCTACTGACGAAAAACTGTCACAAGGGGGATTGGGGGGGTGGTGGAATAGCTGGGCATTTCTGGGGGCATGGTGGGAACATGGTTGTGTCCCTCGGTCGGCACGC
This sequence comes from Paralithodes platypus, assembly GCA_032716605.1. NCBI lineage: Eukaryota > Metazoa > Arthropoda > Malacostraca > Decapoda > Lithodidae > Paralithodes > Paralithodes platypus. The sequence continues at coordinate 85,592,220 of CM064513.1, read as the reverse complement.
GTGAGGGGGGGATTAACGGCGCGTGCGGGCGGTTCAGAAGGGTGCGAGGTGAGCGAGTTAGAAAACGGGATTTGCTGGGGGGACTGCGGAGGGTTGGTGGGGAAAAAGTTAGGTGTAGAACATGGGTTATTGGTGTAGGACTGGTGTATTGATTTGGGGTTGTTAACATTTCTGGGGGCATGGGGGAAACATTGTTGGGTACATTGGTCGGCATTTTCTCTGGAAACATGTGTACATAAACATTGGATAGAATTAGGGTTACATATATCAGAGTCTGTCCTGAAAACATGGGAGGATTTATTCTGGGCAGAGTTACGAGAATTGAGGGGATTACCGAGGGGGAGTTGCTTGGACTTGTCTTCTTTCGTTTGTTGAGGCATTTTTTTACTGAATTGAGTGAGGTTTTGAGAGATCTCGGGGCAAGGGGAGGTTTTAGGAGTAACCTTAGTGCTAGCTGCAACTTGGTAACCCTGAATCAGGTTTTGTTGAGGGGGAGGTTGTTTTTTCTTTTTGGGAATGGGTTTCTGCGTGATTGGTTTGTCAGAGGCTTTGGGCTGGAATTTGTTTTTGAATGAGATCAGCCTTTGGCCGCAGTCAATCTGGGCCTCTAGTTTTTGAAGGAGGTCAAGTCCAAGGAAACCATCATAATGTTTACAGTTGGAGGAAAATACTGTAAATGTGTGATAACAACGAGCATGGGGGCCAGGAGTGGTTACTGATAGGGGTAAAGTGTCTCCTAGGAGATTTAAGTAAGTATCAGCAGCTGAGATGAGTTCTGTTTTGGTGTTTAACAAAGGGCCAAATCGTCGGGATGTTTTTCATAGTAAGATTTGAACAAACATGACTTGGCAGCTCCCGTGTCGATTAGCAAGCGGACAGGAATGTCCTTGATTTTGGCCATGTAATAAATGGGGGCAGTGCGACTAGTTATGGCGTCCCCCGCCGAGCCCATCGTGGGCGGGGGATACTTTAAAAATCCTGGGGGTCGGTATCTACCTCTTCCAGGGTTTCCTCGGTATCGTCTGAGGTCATGGTATGGGGGGCAATTTCTTCCTCTTGTCCCCACTCCTCTTCATTTACAGAAATGCGAGGAGTAGAGGGGCGAGGTTTGGCAGAGTCACGAATTTGGTGGAGGGCACACTGAGCATTACAGGCAGGGAATTCATAGGGGTTGATAATGACTAAGGTAGGATTTTTACTTTGGTAGGTGTTGTAGTTGCTGTTCCGGTTGAAGATTCTGCGTGGCTGGGACGGTTGGAACCGGGGTCTACTGGGTTGGGGCTTGCCGGAAGGGTAGGTGGGTCTGTTGTTGAAAGATGAGGCTGGGTAGGCATTCTTGGGGTTTTGGTGGTTGGTTTGCTGCGGGTGCGTGGGAAACCTCTTGATTGCAGCGATTTGGGTGGGTGCTTCTGTGCGCACGGCCAAAATACGTCGGATCGTGATGAGGTCTTTTTTGTATTCGACGAAATCGTGCACCCGGAAATGGTCTTTTACTGCTGAGGGCAATATCGACACAAGGTTGACCAGAATTTGCTGTTCTTGTTGGATTTTGGTCAACGTGGGGAAAGAATTTTTTATGTGTTGGGCAAGCTTACTGACTGTGGCATCTAGATCGCCTTCGAATTTCGTGTCTAGGATACGGGTGTGGGCCACGAAAACGCCCAACGAAGGTTTAATGGCTTCTATCACTATTGTGCGAAATTCGTTCCAGGTGAGATCAGGGCGCACTTGATAGGCCACCAGGGAAACGGCTTTTCCCAGGTGTGGTAATGTTACGGCTATTTTATGTGCGTCCGTGGTATAAGTAATGTCAACTAAGGGTTTCACTATGTCCATGAATACTTCGATCCCATAATTTGTTTCCTCATAATTTGGGATGAAAACGTAGTTAGGTTGCGCCATGATGTTCTCGTGTTCTAGCTGTTCCAAACTTGCAATGTAATGCAACCTTTTATCCGAATCAAGAACCACCGCTGCCGCCAATGTTATGCCCTGTTTTTCTACAGGTTTAACTTGGGTAATGTGAGTTCTGAATGACTGGGTATAGAAGGCTGTATGCACAATACAAGGTATGAGGAATAGAGAACACAAAATAAACACACGGTAACACGACACAAGTTCACGTTTATTGAAATAAAGAAATAAAGAGCATAGAAAGATAGTTATATTCGCACAAAACAAATGATAGAAGGGAACTGCTAGCATTTGCGGATTTGGATGGAGCCTAGTCTCCCACTTCCAACGTTCAGGTATATTCTTCTGATCACGGGTTTAATTAGCAAGTTTATATTTTACTGGAAGACCTCAATATATTCGTATAATTCAATGTCACTGATTTTACCTCTTGCTGGCTGGTCGCGTGCCCACGTAGCAACTCACAGTTAGGATTAGACGCGTATATTATAGAACACGGAAATCTCTAGCAACCTCATGGGGGTACTGAACTAAGTTTGATATTCTTAAGGCAGAAATATGTAGAACACGAATCAGTGGGCGAACGTTAGATATCACTAGAGTTTTAATATCTGAATAAGGTAATTACGAGAGTCAAGGTCGCCTGTTAATAAAAAAACACTGATCGCTTAGTACGTCCCAAATGGAATGGTTAAATATGAATTACACTGGGCAAGGTCTTAGCCACTTTATAGAAAGTTAATAGGTGAGTATCAAGCTAGTACTATAACACTTAGTACTAGTAACATGAATCTTGAATAGTATGGGTAGATCTGGTCCTGGTTATCTTGCTTCCGGTGATGTTGGGGGCTAACGACTGGTTCCTCGGCCGTCCAGATGGTCCAAAATGTAGGAAGTTCTCAAGTCGGATCTCTTGATGATCGTTGGTGGCTACACACTTATATACCCACGAATTTGTGTGAAGGTTATAAGGTGCACGTTAGGACTTGTACATGGACAGATGCTTCTATCAGTCTTCTCTGCCACGGAGTCTGCCGGATCTGGAATCTCTCAACTCCGGAACAACACAAGGGCAGAGCTAGAGGTAAACTGCAGGGTAGTGACCACTGGTTGGTGTCTAGCTTTCAACTGATTTGACTGGGGGCGGGAGTTAGATTTATAGGCTCGGTTCTGGACCCTGTAGACAGTAGGGATCTCGAGTCTTATGGACTTAATTGAGCTCTCAATAGATATGGGGACTAGGTAAGATGGTATTTACTGTTGTGGCACAGGGCGATAGGAAGCCTTTATATTTTCATATAACTGAGCCTTAGTAAGAGGTACTATTTTGGCTATACTGGACGTATTTAGGGGAGAGAGACTGGATCTACTTTGCGAGGAGGATGGGGACAGCTGTGATAGGAGCGTCTCTCTAGATTGTTCAATCTTCATTCTATGGTATAGCTGAGGTGCTAATTTAGTGATCAGAGCATGCAAGAAAGGTAAATGGTTTATTGTGAGGTAATAGAGGTTAGTAAAGGTGTTAGTCATTCATGGTTAGTTCATTGATAGGAAGAATTCCTGTGCTACCTGGCAATGACTCGAAAGTCAAAACAGGGGCCAGGTATACCTCCGCGGGGGTGGGGGTCTCCCTCCTCGGGTGGGCAAAAAGGGGGAGCTGGGCGCCCTCTCTCTGATATAGTCGTCCGGCGGCTGTGGCTAGGGGCTTGCCATATCACCAGTGTTTGTAATAACCCTCTGTGTATGAGACAGATGTGAGTGTCTTTAATACCAAAACCGAAGGTGCCTTAGCTAGCTGGTTTTACTCGGCTGGTTGTTAATTGTAGGGTTTGCTGGATATGGTGGAGACTGGGTTGCTAACTCTGCCACATTTATCTGGAAGTATGACAATAGAAGTTAGTTACTGGCGGGGCGGCTAGCCTCGCACCGACGACCATTGGGTGCAGGGTTGTGAATGTGTTGTAAGAGAATAGATGGCATGCAAGGGGCTAGTAAAGTTCTAATGTTGTTCTGGCCTACTAAGTGAAGGTAGGCTGGATAGGAGTATATATATAAAAGGTTGGAGAGCGTTAGTAACGGACAATTCAAGGATCTTCAAGAGGTATGAGAGAGAGGCTAGGTCGGACAAGAGTCGAGAAGCGCGGGTGTCTTAATGAGAGGGGGGGGGGGGAGAGTTCAAGGGCTACAGGGAAATTTTGCCCCTAAGGTCCCTGGGCGTGTGGGGGTGGCATTAGGCTACAATTGATATGGAAGTTTGAAAAGGCAGTAGAATACGTTAGCCAAATGCTACCGGGGAATGCAACTATGGGGTGGTATATGAGTCTGGAAAAGATAGAGTTATGTGATCAGTCAGAGGGTTATGGATACTATTAGTTGGCCCTGGGAACTGCGTTTTCTATTAAATATAAAATACTAACCACAGCGGCAGTTCGTAGGGGTACTTAGTTATTGTTTCGGGGTACTTATGACAGATACTGGTAACCAGGTTATCTTATACAATCTCTGGTTGGGGTAAGAGGTGTAAGACACGAAATAAATTGGCGTAGTGTGGGCTGTGGATACGAAGGAGGCAAGGGGAAGACGTATGACAATTGTGGAAAGTAAATGGAAAAAGGTGAACACAATGGCGGATAAAATACTTAACCTAAGGATTGCATACATAGATTTATGGGGCGATGGGTCTTCAGAAGCTTAGTCTGGCAAGACAAGATGTTAGGGAATGTTAATATTAATACTTAGTTACTAGAGGAGCAATGCAAGGGGCGACTGAGCACGGGTTACATATATCTATACTCGTCATGGAAAATGATATAAGAGGTCTAGGGACAAGCGTGGGTGTTTGAACTTCTAAGATATATAACATCTACTTCTCGGATGTAAGAACATACATAGATATATTTATGGCTGTCTGATGTGTTGGCATTGGCTCAACGTCGGGACAGGGCATGGGTGTTTTTAATATGAATGTATATTCCTGTTCATCATCTTTGTAGTTAATAAGTGTAGGACACGAGGGGGTTAGTGTACGTGAGGTGTGGAAAATGGTCGGTTTAGAAAAGGTAAATGGGTGTGTCCTGGAGCTGTTTAGCCCTGCGGGCTTGGGCCTGTCTGGAATGGCGGGCTCGGTCAGCTGGTCCTTTCGTTCTGTGGACCTTTCTTCCGGGTGTTTCTGTGTGGTGTTCGCTCGTGGCTTCTGTGGTGGGCTTCTTGTTCTGGGGCATTTTAGTAAATCTAGTTGGTAAGGTGCTTTTGAGCCCCTCGGACTTTGCCTCCGGCTTCCGGCGGCTGCGAGAGCAACAAGTCCTCCAGCGGGTGGTGTTTTCGTGTACGGAACAACCCGATCCCCGCCGTTAGGGGTCCCCCGGTCATTAAAACTGGTCAGTTTTGACGTGGGATATTACGGTCGTTTACCCCGCCGTGCAGGCGGCCCAGTGAGTAACAGACCCCGACGGACACTGCAGTGTCGTCATCAGTTAGCACGCTTACTTCCATGGCGTTTACCCCGCCGTGCCGGCGGCCTAGTTGGTAAACAAATTAGTGGCCGCTTGTGTGTTTTGTGGAGCACAGATCGGTCCGCCGCCAGGGGGCTTACTGTTCCACAACCTACGTCGTAACGGTGGCCCTCTGTTGTCAGTGGTATCCCCTTCTCATGTTACTCAGGGGCATGGGAAGAGGCTATTCACGCCCTCTTAGGGGTAACAAGAAGAAGGAGGCTGTTGCCTCCTATTCTTCTTACACCGGGAGGTTAGGATAGGTGAGGTTCTCCCTGTATATCCCTATGAGCATTGATTCCTGGAAATTTTTCTTTCCAGGTGGACACTCAGGACAGCCGGCTACCGCGTCGTTCCCGCCGGGAGAGGAGTCTCTGCATCATGCCTTTGTTACAGTATGCTCAACCCCCGCCTGTCTTTTGATACCTATACCAGCACATAGCAGGTGTATCAGCTGCGTTCAATGTTTAAACAGAAACTCTTTCATGTGGGCATCTCGTACATGTCCGGTGTGTTCAGATCTATTCGAAGAATGGCTAGCGGCCCAAGATATATCTTGCTTACTCACTCTCATTGACGTTAAAACTAAGTTTAAGACCTATGCTTCACAGGTAGCTAACAAAGAACTGTCTTGTGACAACCCAGAATTATTGAGGGTAGTTCAATTATACTCATTTGATGATCATATAGCTTACCATTCACACACCTCCCCTATACCCTTGTTGACCATTGGGTCCCCTACGTCATCCACGACATCTACACAAAGCTTCTCTCCCCCTTCCAAGAGGTGCCGCTTGATGTCACCGGAATGCCCCCATCCTGCTCACCCGGCTCCCCCGGCGGGCAAACTGAGGCGCATGGACAGCACAGACTATCTGCCTGACAAGATCCGCCGGCTCTCGAGCCACCACGACGTGTGTTACTTTCTAATGAAACTCCTACTTCTACGCAAATAGATCTCACAGGATCACAGCTGGAAGGTCCGGTGGCCGCCTCGGGGACGCAGGGGGTTAGTCCCGGTCTCCTCGAGCCGGACGCCGGCCTCTCTCACACTGCCACTAGACTTAGACAAACTGTACACGTTAGGCTCCAAGGTTCCAAGTTAGTATTGTCAAACAAACAGGCTCAGCAAGCCAACATGGCTCAGACCTCTACTCAGTCTCCGGGTGCATTTACTTCAAATGCGGTTACGACCATACGGTCTCACGCGACACTCCTGGCTCCTTCTGAGGACCAGCTCGGCTTGACGGCCGCCCTTAAGAATATGGGTTCGCAGGATGCGACCAACCCGGTAACACCTCCGCCGCGTGACGAGAAGTCACCGGCTTACGGTTCTCTCCACCCGGCTACGGCTAGTAGCAGTCAGATACTGATGAACAATCCTCCGACACACACGCCCACTCTCAAACAGGCTGACACTCTGATACTGACAGACCAACAAGTTAGGCTAACTCCACAAACCACTCCCATAAAGTTAACGACCGTGCAGATAAATTAATTGTTACAGAAGGTCATCAGTCAGTGTGCCATTAAGCAGGGTCAGGCCCCTACTCGGGCACTGGGACCACCTCACAGTGTATCTACGCCCCCTCTCATATCAATGTAGGCATTCGCTCTCCGGCAGTCCCATCCGCCCGGGAGCAAGAGCATCAGCCACGGGCCGTAAAGGTTACCCTAGCTTCGTTGACAGGCCCATTAGTCCGTCCCTCAACCTCGAAGCAACTCCTAGGGTTAGGAGACCGAGAGTTTGAGGGTGCATCCAAGCCCACCAATATAGCTCCCCCTTCCGCCGGCCGACCCAAGCAAGGACTACCGGCGGATGCTTGGTCAATTGTTCCTCCCAACCTTAGATCCCCCTTGAATAGGTTGGATACTGAGTCAGTTCATAGTCAGGAAAACCTCAGCCACAATAGTTCTGTGAGTTCAGATGATACCCAACCTTACTTATCCCCCTCGGTAGACAGGACCCATACGGTGAGTAACCCATCGGGTCCCTCTTCCACCCTCAGTTCACACCCCAGTGCTCCCCTAGTCCTGCCGGGTGTCCCGTCCCATTCTCAGGCCATCTAAACACCAGGCAGGCTCTGGCCTGGTCACGGCAGTGACACAAGGAGAGGGCCATAAATCAACACAAGGGGAGGTCCCAGTGCCGGTGGAGTGGGCTATTGAAGTCAACCGTAAACATGTCTTTAGGGCAAAAGATGCTAACGGTACAGTCATACAGGTTCCTATATATGCTAGACCTGACCCGGCAAATTTTCAATATTTTGTGTACAACCCATGCCTGCTGGTTCCTCTTCCGGCGGATTCCCCGGTCCAGGATCCTTCTCACCCAGACACTCCCATTTGCCCTGATTGCCATAAACGATGTAGCTCTACTGGTTGTCGTTCTCTGTATACACAGAGGGAGCCTTCTCCCAAATTTCACAGATGTGGTCCACATAAAGACCAAAGGGAGCTGAATCTGAGTGAGGTGGGCGATGGGCCGTGGGTAACGTGGGATCAGGAACTGCAACAATTTGCTGTAGATATTACATCCAATACCTTGTCCCCAATTCCCCCTCCCCCATTACCGATTTTGACTGGATAGCACAACGACCGGGCGGCGTTCCGTTCCCTATTTTTGATTTTCTGATAGCCCCTCAATTCACTGCGGAAGATTTTCCATTGCCACTCATTACTCCTGAACCTATTGAACTCCAACGAGAATTTCTGGTCAGAGATAAGGCCCACAGGACGTTTATTAGCTTCCTGTTAACTAGAGACATGGCCCAGGCTATTGCTCAACCGATGCCTAATCCCTCTCCACGGGCCCAGGAATTAGCTAAAGTTTTTCAACAATACCTCCTCCCTACCCCGACTAGAATACTCACGGAAATTCGAACAGCCTTGTTTGAGGCAGTCCGGTCACGTCAGCTACTCGGAGTCGGTATGGCTCAAGGGTTACCTATGAATGCTTACTATAGGATCTTATTCTCCTCTGTCTTGACTGCGGGAATCATAGATAAACAGACGGAGCGAGATGTAAGGGTAATGTTGCGCTCGAAGGACAAGACAAACCAATAGGTTTTTTCCCTGACGGATCCAAGCGGCAGGCGGACGGGTTCACCTCCGGCTCTTTGGTTAAAATACATATACTTTTAGGACTACGGTTCAGGATTCTTCAGTTCTCCCTCGGTCTTCCTCCCTCCCTCGGCCATGCTAGCGCAATAGGGTTTCAAGGTTCGACCAAGTGTTAAGTTCCCGCGGAGGGCTGCGCCCCCTGATGTCTTCGGTCTAACTGGCCGGAACCGGTCCACACAACAGCACGCTGGAGAGGAAGTCATGCGGCTTTACCTCACATGGCGTTGCATAACAGACCGATAACCACCCTCTGCATAAGGGAAGGGAGACTAACTCATTACGCAGAGAAGGGAGACTGCTGCCGCCACCCAGAGTTGGTTCTACAAAAAAACATTAACTCCCCGGCGGATCCGCACTCCGAGTGTCCATCTCACAATTCAATGACATAGTGATAGCCGGAGGCACCCGCCCGCCGGCTTGCAACCTTTAACAATAATGTAATACTAGCCACAAACATGACTAGTACGGAGAGGCGGTCACCAAAAGGTTCCCACCCGCATTAACGCGGGTCGGTCCCCCTATACGGTCCCTCTTGATGCGATAGGTACGGTGTAACACATTAGTTTCCTCACTATACTAAGCAATTCCAGCCTTCAGCACGTCTGGGTGCCGGATGTTCCTTTAGAGATCGTCCCCCGCCGTTGGAGATGGGAAGTTACCCCGGCGGATTTTTTTCTCCCTATCTCCAATGGACGGGAGCCTATCTCTTTATACTGAACCAGGTTGTAGGCACCCGGAAAATCTTTCCCAGGGTCAGGGACGGCTCAGCAGAAGAGCAAAAAAAAAAAAATTTTTTTTTTTTTTACAAACCAATCACTGCCGGCCGGAGTTTTTCTTTCCGACCCCTTTTGAAGTTCCATGGTCAGAAACGGGAGCCCGTCAAGCCACTCTCGTTCTTTTCTTATTTGTTATTCCATATAGAAGATAACCACATTACCTTGCTTCAAGCCAGTTAGCAGGCTTCATTTGACCTTACGGACACGTCCGTTTTCTACGATCCTTGCGGTTTAAGGCTGTCGGTCAGGGCTCCCGATCACCTTTCGGCCCGGTTAATCCCTAGGCCATCAGTTCTCTATAACTCATCCCTTCAAGGAAAACTACTTTTCCCATTCAATTCCAATTGACGCTGCCCCTGAGCTTTCTCTGACCCCGGGAGCATTGTTAATTATGTTTTAGATATAATATCAACCTTTTCACCAAAATGTCTAGATGCCGGCTGGGTTACGCCGAATAAGGCGGGGGCCACGGCGGGAGACCATCAAGGCCTCCAGCTCAGGTTCCCCGAGTGTCTTGCTTGATGCCCGCCTAATGGATCTTTTAAGGATTCTCCGGCGGACTGACTGAGATAGTCTAAGGATTCCCCGGCGGACTGACTGAGATAGTCTAAGGATTCTCCGGCGGACTGACTGAGATAGTCTAAGGATTCTCCGGCGGACTGACTAAGATAGTTGACTGACTCAGTTACGCGTTGATCCTCGCCCAGGAGGCGGGGCTCGGTAATAGACTTAGGAAGTGCCATCAGGACACTCTGTCATGGCAAAAGTTACTTCCCCGTGTTATTTTCAAACTAAATTTTCTTTTTAAAAAACAAAACAAAAAACAAAACAACATTTGTCGTAAGTCTGCCCATGGACACACTCCGGTAGTTCTGCCTTGTATTTCTAGTTGTTAGTACTGTGATAGTTACGCCCTTTAGGGCTTCAGAAACAAAAAAGGGGGGGGGGGGGATATGTGGATCCCAGTACAAGAGAGGAACTCCTCCTTACACAGGATTACAAGTTAGTATAAGGCTAGCTAGGCGCTGTTTACGCCGGGCTGTCCCCCAAAAAATAGATATGTATGAGCTTAGAAGCTCGGTTTACTTGGTTTAGAAAAAATTGAGTATTTAGATTATAAAGCTTAATTCAAGCTCATGTTTTATGATTAATAACAGAATGTTTTTCGAGACTAGTTGCACTAGATTACAAAAAGTCCAACGTGACTCTGTAAATGTTTCCATTGTCTAACTGTCCAGCTTATGTTTTATGAATAATAAAGAATTGTTTTTTCCTACGGTTATATCATTTTCAAGTTTCTAGGCGAGTCGCACTAGACTCAGATGGTCGATATGGGTCAGATGTGACCCCAGTATGTTCCTGGCTAGTTGCACTAGCTTCAGTAGTTTTGATATTGGTCAATATGACTATGCCCAGGAACCTAGCTGAGCTCAGTAATAGGTTCAGGGTCGGGATGATGAAGGGTTTGTTGCTTAAGAACATAAGAAAATGGGAGTCTGCAGAAAGCCGATTGGCCTAAGCAAGGCAGATCCCTGTCCCACACAACCCCAAATCAATTTCAAAGCCCAATTATAGGCTCAACACTCTAATACCCTGAGGATCATCTTACCAAAATGGTTAGAGATTAACGCAGGATTATGGGGGTCTGCAGAGCGCTGATTGGCCCAACCCGGCTGATCCCCCTTCACACCCAACCCTTCTCGTCCATATGCTTATCCAATTTTATCTTAAAGCTCCCTACAGTTTTAGATCCCACTATAGCACTTGGTAGTCCATTCCACCCATCTACAACTCTGTTTCCAAACCAATATTTGCCTATATCTTTTCTGAAACGAAATTTATCTAATTTGAAACCATTGGTACGAGTTCTTTCGCTATCACTGAGCTTTAGTACATTTGTCATGTCCCCTTTGTTAATCCCACTAACCCACTTAACTCTAACTCTTCTAACTCTGTCTCACCCGGTACAACAAACACCTCATGCATGAGGACTCTGTTGTTGGAGCAGGCTTCCTTGAAGCAACGCACTGCTCCCACTCTTTCATATTTGATAATGTTGTATGCACAACAAAACAATTAATATTTCTTTTTCCTGTTATGAGGTTTCTTGACTTAACCATGCGGTTATTGAGAGTTTGATATTTACGAATGTCCCCCTCCAGTCTTGGAATTCAGGCAACGTCGTCAATGATGAAGGGGCCACTATTAAATTATAGGTTTGATTCCCGAAGGGAAGTAGGGAAAACCTAATATTTAGTAGGAATCATTGACGACGACGTCCCTCCCAGCCATCCCCTTCCCATTCGCTGATATTTTTGAGTTATCTTGATATATCATTGAAGGACGAATTGTTGCGCTTGGTGAGAGGCGGTAAGAAGCCACAACGCAAGAAAATCCACCGAATGTGGGAAGCTTGTGAATAACAGTGTTAAAGTGGAAATTCTTTTTCCTTTTTTGTTCTCTTATTTTTTACGAAGTTTTTTCGTAGTGGGTACCCGATCAATATGACGACACCATAAGAGAAGTAGCGTTGCACTTATGAAGATGAATCTCTTTCTTCCCCGCGGCGGTTGATTCAAACGACTGACGTGGGTGTTGAATGGAGACTATTATACAAATAGGCAACGTCGTCAATGATTCCGGGGCCCCTACTAAATATTAGGTTTTCTCTACTTCCCTTCGGGAATCAAACCTATAATTTTGTATAAACTCACTAGTTTCGTAATATAAGTATTCAAGGGTGACCGGTCAACTCAACCAGTAGACCATTTCAAGCAGTAGCTCTCAACCAGTACCAAATCAACCAATACGGTTAGGTTAGGTTAGGTTAGGTTAGTACTATATTTTGGCACTGGTTTGGTTGGTCTGGGTTAATTTGGCACTTTGGCACACTGTTCATTATCTACATAAATTATCTTGACTCAGGCATAAAGAGTAGGATCAGTAAATTTGCTGATGATACTAAAATAGGTAGGATAATAGAGCCAGCTAGCGACAGGGAATGTCTTCAAAATTATCTCGATCATTTGCACGAGTGGTCCATAAATTGGCAGATGAGTTTCAATGTAGACAAATATAAGGTATTAAGGATTGGAAATCGTAATTTAGATGCGAAATACAAACTAGACAATGTAGAATTGGACAACTCAGAGTGTGAGAAGGATCTGGGGGTGCTCGTTAGTTATGATCTGAAACCCAGAAAACAATGTATAAGTGTTAGGAACAGGGCAAATAGAATTATAGGATTCATATCTAGGAGTGTTAGCAACAGGACTGCTGAAGTTTTCTTAAAACTATACTTAGCACTAGTAAGATCCCATTTAGACTATGCTGTTCAATTTTGGTGCCCTTATTACAGAATGGATATCGACCCTTTAGAGGCAGTCCAAAGAAGAATGACGAAAAAGATACATAATATTATAAATTTATCGTATGAGGAGAGGTTGAAAGTCTTTGGCTTGCACTCACTAGAAAGACGAAGATGTAGGGGAGACATGATAGAGGTATTTAAATGGATAAAAGGTTTAAATAAGGGCAATATAGATGAGGTATTAAAGCTAAAGAACGGCGACATAACCCGCTCAAATGGTTTCAAGTTAGATAAGTTTAGATGTAGGAAAGATATAGGAAAGCACTGGTTTGAGAATATAGTTGTTAACATGTGGAATGTACTGGCCAGATCAGTAATTAGCTCAGAAACAGTTGAAAGCTTTAAGCATAAGTTGGATTCCCATATGGGTGATATGGGCTGGGTGTGAATGGGAGCTGCCACATGTGGGCCACATGGCCATATGTAGTTTCCCGCGATCTTATGTCCTTATGTTCTTATGTAATTGGGGTTGGGTGTGACAGGGATCTGCCTTGTGTGGGCCGATCGGCTCTTTGCAGACTCCCATTTTCTTATGTTCTTATGTACTCCTTTGTACTAAGCCCCGATAATCCCGTAGTTTGTGAACTACTTGACACATGAATGAAGAATCTGGTGGTGGAGACAGATAAATGGAGTTCCATTTGTCCCAGTCTACCAGCAATGCGTCTGGTCCCCCCGCCAGGGTTCTCACCCGGCGAGTCAGGACGCGAATAAATCCACTAGTGGACGGTAAGGCTCTGCAATCATCCGTTGAAAGACGGTTTGCTTCAGAGTCCATTCTACTTGTGTGCTCTGTCTCCGTGACAGAGCATCTGCCCATACGTTGGCCACGCCTGGCAGATAAGATGCATGAAGATAAATGTTTAGCGTCTCCGCCAACCCAAATATCCTTTCCGACAACTCGAGTAACACTTGAGACCTTGTTGACCCTTGCTTCTGAATGCATGTGACTGCATTCAGATTGTCCATTCTGAAGGCTATTGATTTTCCCACTAGAGTCAAACCGTGAGCCTGAAGGAAAGATAAAGGGGACTAACAATTCTTTTGCATTGATATGAGACTCCTTGAACCGGGACCAAAGACCCTGACCTTGGTGTCTGAGGCTTGACTGGTACCCCCATCCCAGGGTACCTGAAGCATCGGTGTCTACCCATACTGTAGGCGGAGGAGTTGTCCATTTCGTAATTGAGTGTAATATTTCTGGCCTCGCCCAGACCGCCAGTAAGTTGTGGATTAATTTCGGGATATGCCACGACTTGTGTCTGTTTCCCTCCAAGATTAACTTCTTTACTTTCAACCGGCCCAATGGTACCGTTAGTTGAATCCAGTTGAGAGAGCCTACTAGGGACTCCCACACTTTCCTTCTGGTGGTCAGACTGTGAAGAAATCGGAACAGTTTCCTGCGAAACCTACTGCGATTGTCCACGCTCTGACTGATAGTTAAGTGTGCTGTGTCCCACAGCAGACCCACCCACTGGATTACCCTCGTCGGGACAAGATACGATTTTGCCAAGTTGACCTTGAACCCAATAGATTTCACATGACATAATACTGTTTTGACATGTTGGAGGCATAATATCTCAAACTCCGCTACCACTAGCCAGTCGTCTAAGTACCACATAATCGTGATCCCTTGCCTTAGGAGTGGTAACAGGGCCTGCCAGACTAATTTGGTATATACCTGAGGTGCCAGGCTCAGACATAAAGGCATTCTTTGAAAAACAAAAGTCTGATGCCTGATCCTCAGAGCGAGGAATTTTTGGAACCTTCTGTTTACTGGGACATGCCAATAGACCTCTGTCAGGTCTAATGAACACATCCAACCTTGCGGCGGAAATATTAATTCCTGATCTGATTCACAGTGAGCATCCTGAACGATGGGTTGTGAATGTAGCGATTCAGTTGAGACAAGTCTACGACCGGACTCATCTGAACGCTGTCCTTTTTCGGCACTAGGAATAATCTGGACGTGTAAACTGGTCGAGTTGGATTGACCGGGACAATGATATGCTTGGTGATAATTTCCTTGACAAGTGATTCCACCTGCAATGAAACATGGTTTATCTCTGAGGGTAGACGTAAACGAGGCCGCTAGAGCCACTGCCAAGTTATGCCCTTGCGTACCACTGTCCTGGCCCAAGTTTGCCGAGGCCATGCCCGGTAGTACGACCGGAATTCCCCAGTCACGGAACTGGACATGTCCGGCAGAGCAACACTCGTATCCAACTCGTCCGCCATGGGCCCTGGGAGTGAGAGAGCTGAGTGACCCCTCAGTTTTTTGACTTGGGAGTGGTAGTTTGTGAAGACTGGCTAGGGGGAGGGGGCCGTGCTTCTTGACCTGACTTCCCCTTTGTTTTTGTAGGTTTACTAAAACAAGAGCGCTTGGTCAGTACTGCATACTCTAGCTAAAGTAATTTTTGTATCAAGGCAATGTAAAGATGTTGGGTGGTCACCAATGTGGTCCAACAAGGATACAAGCAAATCGAAGATATCTTCGAGAAATGCGTTGAGTAGTTACACCAGTGTCTTACTCTCTCAAGGCAATTTCTTGGTTAACCCAAGAATGGCGAGCGTCCTCAATTGAGTCTGTAGTGAGCGAAGGCGAGCGTCCTCATATTAACCAAGGCCTAAAAAAAGCCTTTCAAAATATCCCATTGACACTTAAAACAAAGCAATATGTGATTAAGTGAGATAATTCTCCTCCATACCTCCTATCACTCCTCCACATATGTCCAAACCCCCTCCCTTAATTATCACCTATTTTTCCTCTTAGTCCCCCTTTAATCGGGTAATTTTCTGCACGAATTTCCCGCCCGTTGTTTCAGGGTCACCCGGGAGGCAGATAGAGATCCTAGCAACAGAGATACTTCACTTGCAAGACGGCAGTATCGATCGGGAAGTGAGAGAGAGTGGTTGTTGTTGTTGTTGTTTTTCCCCAAGCTGCCTGGCCGAACAGCCCCAAGGCCCGAGCAAGGCCAAGGCCGCAACCGAGCACCCCCACAGAACCCTCCCTGCCGACCACAATAAAGCCTGGGTGACCGAAGCCACTCCATGGCGGGGAGCTGAGGAGGGCGCGGAAATGCCCGGGAAACCAAAGCCCCGCCCAGGGCCCTGTGCCCCTCAGCAATTATGAAGAGAAAGTTGAGGGGCAAAGGAAAGATGTGACGCTATGGCTTCCAATCTTGGTAGATTAGGTCAATCCACGCAAGAGACGCCGTCACTTGAGATCTAGAAAATATATGAGTAAAAGGAACAGTCAGAGTAAGCTATGGGTATGGCAGAGATCGCTCAGTTCTCACTCTGATAGACCAGCCCATCACCACATGACTAGAACCCAATCCTCTCAGCATCAGCTAGGAAAGGCCCTAGGAAGCCGCCTTTGGCGGGGGGATAGCTCCCCTATTTCAACCCCTTTCGGGGTTGGGCACCCGCACAGAGAGAGTGGTTATACCGCACGCCGGCTCTTCCCTCCTGATACAATCGGTCGGTAATAATACGTCTTTTTCACCCCCCAAATACTATTCCCACTTGTTTTATTGCTGTTACATATTAATACCTTCATATTAAACGTAAAATAAGCGCATATGAATAAGTAATAACGATATTTATGGTAAAATGACTATTTTCGGCGGGAATGAATACAAATATCTTTGCCTGGCGGGCACTTTCAAATACCATAGTTACACACTTCCCAGGTTAACAGGCCAAAGTCTTCTGGTTATCAATCCGACCTGTGTGGTATTGATATCCTTCCAACTCTACCGATGATGAGGTGGTCTGAGGTAGTCTTACAATTTCTGTCGTTCTCCTCGTAGGGGCATTTCACGGCTAGAGGGGCGGCTGTGCTTGGAGGAGGGTCTGGGTCGACTGCGGTAGCCCTTCTGGGAATCCGCGCCACGGCGGTGGTGCATCTCAGGGCAAGAAGGGCGCGTGGTGTGTTGAGGTGTATGCACTATTCTTTCCCCACGATGTCTTGAGTGGCCATCTCTGATTTGTGCACCATTGTCTGTTGACATCCTCACAGGTATGTTCTTTCCTGGGGTCGGGGGAAATGCCTGGGTAATACCTGCGACCCGAGCGAAGCGTGGTGAGGGGGCTCTTGTGCCCTCTTGTCTTGGTTGCGTGGTGGCAGTGGTTGTTGTTGTTTGCGGGGCCTCATCTCCTTCGTTCCTTTTGTTCACACTTTTCTTCCCTATCTCAGTACCAGTGACGTCCTTTTCATTATAGTCTGGTTACAATTATAGGTTTGAGTCCCGGAGGGAAGAAGAAAAACCTAATAATTAGTAGTGGCCCCGGAATCATTGACGATATGCCTTAAACATTAATGGCACTCTTTGAACCCTAGCAACAGCTGTTCGAAACACCCACCCCAGAGTGTTCAGAGACCAAACATCGTAAGCGTACGCTCATATTTACTAATGGAATCGTCCTTATGATCGGGAGCTCACTACGAACAAATATTAGAACCACTAATCTGTTATGCTTGCTATCGTGTGGATGTTGATAGCATGGGCTTGCCCGCAGACGCTGAAACGCCAAGCACCATTCTTCCTACACTGACATATCAAGATAACTTAGAAATATCAGAGACGAATGGGAAGGGGATGGAAGGGAGGGCCGGATTCGTCAATTATTCCGGGGCCACTACTAAATATTATGCTTTCCTTCTTCCCTCCGGGACTCAAACCTATAATTTATTAGTGGCCCCTTCATCATTGACGATATGCCTGATATCTCAAGTCTGGAGGGGGACATTCGTGATAAATATCAAACCACTAACAAATCAGCAATAGGATGAAGCTAAACCCAGGTATAGAGCTCTAACTTTTCTTTATTTGTATACAAAATACATAAAGCGTATACAAGATATACAGGTAGCGTACTTAAAGAAATACCTGTGTGCAATCAATTTATGAAGTCATAGGATAGGATTGTAGAAAAGTTGCGTGACATATAAACCTATTGAGTATATGTATAAAAACAGATCACTTAAATGTATTCAACATTGTAACTGTTATAAATAAATCTTTGTCTATGAATATATATTCTTATACCATATACAAACATATTCTCAACTCAGTACTATTGCCAGTTCCTGAGTACCTTTTGATAATGAGTATCACATAAAATAATTGGTGATGTATTCACAATATCACTTTTGATTCACAGTACATGTGCACACACAACCACGTCCGTCGGGGCTGAGGGTCTTAGCTATCAAATGCCCGCCCCCACCCCCCACCCACTTAAAACTAACATAATAAAAAGCACCAGACCATCCGACCCGTTGTCTCAATGCGACACAGGTCATACTTGGTTTATCTAGAGTAATAGACAGGTAACGCGTTAGGAAGGTGTGATTGGACGCCCATAACTGCGTACTTTGAATATCAGTGACTGAATAATTCTTTAAGAACCTAAGGGAGACTGCCCATTTCCGTATGTCATGAGCACATCCCATGGTTCCCTGGTTGCTTTCCCGGATCACATCTACTAGAAAAGCTGCTAAATGGTGCTTCGTAAGGCGTTTGCCTGTTCTATTTTCCCATATAAGTCATTAAAGATTTCACTGGGCATAAGTTATGGTGAGAATCTCCTCGCTTGAGCGCCGGAACTTCGAATTCTGTAAAGATGTGCTCACTGCGCTCGTTTTTTGCTATAAAGTTAGGTGACGGCGCAATTTGCACACTGACATTGCGCCATCCAAACCTGAGACAATTCGGTTCGTTGCTCATCGCCGCCAGCTCAGATATCCGGTTTCCTGTAGCCAAGGCCATAAGGAACACAGCCTTCTTTAATATCAAATCAAATATAGAATTGTGACTATATTTCTGAGAATTTAGTAATGACAAGGCTTTGTCAAGTGACCAGGTAGGCATGAGCTGACGTGGCGGTGGGCGAAGCTTGAAATGCACGCATGAAACCCTTCTCCTCCGCTTGCGGTACTGAGAGGCCAGTTAAGTAAAAAAACGACCCTCTAATAGCGGACATGTGATTCTTTAGTGTAACAACTGACAAGCCTTTTAGTTCAAATAAATAGTCAAGGTATTTGAAAATTAAAGACACCGAAGCTTCAGTCTGGTCAGTTTCCACTATCCAAGTAGTAAATGCTTTCCAGTGTGATTGGTACTGACTGACGTCTGGTGGAAAGAGTGTACTGATTAATAAATATATTAGTGACACTTTCCCCATAGAAGGTCAACCATTTGGCCCTTTGAATGTCCACAAGGCAAAAGTCAGCCAGGTCTTTAGACTGCCAATCGTCTCTAAGTGGAAGTACGAGATCGGGAGTGACACCGGGTTCTCGCACCACATCTTCAATTGGATGTACCACACCTGAGCCGGCCACAGGGGCGCGATCATCGAGATTATGCCCCGATAATCCCGTAGTTTGTGAACTTCTTGACACACGAGTGAAGCGTCTGGTGGTGTAAACAGATAGATGGAATTCCACCTGTTCCAGTCCGTCAGCAATGCATCTGGTCCTCCCGCCGGGGTTACTTCCCGGCGAGTGAGGAAGAGAGGGAGTCTGTGGTTCTCCTCTGACGCGAACAAGTCCACTTGTGGACGGTACGGCTCCGCAATCATCTTTTGAAAGACGGTTTGCTTGAGCGCCGATTCTACTATTTTGCTCTGTCTCCGTGACAGAGCGCCTGCCCATACGTTGGCCGAGCCCGGCAGATAAGATGCGTGAAGATAAATGTTTAGCCTGTCTGCTGTTTCCCTTCGGGACTCAAACCTATAGTCTTACGCTCTTCCAACCAGCCTTCCTATGTTTGTGGATTTACTAGAACTAGAGCGCTCACTCTGTGTTGCATTTTTTTTTCTATGTGAGTGAGGGAGACAAAAGGCAGAACTGCCTGTAGCAAGTGCCTCCCCCAGTTGAAAGAGTGACAGGGCCAAAATCAAGGGACTTTCGAGCCAAAATGCATGGACACACGGAGTTTGAAGCAATTTAAGTCATAGGAAGAAGGAAAGACTGACTCTGGGAGAGAGTTCCAGAGCTCAGCTATTGAATAGAAGAAAGACTGAGAGTAACGTTTCACTCTTGGGTTGGAGAGTTGCACAGAGTAGGGGTGATATTGTGTTGCAAAACGGGTACCATATACCCTACGTAGAGGAGGTGGTATACACTGGGAGAGCTCTGAGGAACACTGATTATTGTAGTAGCGATAGAATAGCGAGAGAGATTCAACATTGCGGCGAAGAGAGAGAGATTGCAGAGCGTTGGTAAGTGGACGGGAGTTAATGATACGAAAGGCCTTCCTTTCTACTTTGTCTAGGAGTGCAGTTTGAGAGGATCCTCCCCACACATGTGAACAATACTCAATACAAGGACGCACTGTGCCCCTGAAGCTGTGCAAGGGTAAAAAAAAAAACTTGAGGCGATTGAGCGCACCCAGCTTCTGGGAGGCTGCCTTAGCACAACTGGTAATATGGTCCTTCCAAGTGAGAGCAGAAGAAAAAGAGACATCAAGAATATTGAGAGAAGATGAAGGATTGTTTTTTGTATTGTTGAAAGATAAGGGATAGTCCTCGGGGAGTTCCGGATGGGTAGATAGATGGAGAAATTGGGTTTTGAAAGCATTAAAGGCAACAAAGTTTTCTCTGCCCCAATTGGAAATAGTAGCTAGATTGTTTTTGTGTTTTCCCTGTTCTTGCTCTGTCTTGAGTCGGCTACCCCCAAAATGGGGATTGGGCCTGAGCATATAGATAGATAGATAGATAGCTAGATCAGAAGATATGTGTTCTATGGCTTCATTACGTTTGTTTTTGAGGGATTGCTGGCTGGGGCGTCCTGGAAAACTAATTGAGTAGTGTAAGGTAGAGTCGTCTGCGTATGAATGGATGGGACTGGATGTACAGTTGAGAAGATCATTTATGAAAATTAGAAAGAGAATGGGAGATAGGACAGAGCCCTGAGGAACATCGGAGTTGATAGGATGAGGAAGTGAGCGATGGCCGTCCACAACCCTAGCTATGGCACGGCCGGAAAGGAAATTAGAGACAAAGGCACAGATGGAGGGATAGAAACCGAAGGAAGTTAGTTTAGAAATTAAAGATTTGTGCCAGACTCTATCGAAGGCCTTCGATATGTCTAGCGCAATAGAAAAGGTCTCACCGAAGTTCCGAAAGGAGGATGACCAAGAGTTAGTAAGATATGAAAGAAGATCACAAGTAGAGCGACCCTTAAGGAAGCCATACTGGCGATCTGAGAGTAGATTATGGGAAGAAAAATGTTTAAGAAATTTGGAAGCAAGA
Organism: Paralithodes platypus; assembly: GCA_032716605.1. Lineage (NCBI taxonomy): Eukaryota > Metazoa > Arthropoda > Malacostraca > Decapoda > Lithodidae > Paralithodes > Paralithodes platypus. Next base: position 85,571,284 of record CM064513.1, on the reverse strand, counting down.
ATAGTTTTAAAAACTTTAGAGATACAAGAGATGAGAGCAATTGGACGATAGTTGGAGGGTTGAGAGCTGTCACCCTTCTATTGGACAGGTGAATGAGAGCAAACTTCCAGCAAGAAGGGAAGACATTAGAGGAGAGACAGCGACGAAAGAGTTTGCCTAGGCAGGGAGTCAGCACTGAAGCACAGTTTTTGAGTACAACAGGAGGAACACCGTCCAGACCGTATGCCTTCTTTGTATTAAGCCAAGAGAGGGTAGAAAGTACATCTTTAGAAGAGATTTGGATATTAGGCATAAATAGGAGAGAGGGTGGTGGAGAGGGAGGAATAGCACCAGAATCATCCAAGGTGGAGTTTTTAGCGAAAGTTTGAGCGAAGAGTTCAGCTTTGTCAGAGGAAAAAATTATAGTTGTGCCATCAGAGTGGAAAAGGGGAGGGAAAGACGAGGAAGAAAAATTGTTGGAGAGGTTTTTGGCTATATGCTAGAAAGCTTGGGAAGAGATAGAGTTGGATAGTTCAGTGCATTTATTATTGATGAAATAGTGCTTGGCAAGTCGAAGAACAGATTTGGCTTGATTTCGGGCAGAAACATAGGAAAAATGAGATTCTTGAGTTTTAAGGCGTCGGTACCGTTTGAATGCTTCCTCCTTGTTGCGGACAGCCCCGTACCAAGGCAATTTAAAAATGTTAGGTGGTCACCAGTGTGGTCTAACAAAGATACAAGCAAATCCAAGGTACCTTCGAGAAATGCATCGAGTAGTTCCACCAGTGTCTTACTCCCTCAAGGCAATTTTTCGGTATAGATAATCCCAAGTCTTCCAGATACCTATCAGCCAGTGCCTTTTAGATATCTTTCCAACTGTACCACTTCTGGGTTTGGCTGGGGATGTCTTACCAATTCCGTCATTCCTTCCGGCTGCACATCTCGGATCTATAAGGGCGGTTGTGCGCAGAGGAGGGTGTGTGTCGATAGCAGTAGCCCTTCTCAGAATCCGCACCATGGCGGTGGTGAGTCTCCAAGCAAGATGGGTGTGTGGTGGTTTTGGATTTATGGAAGGTTTTCTCTCCAGAATGTTGTGGTTGGCCTTCTTTGATTTTACTGGTGGTATTGTAGGTTAACCTTACAGTTAGGTCTTTTCCTGATGTCGGGGGAAGTGGCGAGGTGATGGTGGCAACCCGAGCCTGCCGGGGATGTTCAACAGCTGGCTCGGAAACTGGTGAAACAACTCCCTACTTAGTCCTTACGATATGAAAGCGTAAGACACTGGTGTAACGGCTCGTACTCGTAAAAATCCCTAAACTCCAACATATAAGTTCCTCCAGAGACTCCCATAGAAGTCTAGGTCTGGATTGTAAGAGAGAGCATAAGACACTGGTGAAACGGCTCCTTACTTTTGAAATAACAAAGAAAGATGATGGAAACACAACACCACCAAGAGCCAACATTACCACCCTTGCCACTACACCAACGAGGAAAGAAGACACAAGCGCCACACCACCAGAGTGCGCCCGAGTTGCCTCCATCACAACCGCACTTCTCTTAACACCATCAGCAATCCTGGCAGCGACATAACCAAGAAGGACCGGAAAGGAAGGCAAGGCAAGCAAGACTTTGCATAAGTCTTAAACTCCTCGCGCCCTGTTACGATCGGGTCTCGTATAAATCAGTGGCTCTTATACATTGGACTAGACTGGCATAAATGCAACAACGGAAACGCTAGATCCAACCCCTGATATATAATCCCGTCGAACAAAGAACACACATATCCTCCAGAGTTATATCTGCGATAGCGAGGTATCTTAACTCTCAGTATCTATGTGCTTCTACTATAGGCTGATGTTCTCTGAAACAGCCTATTACCTATAACATATGGTTGCTTAGTTATGGTACACAAGGAAAAGATAGTTAACTTAATTAAATCACAAGAGTGATCTAATGCAAACAAGAAGAAGGTTTACTTAACGTTACTTTAATCAATAATATCTGTCACTCCTTTATGAAAGAAAGTGTTGTAAAGTCCTCAAGCACCGAACAAGGAATCTTCTGAATAATGTCGGATGCTACTAAGAAGAACGTATCGGAAATGGAACCACAAAATAGCAGGAGGCAGGACAAAGCACGTGTAGGCTAAATACACAAAAAGGCTGGACATATAATGTTATTGGACACAAGAATATTATAAGCGGTGCAACTGTAATAATGCTCGCCACGAAAAAGTAGTACTCCTATTAACAAAACCAGTCTATGCTGGTTGTGTCTCTCTACAGCAACCTAGACCTCAAAATGCTTGTGTAAAAATAATGGATATGCATAAAAGAGTATATGATCTAATCCAGCTAATGTCTACCCGGGTTAATAAAGTCTAGCTGGGATGCGCAAAGGTACAGAATTCCGGTGGAGCAAGGCAGCTCCTAGCCTAGTGTGGACCTTGGGCCTGTGCGGCCTGATTACGTTAATATGAAGGGGTGCTCTCTTGAGGATTCTCGATCACAAGTATCGAGTATCCTCGTGGCGACCCTCAAAAGTAAAAGCAAATAGAGTTAGAACAGTGTTGGGTGGATTAGGCAAGCAGCCCTCACGCACTACACAGTCTAAACTCCAAGGTACACAGACAAAAGATCCACCCAGGTAACCCACAGAATCCGTAGTGTCGTGTAGCTCAAAAGTAGCCTACACACATTGAAAACACCAACAGCAAGGTACCTGATCCCTAGTCTAGCATTATTTAACCCTGTAGAAACATTAGTGATTGATGGAGACAGTCTGAGCAATACAATCTCCCAAAAAGACAATGACTATCTTCAACCTTAATCTAGTACATAAGAAATGTGAGATCCAGCATATAATACAGTCTGGCCACCAATTCAAGGTGTGGATGCAGAGAACCAGAGGAGGATTGACATTAATAAAAGGTGAGGAAGTAGTGGAAATGATAGAGGCAGTAGGAGAGAAAGATTCTAAGACAAGAGTGTGGGACAGTTCAAGGAAGATGCTTAGAGTATGCTGTCTGGGAAGGATCTGACAAGGATATTCCCATGGACCTCCTGGCTGGAGTCCCAGTTCGCAAGAATGGCACGAGGGCGTGCGACAGTCGCCCAGTAAGCAGCCGCGTAGTAGGCAGTGTTAGGCAAGAGGCAACGAATCCCGCGAGGCCTATGTAAGGGGGCCAGCCACGTGCCACACTCACTACCAAGTCACACCACCTTGTCTCTCTCTCTCTCCCTCTCCCGCTCGCCTTCCCATCATTCAACTACTTAACACAATACTTTCAATTGACTAAATAAAATAGAAAGGATTGTGACAGACTCAGTTCTGAACTGTCTGCAACACAAGCTTTCTCGAGAAGGAAAGTACACAATGATAGGTAGACTGTAGCTATATTCTCTGCCCTGGCGAGTCCTAGCGAGTAAGCCATGCGGTTCTGGGGGAAGCGGTGAGCGTCACACCCCACCCAAGATTTTTAAGAGGCTCCAACTATGAGCTCTAAATCTGACACGCAGAACCCATACAAAATTCGCCACTCCTAGCCACCCAGCGACAATGAAATGTAAAGCACAGTTCTCATCAAAATAACACATTATAAAAATTAACAACCCTTCCCAACACAATAGATTAAATTACATAGTTATGCTCATAAGAGCGAGCTTCACTAGCCCAGCCTTCTGAGAGGAGTACAACTCAGAATTTCTGCTATAACATACTTACACAAATTTAACTATCAAAGAAAGAGTTTTTATAGGATTTTTATATTTTTAATATGTTTATGGCGGCTGCACTACAGGGGCAAGCCTAGTTTTTACTTCTATACCAACACAGCAACTCCTACTTTACGACCCAATACGCTGGGCTACACACGCGAGCCAACAAGCACCAGACGTAAACATACTAATCAAACCAAAGTAGGAGGCTACCCTTGTGATGATCTACCCCGGGTCTTCCACCCTCGATAAGCAATCTGCAATCACATTCTCAGAACCGGCAATATGGCGTATGTCTAGGTTGTATTCCTGCAACATTAATGACCACCTGGTCAGCCTCATATTCCGGTTATGGAATTGATTCAGGAACTTGAGGGGTTGATGGTCGGTGTAGATCACCACAACTGGTCCATAGGCTGGAACATACACCTCAAAGTGCCTGAGCGCTAGCACAATCGCCAGCAGTTCCTTCTCAACTACTGAATAGTTCTTCTGCGCCGAGTTGAACTTTTTTGAGAAGAAACTGACTGGGTGCTCCAGCCCATCTTCGTCTGATTGCATCAGAACGGCACCAGCCCCCACATCACTGGCATCAGTTGCCAGCTGGAATGGTCGGCTAAAGTCCGGTGCCCTGAGGATTGGGCGAGTACACAACAGGTGTTTTACTAGCAAAAAAGCCCTCTCACACTCAGGCGCCCACTTAAACTTTCTATCTTTGGCCAATAGGTCCATCAGAGGAACCAGCACAGTAGAATAGCCCTTTATAAAGCGGCGGTAGTAACCAATCATGCCCAAAAACCTCATGATCTGCTTCTTGGTGGACGGCCTGGGGAAGTGGTTAATAGCCAATATCTTGTTCTGTGGGGGGCACACCTGGCCCAAACCCACCATGAACCCCAGATACTGCACGGTAGCCCGCACAAAATCACACTTTCCCAGGTTGACCACCAAGTTTGCCTCGCTTAATTCTTAAATAGGGATTCTACATGTTCACAGTGGCTCCTGAAATCGTCATCGTAGATAATGACGTCGTCCAGGTACACGGTACAGTTCGGAATGTCAGCCACCAACTCGTTCATCAAGCTTTGGAAGGTCGCTGGTGCGTTCTTTAGACCGTACGGCATGACATTACAACGATATGTAGCACCATCCACCACAAAACCACACACCTCTTTCGCCCGTTCAGACAAAGGCACCTGCCAGTAACCTTTTACCAGGTCCACCTTGGTCAAGAACTTGGCCCTGCCAATCTTGTCTACATAGTCATCGACCCGGGGAAGAGGATATGGGTTGGTGGGAGTCAAGCTGTTTAGCCTGCGTTAATCAACACAGAAGTGCACCTTGCCATCCGGCTTAGGTTGCAGCGTTACGGGAGATGTCCACTTTACCGCCCCCTTCTTGATCAGTCCCTGTTGCAACATATACTCCAACTCCGCCCGGAGGGCCGGAAGTTTAATAGGGGGCACCCTATAGGGCACTGATTTGAAGGGTGGGTGGTCTCCGACGTCAACGTCGTGCACCTCATGAGTAGTGAGGCCTGGGTGTTCCGCAAATACAGTAGGGTATAAACAGAATAGGCGCTCGACAGCCACACGCTGTTGCTCAGGTAGGTGTTGCAAAGCCTCATGAGCCGCCTGTCTCGTGTTTCCCGCCCACTGATCTGCAGAAACATGATAATCCCAGTTGTCATCCACCTGCGCATGACTGTCCCGTTCTCCTTCTCCACCTTGACTGCTGAAAGTCATCACGGGGACAGTGAGAGGCTCAGGTGGGCGCCTCACATACTCCTTCATCAGGTTGACATGACATAACTGATTCCTCTTACGCCTGTCTGGAGTGGCCACCAGGTAATCTAAGTCCGAGAGCTTCTCTGCTACCCTATAAGGACCAGCGTACTTTGCGGATAAGGGGTGACCTACAAGAGGGAGTAGTATCAACACCTCCTAACCCACGTGAAACTCCCTGAGTTTCACCTTGTGGTCGTACCTGTCCTTCATGAGGGCCTGAGAGCCTACCAGATTGCGGCCAGCCAACTCCAGACTACGCAACATTCGTTCTCTACTCTCAAGGACATACTTAAGCATAGAACATGGTTTAGCGGTGCCTTCCCATATCTCCTTTACCATGTGGAGAGGCCCTCTGACGCAGTGTCCAAACACAAGCTCATTAGGGCTAAACCCCAAACTCTCCCCAGGTACCTCTCGTGCAGCGAATAACACATACGGCAGGCCAAGATCCCAGTCCTTGCCGTTCTCAAGACAATAGCAGCGAAGCATGCTTTTTAGAGTGGAATGCCACCTCTCTAACACCCCCTGACTCTCTGGGTGATAAGCAGATGACACTACAGTGACTATCCCGTGATGCTTCATTGTCTGAACGAACAAGTTGGAGGTGAAATTCGATCCTTGGTCTGACTGTATCTCCTGCGGGTATCCGTACCGGGAGAAGTATAATAGCAAGTTACGGACCACCGTCTTCGCCAAACCATTTCTCATCGGGTATGCGTCTGGGTACCGAGTTGCTACGTCCATGACTGTCAAGAGATATTTATTTCCGGCACTTGTGGGGGGGAGGGCGCCAACCATGTCGACTACTACTTTACTAAAGGGAGGCCCGCTGACGGGAATTGGGTGTAACGGAGCCTTTGGGATGCACTGGTTAGGTTTCCCGACCTATTGGCACACACTGCACATTGCCACCCATGACACCACTTGTGCTCTCAAACCAGGCCACCAAAACAGTTTCCCCAAAGCCGCCACCGTCTTACGGACACCCAAGTGTCCCGCCAGCGGTACATCATGAGCCAACCTTAGTAGGCTATCCCTGCATACCCTCGGTACGACCAGCTGGTCTACCACTCCTGACCCACCCTCCCAACTTCTTTGCGGGTCTTGGAATCGCCGATACAAGATGCCATCAATGAAAAAAAAATCTCCAGACTTTGCATCCCTGTCCTCTTCGAGTTCGACAGCACCGTTACTACACTTTAGAACCTCCGGGTCTTCTAGCTGCAATTTGCGAATCTCTGAGGGAGCTAGCCTGTCTAAGTGTTTGCGAAACAACTCATGCCCTCCCCCAACATCGAACTTTGCATCCTGTTGCTCTCTCCGTGTATACCGTTGCTGCCTCTGAGTCTCTTTAAGCCCTGCCTCTACACTCTCAGTGACAGGTGGTGGTGCTTCTCCAGACTCTAATAACGGTGCTAATACTGAGTCCCCGAGAAGCGCTGCTGGTACTAGACTCTCCACCGTATCAGCTTTCAGCACCTTCTCGTGACCGTTCCTCCGCTTATTTGAAGACTGTTGGTTAGGCTGTGACTCCCTGGATGCGAGAGATCTGGTTGCAACACACACCATTGGTTGCACCTGACACTTCTCAACCCACTCCTGTTCCTCCCTACTCACGTCGGCCGGCTCCTCGGCAACGACTAAGGGTGAAATCTTAGAAGCAGGCACCGCAAAGTCATTGCCGAGAAGGAGGTCGACGCCCCCAACAGGCAATTTCTCCACGATTCCCACATCCAGTTCGCGAGTCACACCGTCAACTTCAAGCTCCATTCTAACAAGCGGGTATGACCTAGTTGCATTAACTCGCTGCACCACAACTACCCGCGCCGCGTTTATGGGTCTACCAGTGAAATTCTTCAAGAGTGTCTGAGAGGCACCTGTGTCACGTAAAAGCTGTACCCCGTGCTTCTTGCCCCCCCACTTCACGCAGCCATGCCCTCTATGGTCGCAAAAGGCATCGCGGACAGGGTTCGAGCCTTCCGGATCCTTCTTCACTGGCGGTGCTCCATCCTCTGATCTTATGCCTCCAGCAAACACAGAAGACTTCTGGAACACCCCAATGCTGCGAGCCAATGACACAGCCGCCGTGGGAGGTCTGCTCGGACAAGCTTTTGCCATGTGCCCCTCTTTGTGACAGTGATAACACTCAAATTTCCCCTTGGACTTATACTGAGGTGTAAAAGTCCCCTGACCCTTCTTGAACGGGGCGGTGCTAGGTTTGTGATCAGTCTTGGTGTCATTGCAATGCTTTTAAATTTATGTGTGTCCATATTCCGGGGAGGGGGAGGGTAACGCTCCTTAACGCCTACATCGTTTCTCTGTGCAGAGCCGCACCCCCGAATTAGTGACAACCGATGATCAGCCATCTCTGCTGCTTCTACGAGAGTTCTTGGGTTCTTCTCTTTAAGGTTTAAAGTCAAGTCGCCGCCCGTACACTTATAAAACTGCTCTAGAAGCATCAACTGTTTCATCTCATCAAACGTAGTTGTCTTCTCTGATCTGAGCCAGTTTCCCATAGCGTCGGACAGGTCCCGGGCGTGCTCCAAGAAGGTACTGTCTCGCCCCTTAGTCACACCCCGGAACTTTAACCTATATGTCTCGGGTTGTAGCTCGTATGCCCACAGGATAGCCTCCTTGAGCTCCTCATAAACAACGCAGGACTCCAAAGGCACTGCATCATAAGCCTTGAGCCCCTTACCTACGAGTCTAGAGGACACAAGGGCCGCCCACTTAACTTCAGGCCACTGATGCTCCCGGCACTTCTTCTCAAATCTATTGAAAAACTCTGTGACACCAGACACGTCAAATACAGGGACCAGTTTGAGAAGGTGTGACAGAGACTGATCATGCGCACGGTTTCCAGTACCGAGTCACTGTCCCGTCGTCTCAACACGAGACTTCTCTAAATCCATGTCGGCACAGTATCTTGTAGATTCTAGTTCAGTCCTAAGCTCAGCTTCCCTCGTCTGTTGCTGCATCCTAGCCAGCTCTTTTCTCTCTTCTATCTTAGCTAGCTCTATCTGCTGTTGACTCTGATGTTGCATCTTTGCCATCTCGAGCTGAAAGAGCATCTCCGGGGTCAAACCTTGAGGAGGAGGAGGAGATGCAATGATGTTAGAAATACCCGGTGATCCCCCCAGGGGCAAACCACCCTGCCAGTCACTACCCACCTGCGGAAGCGTGCTCAGGGTCGGTACTCCAATAGGAGGATTGGGAGTCGAGTGAAGGGGAAGCTCGGCCAAAGGGCTCTGAGCACTCACCCTACCTCGTACGCCAGTCACCCCACCCAGCACACTCGTAATCAGGTCATCCTTGGTCATGCCACTAGTACATACATGACCGATAGCTGCGGCTAAGCACTGGAGACCGTACCGATTCATACCCACCAACCGGTCGGAAGTAACAGGCCATTGTAAAAAATTCCTTGCATCCTCCTCACTGTTCACCAAGTTAACAACCTGCCCATGCTGCTGCTCCTCAGCTTCTACATCACGTACTGTGTCTTCATCCTGCACTGATCCGCTATAAGACATGATGCTCACTGAAGATTTTTCACTTTGATACACAAAAAGAAGTACCCCAAACTCTTATACCACAATATTCACAATAAAAAATTCTCGGAGACAGCTTAAGTGCTATATTACTTTGCTAAAAATAATTCTTGCATGTCCTCAAAAAATATTCCACAAAATCAACAAATGTTCACTGCCTAAACTGTGAGAAAAATCTGCACAATAACCTGCAATTATATGTCAGTTCACCAAATCCTGAGCTAGGTCGCCATTTGTTACGATCGGGTCTCGTATAAATCAGTGGCTCTTATACATTGGACTAGACTGGCATAAATGCAACAACGGAAACGCTAGATCCAACCCCTGATGTATAATCCCGTCGAACAAAGAACACACATACCCTCCAGAGTTATATCTGCGATAGCGGGGTATCTTAACTCTCAGTATCTATGTGCTTCTCCTATAGGCTGATGTTCTCTGAAACAGCCTATTACCTATAACATATGGTTGCTTAGTTATGGTATACAAGGAAAAGATAGTTAACTTAATTAAATCACAAGAGTGATCTAATGCAAACAAGAAGAAGGTTTACTTAACGTTACTTTAATCAATAATATCTGTCACTCCTTTATGAAAGAAAGTGTTGTAAAGTCCTCAAGCACTGAACAAGGAATCTTCTGAATAATGTCGGATGCTACTAAGAAGAACGTATCGGAAATGGAACCACAAAATAGCAGGAGGCAGGACAATGCACGTGTAGGCTAAATACACAAAAAGGCTGGACATATAATGTTATTGGACACAAGAATATTATAAGCGGTGCAACTGTAATAATGCTCGCCACGAAAAAGTAGTACTCCTATTAACAAAACCGGTCTATGCTGGTTGTGTCTCTCTACAGCAACCTAGACCTCAAAATGCTTGTGTAAAAATAATGGGTATGCATAAAAGAGTATATGATCTAATCCAGCTAATGTCTACCCGGGTTAATAAAGTCTAGCTGGGATGCGCAAAGGTACATAATTCTGGTGGAGCAAGGCAGCTCCTAGCCTAGTGTGGACCTTGGGTCTGTGCGGCCTGATTACGTTAATATGAAGGGGTGCTCTCTTGAGGATTCTCGATCACAAGTATCGAGTATCCTCCTGGCTACCCTCAAAAGTAAAAGCAAATAGAGTTAGAACAGTGTTGGGTGGATTAGGCAAGCAGCCCTCACGCACTACACAGTCTAAACTCCAAGGTACACAGACAAAAGATCCACCCAGGTAACCCACAGAATCCGTAGTGTCGTGTAGCTCAAAAGTAGCCTACACACATTGAAAACACCAACAGCAAGGTACCTGATCCCTAGTCTAGCATTATTTAACCCTGTAGAAACATTACTGATTGATGGAGATGGTCTGAGCAATACAATCTCCCAAAAAGACAATGACTATCTTCAACCTTAATCTAGTACATAAGAAATGTGAGATCCAGCATATAATACAGTCTGGCCACCAATTCAAGGTGTGGATGCAGAGAACCAGAGGAGGATTGATATTAATAAAAGGTGAGGAAGTAGTGGAAATGATAGAGGCAGTAGGAGAGAAAGATTCTAAGACAAAGAGTGTGGGACAGTTCAAGGGAGATGATTAGAGTATGCTGTCTGGGAAGGATCTGACAAGGATATTCCCATGGACCTCCTGGCTGGAGTCCCAGTTCGCAAGAATAGCACGAGGGCGCGCGACAGTCGCCCAGTAAGCAGCCGCGTAGTAGGCAGTGTTAGGCAAGAGGCAACGAATCCCGCGAGGCCTATGTAAGGGGGCCAGCCACGCGCCACACTCACTACCAAGTCACACCACCTTGTCTCTCTCTCTCCCTCTCCCGCTCGCCTTCCCATCATTCAACTACTTAACACAATACTTTCAATTGACTAAATAAAATAGAAAGGATTGTGACAGACGAAAATAAAGAACAGTTCTGAACTGTCTGCAACACAAGCTTTCTCGAGAAGGAAAGTACACAATGATAGGTAGACTGTAGCTATATTCTCTGCCCTGGCGAGTCCTAGCGAGTAAGCCATGCGGTTCTGGGGGAAGCGGTGAGCGTCACAGCCCTTCTTGCTCAAAGCCGCACCACCGCCGTGACAAGGAAACCCAGAGGGGCTACCCGAGCCGCCATGGCCCTCCTCCCAGCACATCCGCCCTTCTAACACTGAGAAGGAGCCCGGGAGAAACGCCACCATCACTAAGACTATGACAGACCAAACAGGGACTAGTACAGTTGGAAAGCTCTTAAATCCACTTCACCAGAAGGTTTTTGAGAGCTGCAAGATTTGGGCTATATCCGGTAAGATAACTAAGGCACTGGCGTAAAGTTAACTTACCGAATATATCTTTATATCTTGGCTTTACGGAATTCGTGTTGAATCACCATGGTGGCACCTCAACAACAATTCCTCGCCTTGATCACCAGGAATTACTGTCGCTAGAGAAAGCTGTACTGACGTGCACTCTAGTGGTATTAAACCTAACCCCAATTAGGCTTGTTAGAAGTTGATGCACTGGCAGTTGACTTCTCTCTAAGTCAAGGCTCGCGAGATACCATAGCACTGACATAACAGCACTTTGCATAGAGTCCTTACGATACGCTGTCATAGGCACTGATGACAAGACACATATTCGTAAAAGGCCCAAATATAAACCCATCCAAAGTCCCTTGAAAACCCCTATAAAGGTCAGGACAGTTAGGTGAAGTTGGAGAGCACTGGCATCCCAACCCTCTTAAGTTAGTCCGATGATACGATATGTATATCACTGGCCAAACAAACTCGTATGCATTTCAGATCCCAAACCAAGAGTACTGTAAAGGTTCTTAATTAACGACTCTTATAAAGGTCAGGATAGTTGAGAGAAACAGTATAACAATGGTAGAACTTCTCCTCCCGTTAATCCGATGATATGTTATGTATAACACCAGTAGAATGTAACATATTCATTTAAGACCCCAAACCCAAGAGTTCTACAACGTCTTCCATCCTGCTGTCATCACCACACGGCAGGACCACCACCACGGCCCAAGAACCTCATTGGAAGTGCCATGGAAGTGCAACGATACCGGAAGTGCCTAGTGTCATCACCGGAAGTGCATAGTGTCATCCCCCTGGAACTTATTGTGGATCCTCGATCATGCTATGAAATTGTGTATATACCTATCCATGTCTGAATGTAACTCTGCCCGGAATCAAGCCAAATCTGTTCTTCGACTTGCCAAACACTCTTTCATCAATAATAAATGCACTGAACTATCCAACTCTAGCTCTTCCCAAGCTTTCTGGCATCTAGCCAAAAACCTCTCCAACAATTTCTCTTCCTCGTCTTTCCCTCCCCTTTCCCACTCTGATGGTACAACCATCACTTCTTCCTCTGACAAAGCTAAACTCTTCGCTCAAACTTTTGCTAGAAACTCCACCTCGGATGATTCCGGTGCTATTCCTCCCTCCTCTCTCTTACTTATGCCTAATATCCTAATCTCTTCTAAAGATGTACTTTCTACCCTCTCTGGGCTTAACACTAATAAGGCGTACGGTCCGGACGGTGTTCCTCCTGTTGTTCTCAAAAACTGTGCTTCCGTGCCGACTCCCTGCCTAGGCAAACTTTTCCATCTCTGTCTATCCTCTAACGTCTTCTCTTCATGCTGGAAGTTTGCTCACATTCAACCTGTCCCAAAGAAGGGTGACCGCTCTCAACCCTCCAACTATCGTCCAATTGCTCTCATCTCTTGTCTTTCTAAAGTTGGAGTATGTGTTCGGAACATACGAGCTGTGATACTGGTTGTAGGCATTGTATTATAAAATTTCTCTGTAGTATTCATTGCAGGAAATTGTGCTAAAGGCCAATAGTAGTGTTACAACAATTCTTGTTGTAAGTAGCTTTGGCTGTGAAGCAATAGATTTTTGAGAAATCTCGGTAGTTGCAACTACGACTTTTACTTTTGAAGTAATTACTTCTGCATAAGTTCTGATGAGTGATAATGAATGGGAGTTGCAGGGTCTGGTAAATGAGTTAGGAACAGTGTGCGAAAAACGGAATTTGAAGGTAAATACGGGGATGAGCAAGGTTATGGTCTTCGAAAGGGGTGAAGTCACAGAGTGTGAGGTGAAGCTGAACGGTCAGGCTATGGAGATCGTCAACTCTTTTAAGTATCTGGGCAGTGTGTTGAGTAAAGATGGGACTATGGATGAAGAGGTGCGGGAGAGGGTACAACAGGGGAAGAGGGTTGTAGGAACGCTAAAAGCAGTAACAAGAAATAGGGTGGTCAGTATGGAAGTGAAGAAGTCCTTGCATGACAGTGTGGTAATCCCGACACTGACTTACGGAAGCGAAGCATGGACGTTGGTTGAGAGACTCAGACCAAGAGTGAGAGCAGTGGAAATGAATTACTTAAGGAGTGTGTGCGGAGTTACATGGAGGGATAGACAGACTAATGAGGAAGTAAGAAGGAGGTGTGGTGTGGAGGTAGATGTGCTGGAAAGTGTGAAAAGGAACAACTTGAGATGGTTCGGCCATATGGAACGTATGGAAAGCGAGAGAATGACTAAGAGGGTGTACGAGAGCGAGGTGGAGGGACAGAGGGGGAGAGGTAGACCGAATATGAGGTGGAAGGATGGAGTGAGGAAGTACATGAACGAAGGCGGTGCTGGTTGGGGGGAGGGGCGTCGACTGACTGGGGACAGAGGTGCATGGGGGCGGTTCGTTCGTGGCCACCCCTTCGGGGATCACGGCGTCAGGCAATAGATAGATAGATAAGTACACGAGTTCAGTACTTCTACGAATGTACAAGAATTCATTTATGTTTGGTTATATTTTTAGGAATATATCCACTAGTTAATGGGGTTTATATGTGCACATGTAAACTTATAAGTTTTTAGTTTTCACCACTTACTTTAAGTGGGGTGCCTTCTTAACTAGCAGATCTGTGCACAGAGTCTCAGAGTTAACCCTTTTTCAAGCAGGCTTCTTTGAAGCACGCTCCTGCTTGTACCCCTTTTTGAAGATTTAGGCTGTATAAAGTTTATGCACCCGAATATCTCTTTTTTACAAAAGTAAGAATACTATGTGGTTGTTTGATTATCTGCTTTTCTAGAGTTATGATATGATTACGAATGTCCCCCTCCAGTCTTAGAAATCAGGCATGTTCGTCAATGATTAGTTCAATGATTAGTTCGTCAACTAATAAATTATAGGTTTGACTCCTGTAAGGAGATAAAGAAAACCTAATATTTAGTAGTGGCCCCGTAATCATTGACGACTGGGGCCCTCCCGACCATCCCCTTCCCATTCGTTGATGTATTAAGGATTTTGGTTTACTTGATATGTCAGTGAAGGAAGAATGACGCCTGAATCAGCGTCTGGTCAAAGATCCACACAAGTACATCCACGATATGATGGAAAGCTTATTGGATAGTTATTCTTATTTTCTTTTTGTTTTTTATTTTTTACGAAGTTTTTTCGTAGTGAGAACCCAATTCATAATGACTGAAGCCATGAGTGAGGTCGCGTGCGCTCATGATGAAGGCTCCTCAGATTTTAAATGCTCTGCACGGTAGATTCAAACTACGGCGGATTAGTGTTTGAAGAGGATGCCTTATGTAATAGGCATGTTCGTCAATGATTACGGGGCCACTACTAAATATTAGGTTTTCTTTATCTCCTTACAGGAGTCAAACCTATATTCTCCATCTATCTACCCGTCAGGATCTCCCACCGGACTATCCCTTATTCTTCAACAATACAAAAATCAACCCTTCATCTTCTCTCAATATTCTTGGTGTCTCTTTTTCTTCTGCTCTCATTTGGAAGGACCATATTACCAGTCTTGCTAAGGCAGCCTCCCAGAAGCTGGGTGTGCTCAACCGCCTTAGGGGGTTCTTTTCCCCAGCACAACTTCTTGCTCTGTACAGGGGCATAGTGCGTCCTTGTATTGAGTATTGTTCACATGTGTGGGGAGGTTCCTCTCACACCGTTCTCCTAGACAAAGTGAAAGGAAGGCCTTTCGTATCATTAACTCCCATCCACTCACCAACTCTCTGCAATCTCTCTCTCTCTGCCGCAATGTTGCATCTCTCTCGCTATTCTATCGCTACTATAATAATCAGTGTTCCTCAGAGCTTTCCCAGTGCATACCACCTCCTTTACGTAAGGCACGTGGTACCCGTCTTGCAACTCAATCCCACCCCTACTCTGTGCAATTCTCCAACCCAAGAGTGAAATGTTACTCTCAAACTTTCTTCTACTCAACAGCTGAGCTCTGGAACTCTCTCCCAGAATCAGTCTTTCCCTCTTCCTATGACTTAAATTGCTTCAAACTCTGTGTGTCCAGGCATTTTAGCTCGAACGTCCCTTGATTTCGACTCTATCACTCTTTCAACTATGGGGGAGGCACTCGCTATAGGCAGTTCTGCCTTTTGCCTCCCTCAATCACATTTAAAAAAAAAAAAAAAAAAAAAAAAAAATATATATATATATATAGTTACGTTGAATAAGATAATCTATGCTTGTAATCTGTATTATATTTATTCTCTATTACCTTTGTGCATATGTTCATGTGGTTTCAACTTCTCCAGTCGAGTAAGAACCTACCTAAATAATCCAGTTAACCCCAGCATAAACTTGGAATAACAACTTTAAACCCATGATACAAGAGCGTAAGACACTGGTGAAACGTCTCGTTTTCATGTAAGACCCTAACATCTACAGTCTTCAGAATATCTACAAGGATGTCTTCACCTGCCTTCTGTCACCGTCACACGACTCGACCGCCACCACGGACCAGGACGTCGTAGGGAATACCAGGCAGCCACGTCTTCAGAGATCGTCGGAACCTGCCTATATCTTCCCCTTGAGACACCTAGAGAATCCTCGATCATGCTGCTATATATAACCTATCCATGTCTTATGTAACATTGCACTTCTACCTGTATGATTTGTGTGAATAAGAATAATCTATGTTTGTACTCTGTGTTATATTATCCTCTATTACCTTCGTGCTTGTGTTCTTGTGTGTTCTCATCTTCTCCAGTCGAGTAAGAACCTACCAATAAAGTCAATACAACCCCAGCAAAAACCTGGTATAGCGCTTCTTTCGTCTCTTCTATCCTTTGTTTTCATGGATAATTCTTCTGTTTTCTCTTCTATATTTGGTTTCTTTCTTCTCTTCTATCTTCTCAATTCATCTCTTTCATTTTCTTTTCTCTTATCTTCCACATTCTGTAGATGGTTTCCTTTGCTTTCTGTGTTTTCCTCGAGCTTTAAACAGTAGGCTTCCTATGATTTGGTTTTCATCTTCTATATATGGTTTCTGTAGAACTGGCTCCTTTACACGTTCTTCCACATAAGCAGGACACCACAAACTATAATGCTTAATATTCTCCACCTCAGCCTTACAAAGGTCACATTGTTTATCCCTTCCTATATTTCTGTTTTTATCTTTTTAATTTAAATTGTTTGTCCTACTCTATGATATATGACTGAAGCCTGTGTGTTATCATATATTTCTTCTTTTCCCCTTATTTCATTTTTGAAGGTTCTATATTTCTCTAAACTACTTTTCTCTCCTAACTCTTTTTTCCATTGTCTTGTATCCATTCCATAACTTTCTTTCTAATTTCCTTCCAAACTGAACCGCCCCTTGTCGTATATATTCTCTGGTTTTAATACCAGATTGAATGTCGTCAATAAGCACCTGTGTCTAATTTCAAGCCATTTATAATGTGACTCAAACACAATATTCCCATCTGTGAACGCTTTTATTGTGGGGTTAGATCACTGCTTGGTAGAGCAATACACTAAAAAATATGCAGTATGGAAAGGGCATGGAAAAAAGGAATATAACATATTTGGGTAGAGTAAAACAGTGAAGATTGAAAATTACCCGCCTCGAACCAGATAGGGTTAAACTTTTGTTAAAATATTAGATAACTTAACGAATTTAACCTATCTACCCCTGGGGGTAAGGGGGCCTCCATCTTATGGTGGAGGAAAAAAGAATATGCCCCACGCGTCCTACTGCGTGTCGTGCAAGGCGACTAAAAGGGGGAATGTGAGTAGATTGTAAGCACCAATCGAACAGGGCTATACACAGGAGAGGCTGTAGGCATTTGATAAGGAACTGCTGGAACTCCTGTTTCATTTGCTTGGCCTCTCTTACTGATTCCCTTTGTGCCTCACTTACACTGAGAGTAGCCCAGCATGCTCTCACAAACACCTCCTACTCCTATATACTTCACTACTCTTAACATGCACACCACACTTCCTCCTTCAAAATTATTAAACCACGCGTGGCCAAAACTCGGCAACCAGCCGGGTTTTTTCATGGTGTAACCGAGAAAAACCCGTCGGAAATAACCCACCCCGTCCAGATACCATCTGAACGCAACACAGGACCGAGGCGTAGCCAAAACACAACTAACGCCGGGCCCAACATAGTCCGTGGAATTAGCCAATACACAACTAACCCAGGACACATAAATAATCCGTGGAATTAGCCAATACACAACTAAACCAGGACACACATCACACAGTAGTACATATTTAGAAAATAAATCAATAACACTTGTATATGTGGTAAAGCTACGAGAGGCTGGCTAGGCCTAGGCAGACGGATAACATTAACATGTCGGCATATAAACAAAAAGCACTGAATTATATCACAACAGGAACCACCGCCAACACACCACTATAGCAAATACTTCCGGCAAAGGGAAGAACTGACTCGGGACCCAGAAAAAACTTCACTAAGTGAAGAAAAATACGCTGGGAACGTCAGCAAAAATACGCTACCTCATCAGAAAGATAAAAGGAAGCAATAACGCGTAATGAAAGCCGCCTGCATCACAAAGCTAGCTAACTGTGAAAAAGTTCACCTGTCCACAACCGGACCACGAGGGTACATCCGAAATAGATGCCCCAAACACCCAACCCAAAATACACTGCACTGCGGGCAACCAGCCCAGGACACTCCTGCTACGCATATCCTAACCTTACTCGATACATCCCGGAGTAAACAAATGAGAAAAAACTCACTAGGGACGCAGCAAATGCGGAACCAGCAGAGCGTGGAGAGACACGTCCGAGCCGGCTGACCGCAGAGCAGAGAAGGAAGAATGACGCCTGAATCAGCGTCTGGTCAAAGATCCACACAAGTACATCCACGATATGATGGAAAGCTTATTGGATAGTTATTCCTATTTTCTTTTTGTTTTTTATTTTTTTACGAAGTTTTTTCGTAGTGAGAACCCAATTCATAATGACTGAAGCCATGAGTGAGGTCGCGTGCGCTCATGATGAAGGCTCCTCAGATTTTAAATGCTCTGCGCGGTAGATTCAAACTACGGCGGATTAGTGTTTGAAGAGGATGCCTTATGTAATAGGCATGTTCGTCAATGATGGAGGGGCCACTAATAAATAACCCTATGCCAGTTATTGTATTGATTTAGGCCTGTTAATTCGGATAAACTCACTATGACCAATCTGCAGACGATTATGAGGAGAGATGCAGGAAAGCTACCTCGTATCTCTCTCTCCATGACGAGTATAGATATATGTACCCCCGTGCTCAGTCGCCCCCCTTGTCTTGTTCTTCTAGTAACTAAGTGTATATATAATATTAACCGGAGTATGCCACCAGTATTGATACGACATAGCGGCACTGTCCTTGTGTCGTATTGTGCCACGTGCATACCAAACTGGTTTTCATCATCTTATTAGGACGACGTCTTAATATGCCGTCGTTTATGCATGTATTCAATCCTTAGGTTAATTATCTTTTATCCGCCATTGTGTTCCTCTCTTCCATTTACTTTTCCACAATTGTTATACGTCTTCCAATCACCTCCTCCGTATCCACAATCCACACTACTCTGTTTTGCTTCGTGACCCTATGCTCAGTGGTCACCTGTTTTGTGGGTCACCCTGTCTTTTGCTCCTTCATGCCCCGCTGTACACGCCACCCTACCTGTTCGATCGTAGGGGAATGCCACCCCTATGTCCAGCGCATTAAGGGTCACGACCCTAGGTCACGAGCGGCGCGGCGCCTAGCCTCAAACGACCCCCTTTCCAATATCCAACCCCCCCTGTAAAGACGCCCAGACGAACGTTCTAACATGCCGATCCCGTTCATTTCCTCACCCCAATAAATAGCAGATAAAGACTCATTCTTGTAACCCCATTTACTACCCTCTAACTTACTAGCCAAACTCACAACCTGAACCAGGAGGGCGGACGGCGCGAGGCTACAGCAGCCAACCTCTTTGGATAGAAAATTGGCTCAGCGACAGAAAGCAAAGAGTAGTCATAAACGGTAAGGTATCTAAATGGACCAATGTAAGTAGCGGGGTACCCCAGGGATCGGTACTAGGACCAATTCTCTTTCTAATTTACATCAACGACATAGATGAGGGTCTCACCTGTACAATCTCAAAATTTGCTGACGATACAAAAATTGCAAATAGCGTACTCTCAAAAGATCAAGTTGACGATATGCAACACAATCTAGATAAATTGTCACATTGGGCTCAAATTTGGCAAATGAGTTTCAATGCGGATAAATGTAAAGTACTACATATCGGATACCTAAATGAGAAAGCAAACTATTCGATGAATGGCACTCAGCTTAAGAATGTAAACAGAGAAACCGATCTGGGAGTAACAATATCGAGTAACCTAAAACCGAGTCAACAATGTTCAGAAGTTGTTAAGAAGGCAAACAAAATAATTGGCTTTATAGGCAGGTCATTTGAGCATAAATCCAAAGACGTTATCCTAACCCTTTACAATTCCTTAGTCCGCCCTCTTCTGGAATACTGCGTTCAATGCTGGTGCCCTTATTACCAAAAAGACATAAACAAGCTAGAACGAGTTCAACGTAGAGTTACCAAAATGATACCTAGCCTAAAGAACAAACCATACGAAGAGCGTCTTGGAGAATTAAATCTATTTCCTTTAACCTAGCGCAGATTAAGAGGTGACTTAATTCAAGTGTTCAAAATCATCAAAGGCATCGACAATATGAACTGTAGTAAGTACTTCACTATCGACCAATCTAATTACACGCGGGGAAACGGTTGCAAAATTATTGGTAAATCTTTTAACTCACACGAATCTAAGAATTTCTTCTTCAATCGAGTTGTCAACTTGTGGAATGGGCTTCCCCGAGACGTTATAGACTGCAGCACTGTTGATTCATTTAAACTCCGCCTAGACAAATATCTCGCATCAAACCCGCGACTGACTGCGTTTGTAAATGAATAACTTTATTTTATCCTCCCCTCAGTTACTAACCCATATGTCCCCTACTAACTTCCTAGTACTGCCACGGACATTAGTTCCAGGGCAGTAGTTCCCTTTCCAATGTTCCCTTACCCACTCTAAACCACTGTTTGGACACTTGATCCTCAGTGTTTTGGAGGACAAGCAGCCTAGAAGGGTCACTAGATCTGTTGTTGCTTGATTTCCTTTGTACTCCTTTGTACTCTCACCCCTAAGAAGTCGACGGTTCCGCCTGACTTGCATTTTCACGAAAACTATTATTATGAGCCCCATGAGTAATCCTAGTAAGTAAAAACTAGAACCCAGGATCAACCCTCCCTAGGAGTATCACTCTTGACACCACCACATCATAAGAAAACCCCATTAGTGTAGAGAATCCCATATATACATATTTAAGGAGTGGCATGCCCCCACCCCAAAGGGACACCCCCAACCCCCGCGGACGTTCACCATGACCCACACGTAGCCAACAACTTCTTGCCAGACACCAGGTGAATTTCCAACAGGTGAACTAACCCTCTGAACTAACCCTCTAAATACCTATCCAAATACCATCCTATCCCATCCTTAACCAAAACCAAAATCTTCCTTATCCCATCCTAGATTAACCCTCCAGCCCCGGGGGCTATAGCTTGCGACTGTGCTGCGGTACCGGGTGTTTTGACGATCTTTGGCCTATGTTAACTACTCTGTAAGTCAATGAATATGGCATGTAATGTTGTGAATAAAAAAGAATAATGTTCCACAAACCTTCCTCTGTCGAATGGCGTTGAGTAGAGGTCTCTAGCCTCTCTGGTTGCATAATGGTGAGCGCGGGAAGACGAGTGCTTTTCGGCGGCAAATTCTTCCCGCGTTCGGACGCGTCGCCCCGGCCATGGCTACGACGCACCTAGCCGCTCGTCGCGCCACAGTATTTATCTCCCTTAGACGATTTTAGTGTTTGATATTGAGAATGTGATGTTTATTTGATATTTTCTAGTTATTTTGAGGCCAATTATATAAAGTATGTTTATTAGGGTATCACTGTCACTGATATTGCTAATTTTCACTCGATACCGTACATTTTATTAGTAATTGAGGTAGGTTATTGTTGTATTAGGCACTGATTATTCGTTATCACATGTGTTTATTATACTTTGGCCATCAAATATTAGGTCTTGTGTCACTTTCACTTTGACAAATATGCTTTAGAGAGTGTCACTGTCACTGATAATGCTCATTTTCACTCGATACCGTACATTTTATTAGTAATTGAGGTAGGTTATTGTTGTATTAGGCACTGATTATTCGTTATCACAGGTGTTTATTATACTTTGGCCATCAAATATTAGGTCTTGTGTCACTTTCACTTTGACAAATATGCTTTAGAGAGTGTCACTGTCACTGATAATGCTCATTTTCACTCGATACCGTACATTTTATTAGTAATTGAGGTAGGTTATTGTTGTATTAGGCACTGATTATTCGTTATCACAGGTGTTTATTATACTTTGGCCATCAAATATTAGGTCTTGTGTCACTTTCACTTAGTTATATGATTTGTAAACGTTTTATATACAATTTATTGTGTCTTTTTTCACTGATTTATATATTTCTATAGGTTCTAATCATATGAATGTCACTTGGTATATACATATGTGTCACTTTCACATATTATTATGGTGTAATTGTATTTGTATAAATGTTTTCATAATACATAACTTTTGTATAACAATAAATTGGTTTACTTCCACTTTTTGCCTATATATACTGTACATATTGTCATTATCTTTGGCACTTTCACTATGATTATTAGAACTCCAGCTTGGAGTGGTAATCAAAGAAGCACTCTAAAGTACAGAGTGCCACCTTGCACTCCACACACTCCATGGTTGACTTTTTACCTGGCCTCGGCCTCACCCTGCTGTTGTAGCAGACATGGCACCGCTTCTGCTGTGTTCTTCCTGATTCATTCTGAGGCAGGGAACCAAGCCTGTGCCTAATCAAGTATTGAGCACACTGCAAGCGGTCAATAATGGCGGGCCCAGGATGTGCCACTGCCCTCTGTGGCGTAGCATACTTCTCCAGGAGCTCCGTCAACACCTGCTTTTGGAACCTCCGCAGGCTATTGAACTTCATGGGTGTGTTCACATTCCGAAGCTTGTATATATTGTAGGCATTCAGAACTGACATGTCCACCATATGCAGAAAGAACTTTTTGTACCATCTGCACGAGGTACGCAGGCAGTCAATGAAGCCTATCTGCATGTCGGACTTGTCCACCAGCCTCATGTTGATGTTGTAGTCCAGGACAGCATCGGGCTTGGTCACCCTGGCCTGGGTGCGGCGATCCACCTTGCCAGTCTCCACCATTTCCCCCTTGTGGATGGTGGTCAGGAGGTTGACCTTCCGCTGGTCGTGCCAGTGGATAGCCAGAATGGGCCCCGACTTCTTCTTCAACACATCACCTTTTTTGGTCTTTGGAGGGAAAGGTGGCATGCCCTTCCTTTTCCCTCGTACTGTGCCTACAGTCCCCGTCTTGCGCTCATGCAGGTACTGTGAGAGAGTGGGGGACGTGTAATAATTGTCCGTGTAGAGGACGTGATTCTTGTGAAAGTAGCGGTCCATCATGGCTTGCACCACTGCTCCGCCAAAGCCAATGAGGGGGTCCACAAGCAAGTCCCCTTCCTTCCCGCTGTAGACCAGGAAGTCCAGGACATAGCCAGTTTGGCAGTCGCACAGCACAAAGAATTTTATGCCAAAGCGATGTCTTTTTGAGGGGATGTACTGCCGGAAGCTGAGTTTTCCCCAGAACAGCACAAGAGACTCGTCAATGACGACCTTGCGGAAGGGCTTGAAGTAGGAGGTGAAGCGTTCTCGCATCATCTCGTATAACGTCCTAATCTTCCACAGCTTGTCACCGAGGTGGACGTCGGTGTTGGTGACAAGATGGAGCGCTGCGAGGATATCAAGGTACCGGTCGCGGGACATATATTTCCCGAAGGCAGGGGTGGATATCAGATCATTGGTGATCCAATAGTCAGGCAACCTATGCTTCTTGACATGAGGCATTAGCATGGTGAGTGCCAGGAACACCATGAACTCTTTATGAGTCACTGGGGTCCACTGCCTCATGTGGCTCTTGGTCACCTTGCCCAAAAAGTGGACCTGGAATTGGTGCTGCTTATTTGTCTCTTTGACAACATAGCCTACCACCTCCTCCTCATCAAAGAAGGCCTCAAATAGTTCGTGTGGTGGAGCATTGGGGCCTGCAGGAAAATTGGGGGTAATGCCTGAACCCTCCAGTACCTCATCAAAAGCTGGCACATCAGGGTTGTATCCATCCCCATCAACTACGTCTTGCCACTGAAAAACGTAGAATGGGTCTTGTCTACGCTGACGAGGAGCTCCAGCTGGTGGCCCAGCACGCCCACGGCCAACTCGGGAAGCGCGCGCCCTAGGGCGGCGAGGGCGTCGGCCAGGGCGGCGGCCAGCACGACGGGCAGCACGACGCCGGGCCAAGCGGATGGGTCGAGGGTCGTCGATGTCCATATAGTCATCGTCAGAGTGGTCATCTTGCCCTGACGGTGGACCTATGTAATCATGGCCAGAGTCTTCAGAGAGGTGCCCTTCATCATCAGTGGCCCCCACATAATCTGGCGGGGAACCAGTGATGCGTGGGCGGCGTGCGGGTGGGCGAGGTGGGGAAGGAGTGGCAGGTGAGGCTGTGTCCCCCCGAGGTCCCGGGCTCCTTGGCCTGTGACGAGTGACAGAAAGCAATGTTTCACTGTCACTAGGCCCAGGTATTGGTGATGCGAGCTCAAAGACTTCTTCAGGAAAACATGTTGAAGGCGGGAGAGGTGGGGAGGACCGTGGGGAAAGTTGCGGGGACGTATGGCTGGGGCCGGCAGGGGTGGACGCCGTGGGAACCTCGAACAAAACTCTCTTACTTTTCTTAATTTTTTTGGTATATTTCCTACCTTTCCCCTTTTCGGCAGCAGTATGTCTCCTGTCGGGGGACCTAGGAGGCAAATAGGCCGAAAGTGGGGGGTCCTCAACCCTTGGCAATGGTGGGGGTGGTGGGGAAGAATGCGGGGCATCCGGGTCATCTTGGGTGGCGTGGGTAGATAAGGGAGACAATGGAGGACGAGAAGGGTCACCACGCTGACCCTCACTCACAGCCTCATCCTCACCAAGTAGTTTTGCTTGTTCCCTAGCTGCCGCGGCCGCCTTCTCAAGTATTTTCTGCTTATACAAGTGTAGCATGAAAGGCGATTTACCTGGGGAAGGGCTTGGAGTCGTGTCACTTATGCGAAATTTGGTGAGTGACCTTGAACTCTCCCACTCACTCACTCTCTCAAGTTCACTGTCTTTAGGTAAACCAGCTTCCTCAACAACTGGTACATCACTTTCATCACTGTCATGTTCTCTCGCAAATCCCAGGAATTGCTCTTCTTTCTCACTCATGGCCGCCATAATCACTCGACTTATAATTACTGGAGTCGTCACTGACTATATCATCAACACTATACTTGGCATCAGCACGCTCATATAGTCTCAATGTCGTCTCAATACCTCCGGGAGATAACACATTTAGGCGATGGCGTCGGGGTAAGGCGCGACGAACTAGCAAGGGCGTCGTAGGAAGCACGGTATCGGACACAGCGGAATCACTATTTGGCGTACTGTCCATGATGGTGTCGGGTAGATACTGTTGCTGTGGCGTCGTTTACGCCGGGTGGCGCCACCTACCGTCCCATGATACCAAAAATGTACGTGCGGCATTCGAAAGCACGCATGCAAGCAATGGGCGTTCAAGAGCCCTTCCGGGTTGCGCGGACCGAGGTTGTTATGGGCGTTCAAGAGCCCTTCCGGGTTGGAGGGGTTAAGAATAGCATGTCAGCTAGACCAGAGATTCAGAGAAGGATATTTAGGTGAATTGATGAATAATACCTCCCAGCCTATTCATGTAGTGCGCCAGTAAAGTAGTCCCTATGAACCTTCACCAAATCCGCCTAAATAACTCTACTAGTACCTCATACTAGAGTTAAGATATCCACGATCATAAATCAGATCACAAGTTACTTACCGCCACATTAAAAAAAACACTCCCTAACCCCCTAAGTTCACCAGAATAAATTAACTACTTCATAGCATTGACATCCAATACTTCTAGAACATTCCTGACGCTTCCTTGACCTGCCTATAAATAAGACCCAGAGACAACAGTCGGGCAGTTGAATATTAGAGCCCAAAAGCAACGGCTGGCCTCACTGCGTTGGCGTCTAGTCTTCCCTCCCCACCTCAAGATTCACGATAGTTCGGCGTTCCGTAATCTGTGCAACTCTGTGAGGAAGTGATTTAACCCTTTACGAATATTCTATTGCGATCGGGACTACCGGCAGTAATATTATATTAGTAGACAAAAAATTCACAAATTATTGATTGTTTCATTAACTTCTGATAGTGCACCCTCCGCTACTTGAGCTACGAACGATCATAACTCATAACTGATCTAAGGCAGAAAGATCTTTTTATGTTAGAAGGGATTATGCGAGAAACTCTTGAGTGAGGACTTGGCAAGAATAACTCCTTGGCAACAATCGACTGTCTTAACCCATCAGCAATTGTTGCCAAAAAGGTGCACAACCGCCCGCAAGAAGCCCATCTGCAAACCTTCTCTACACTGCCGGACAGCTTGGACGGCCCCAGAGCTACTGTTAACCTCTGAAGTGCGCATGGGGGTAATTGGAAACGTCCCCCTGTGCTGACGTATTTGAGGTGTTTCCGTCACTAAAATATTCATTGTGCCATTAATAGCATTAATACTTATCCATATGCGCCTATTATGGGTTGATTATAAAGGTATTAACCTGAAACAACAATAAAACGAGTGAAAACAGCGTTTGGATGGTCAAAATCGGAGATATAGCCCGCGAGTTGTATAATGTATGGGTGAGGCAATCTGCTTTCCCGCCAATTTCCCCCAAGGCCACTGAGACACAGTCGATCGATACTCTCTCTCTCTCTCTTGCACTCGCTTGCTATCAGTGATGACCACACCCTCCAATCGGATTTCTAATGTTAGCACGAAAATATACCTCAGAATAAGGGAATAACAGGGAAAATAGGTGATAACTGAAGGAGAGGAGGAAAGTGGGGAAGGAGGACTGAGGACTGAGATTTTGCATGGCCCAGGGGCCAAAAAAAAAAAAAAAAAAAAAAATTTTTATTTTTTTTTGGCCCCTGGGCCATGCAAAATCTCTTAAGAGTCTCCCCGCAGCTCCCGGGTTAACCCCCAACATCACTAATGCAAGATAACCAGGAAAACTCCATCACAGTGTTACTTCACAGAGTACCAGTGTTACGGTGCTATTAACTGTCAACCATCCAGTGTATTCGATTGTGTCTCAACGTTCTCTGATGTTAAGAAATAAGTGATTATGCTAGTACACATTAATATATATCAGTGAAATTTAGCTTAGGCGAACTGACTCCCGTAATTATTCTTGCCATCAGGTTTAACCTGATTCGCCCTCACTGATATTTTCGGTCCGAAGTATCACCTAGACAAGTGAACATCCTAGACCAGTGCAACTAGTTACAGTTATCCCTTTACGTTAATTCTTGGGCAATAACCACATTACTTATACTTTCATCCTTGATTAAGAGTCATATTACCAGAGAGAGTTAACAAAGCGAAATACCAAACCTGTGTGATTCATGTACCCTACGTATCATAAAGCAATGTGATCAGAAGAATAATGCCTGAACGTTGGAAGTGGGAAGTATGTCTCTATCCAAATCCGCGATAAGTGCTGGGAGATTGTAATAAGTCCAATAACCTACCTGAGTGCTCCAACCTCTATTGTTCGTGGAATTCTATTACGTACCTTCTACCTGAGTGTTATTGAGAATAAAGCTGTATTACAAACCATTTATCCGAGATTATCTATGTCCTCTGTTGATTCTATTTATGTATTTTGCAAGAAATCCAATAACCCAGTCTTGCAGAACTCACCTATACCAAGTTAATCCTGTATAAAATCAGGGCATAACAATTATTGTATTTTAACGTGTGAATCAGGAAAGGACCTTCGTTTGAGATAGTATCCTAGTTTTGTTTACCTCTTGTGTTTCCTACGTTCCCCACCTAGGCCTATTCAGATAAGTTTTTATAACTAACGTCTCCTAGGCCTGTTTTATTGTTTATTTTGAATGTTTTTACTGGGTTATAGTGTAAAGAATTACTTGTTACCTTGATTTAGAGGTCCTCATTTCCTAACCCCAGTACCGTCAAATTCCGACCCCCTTTAGGTTGGGGAGATTTCAGATTATTTGTTCCCCCTTTTATTACTTAACCCTTAGGCGCACCTATAGTTTCCAATCAAGTTTTTTTCCCACTCCCTAAGTATATCTCAGCTCACTCAGAGCCAGTTTTGTGCCCGGCGATAATTTGTTTCTGTGACGTTTTTATCCACCAAAAAATCCTTGTATTTGGATAAATGAGGTACCATCGGCTTCGTTATTGATTGAACTTGAAGATAAGCAAGTAAAAACATAGAATAAATACAAAACAACCACATTGGGGCACTCCGAAATAAGAATTGTAATAGCAAAATCGAAATACCTTATCTCCAACTCGCGCTAGCTCAAAATTTGCCCACAACATTTTTGATTTGCATACATATATGGAAGTGGAATTTTATGAGGATTCCACTGATAACTTCAGAATTACTATAAACCAAATAGTTACTGAGATACACGAATAAACGTGAAAGTATCGAAAACAGACTGAGCTGTACTCTGCTCTCTTCCCATGCCAGCCGTGAGTCAACCGTTAAACTGAGGGGGTTGCTAATTGTACCCATTGAACTAAACTTAATACCGAGTATATATGCCGAATATGACGCACGTCAGAATAAAACTGAATTTTTGGCGAATATTTTTAAGTTTAATGACGCACATAGTCATCTTGCGCTTAGGGGTAAAATACCCTAATGACGCACATAGAGTCATCGTGCGCCAAAGGGTTAAAGTTAACTTGTGGAAAGGCCATTTAGGTATGGATACTTGCTGAATTATTATGTTATATGGTGTTATTCTAGTGCAAGCTAAATACCTGAAGTTAGGCTACCCTATTGTGACCTAATTGGGAGTACAGTAGGCTATTATTAATTGTGCTTTTATAGCTTATTATGAGTATTGATTGCTATGATATAATTATGTTTGACATGGTCTAATGTACAGAGTTGCATTGCAAGGGATGGAATGCTGTAGTGAGATTCTGGGCAGCTGATTTCAGGGGATAAGTGACTTCAGTTACAGTAGGAATAACGTTAAGCTTTGTTTGAGCCTTATGTAGTACCCTCCGCGTCGGGCAGTGCAACCTGTTAAGTTTGACCATGACAATTGCCTTTGATTTATGCCATTATTGTATTGATTTAACTAAAATTTGTATGAATAATTTCTCCATAGATATGCTGTGTAATTATGCATTTCCAATTGTGTGTAGAGTACTGCTGAGTAATATATGTACCTGTACTTAATGAGAGGATCTTTGGATGCCTTAAGAGATTATTTAGGTACTGTACTGTAATGTCATAATTTGATCTGTCATTGTATTTTTGTACTTATATTAGCTCATCTATTTTTATACATGAATTGGAATCCATGTATTTTTATATGTATTTGTTTTAGTATTACTGTGTACCTTAATTAGGACATTGATTAACCCCATTAATAATGGTTAGACATATGTCAACCAGATTGTTATGAAATGGTAACTTAACAGGGAATTCCAGTTTGGGACGGAGTCGATGCGATGCTGATGGCGGAGAATCGGAGATTCACCCCTCCCATCGGCTGAGGGCAGGATGCTGAACTCGTGTACTGTACGAGGGTTCAAGGACCGCAGGAAGACGTGTGATTACCCCCCATCCGCCAGGATACGGTAGGCCGAAGAGACCTAAAGGCAAACCTGGCCGATACCGGTATTACGCGGGATTGGGATTATAATAATAAGAGTAATGGGGAGGATACAGACAGCAAGATTCGAGTCCTACTCCTAGGTTAAGAGACTATCCCAGTACAGAAATGGATATGTCCCAGATTAAGTGTGTAGATATAAGTAGATACTGTACCAAGGACAAGAGTTTTGTAAACGGTAAATGTTCCTCATATTAATATCAAGCTTAAGATTACTGCAACATGTTTGTATCTATCATCCCGTAGGCCACCTATTTGGATCTAAATGTGTTGTCAGGATGGTAAATCGGAACAGTCAGTATTAAATTGGTCTAAGAGTAGTACCAGTAGCCTAACCGAGAGTTAAAGTCTTGTCAACCAACCGTGAAGGTGAAGTTCTTGCTTGGTCTTTGCTAGCCTACGGTTTATCCTACTGTCCCAATTAATGTACCTGAATAATGAGCATGAGTCACGATTGCATGAAGAATAAGAAAATCACGGGGACGGCCAGTTCACCTGAAGGTGGGCGATCAAATAATTCGAATGAATTACCGTTCCCCAAAACATCCTTAGGTGATATCTAGAAAGTAAAGAATATGCTAGGTCTCAGTGGGGTTTTTGTGGTTCTTTGGGCTTATCATCGTGCCGGAGTTGCCGCTTTTCCCCTTCCTCGAAGGATGTTGGATGTGGGTTAACCAAACAGGGTTGTCCTCTCATTAATTAGAATGCAGTAACGGGTTTGTCGTCAATCTCTTCCTTTCTAACCTTTATAAAATGCCCCAGAACAAGAAGCCCACCACAGAAGCCACGAGCGAACACCACACAGAAACACCCATAGGAAAGGTCCACAGAACGAAAGGACCAGCTGACCGAGCCAGCCATTTCAGACAGGCCCAAGCCCGCAGGGCTAAGCAGCTCCAGGCTGCACCCTTTACCTTTTCTAAACTGACCATTTTCCACACTTCACGTACACTAACCCTCTCGTGTCCTACACTCCTAACTACAAAGATGATGAACAGGAATATACATTCATATTAAAAACACCCATGCCCTGTCCCGACGTTGAGCCAATGCCAACACATCAGACAGCCATAATTATATCTATGTATGTTCTTACATCCGAGAAGTAAATGTTATATATCTTAGAAGTTAAAACACCCACGCTTGTCCCTAGACCTAGTATATCATTTCCCATGACGAGTATAGATATATGTAACTCGTGCTCAGTCGCCCCTTGCATTGTTCCTCTAGTAACTAAGTATTAATATTAACATTCCCTAACATCTTGTCTTGCCAGACTAAGCTTCTGAAGACCCATCGCCCCATAAATCTATGTATTCAATCCTTAGGTTAAGTATTTTTATCCGCCATTGTGTTCACCTTTTTCCATTTACTTTCCCACAATTGTCATACGTCTCCCCCTTGCCTCTTTCGTATCCACAGTCCACACTACGCCAATTTACTTCGTGTCTTACACCTCTTACCCCAACCAGAGATTGTATAAGATAACCTGGTTACCAGTATCTGTCATAAGTACCCCGAAAACAATAACTAAGTACCCCTACGAACTGCCGCTGTGGTTGGTATTTTATTTAATAGAAAACGCAGTTCCCAGGGCCAACTAATAGTATCCATAACCCTCTGACTGATCACATAACTCTATCTTTTCCAGACTCATATACCACCCATAGTTGCATTCCCCGGTAGCATTTGGCTAACGTATTCTACTGCCTTTTCAAACTTCCATATCAATTGTAGCCTAATGCCACCCACGCCCAGGGACCTTAGGGGCAAAATTTCCCTGTAGCCCTTGAACTCCCCCCCCTCTCATTAAGACACCGCGCTTCTCGACTCTTGTCCGACCTAGCCTCTCTCTCATACCTCTTGAAGATCCTTGAATTGTCCGTTACTAACGCTCTCCAACCTTTTATATATATACTCCTATCCAGCCTACCTTCACTTAGTAGGCCAGAACAACATTAGAACTTTACTAGCCCCTTGCATGCCATCTATTCTCTTACAACACATTCACAACCCTGCACCCAATGGTCGTCGGTGCGAGGCTAGCCGCCCCGCCAGTAACTAACTTCTATTGCCATACTTCCAGATAAATGTGGCAGAGTTAGCAACCCAGTCTCCACCATATCCAGCAAACCCTACAATTAACAACCAGCCGAGTAAAACCAGCTAGCTAAGGCACCTTCGGTTTTGGTATTAAAGACACCCACATCTGTCTCATACACAGAGGGTTATTACAAACACTGGTGATATGGCAAGCCCCTAGCCACAGCCGCCGGACGACTATCACAGAAGAGAGGGCGCCCAGCTCCCCCTTTTTGCCCACCCGAGGAGGGAGACCCCCACCCCCGCGGAGGTATACCTGGCCCCTGTTTTGACTTTCGAGTCATTGCCAGGTAGCACAGGAATGCTTCCTATCAATGAACTAACCATGAATGACTAACACCTTTACTAACCTCTATTCACACAACACAATACCAGACATTTGGAAGCATGGTATCATCATCACTTTCCCCAAACCCAACAAAGACCCCACGCTACCCTCCTCGCACCGCCCCATCACACTCCTTTGCTCCCCCTCCAAAGTCATGGAACGCCTAGTATTACAACTAATTACACCTGACCTACCCCTAGCTCCAACACAACATGGCTTTAGGCCACTGCACTCCACAAACACTCTTCTCACAGACCTTACACAAAGAGCTTTCGACGGCATCAATTCAGCTAGACCACCCCCCAGATCACTATTAGCCACACTCGACATTAGTAAAGCCTTCGATGCCATCCCCCGCCACAACCTAACAAACAAAATCTACAACACAAACATGCACACAACACAAAACGGTGGCTGGCCAACTTCTAGCAGGCAGATGTGCACACGTATCTTTTGCCGGTCAGTCATCTAAAATCAGAAACTTTCCAAACGGAGTCCCACAAGGATCCGTCCTATCGCCCGCACTCTTCAATCTGTACATGCACGATATAACTACACCCAATACGCCCCAAATAAACTTAGCCTCCTATGCAGATGACATAACACTCACATGCACACACCATGACCCAAAAAGAGCAACAGATCTCCTTCAACCTATCTCAACACACTACTGGCTGGTGCACTACAAACAGACTTAATCTAGCCCCAGCCAAATCCACCGCAACCCTGCTACAAGTTGGACAGGAGAACACGAATACATCCCTCAACTCACCATAAAAACACCCACACATACACCCACACCCAAAATCCTAGGAGTAACATATGATACTCATATGACATTCAAACAGCACACCCCAACATTAAAAAGAAACTGACACCCAGACTTAACGCCCTCAGGTCACTTGCTCACACAAAATTTGGACACAACAAAGAAACTACCACAGTATATAAACAATACATAAGATCAGTGATGGAATACGCAAGCCCAGCTGGGCTTCTAACCTAGCTGAAAACATCATAAGACCTTAGACTATTCAAAACAAAGCCCTGAAGATCATTACAGGCTGCACAGCTACTGCACCACAGATCACCTACATCAAGAAACCAAAATCTCAAAGTCAAAGACCATTCGGACATGAGAGGCACTCAATTCCTGGCAGCAGCCTCCACGAACCAAGACCACCCACTAACTACATGGCAACACACCCACAGACACCAAGAAATATCAAAACACACCCAGCACACGGTATCACACACAATTATTGTCCTCTCTCCCTCCCTGCACCCGAACCAACATCAGAAGCACATCCATACTCATATCTCTCACCGATCCATCCACTCATCACAGACAACACACAGCTGCATGCACGACCTCCCGAAATCATTCCGAATCCTCCCTTCCTCGCGAGGACAGAGTCCACCTGGCCAGGCTGAGATGCGGACACCATCCAGCTCTCCTGAGCTATCAGAAGAGACTGACTCCGTTGTCGACGCCTGCCCGGGATGTAACCAGCACCCCCATACCATTAAACACATCATAGAAGGACTGCATTTCACACAACCACTACGCCAACAACAATCTACACTCAATGAGAGCTCTGTGGGAAAGCCCGATCGTGGCCATGGCCTTTTCTCAGACTCGGGGCTGTTCGGCCAGGCAGCTTAGGGAACACAACAACAACAACACAACCTCTATTAAACACAATAAACATTTACCTTTCTTGCATGCTCTGATCACTAAATTAGCACCTCAGCTATACATAGAACGAAGATTGAACAATCTAGAGACGCTCCTATCACAGCTGTCCCCATCCTCCTCGCAAAGTAGATCCAGTCTCTCTCCCCTAAATACGTCCAGTATAGCCAAAATAGGACCTCTTACTAAGGCTCAGTTATATGAAATAAAGGCTTCCTATCGCCCTGCCACAACAGTAAATACCATCTTACCTAGTCCCCATATCTATTGAGAGCTCAATTAAGTCCATAAGACTCGAGATCCCTACTGTCTACAGGGTCCAGAACCGAGCCTATAAATCTAACTCCCGCCCCAGTCAAATCAGTTGAAAGCTAGACACCAACCAGGGGTCACTACCCTGCAGTTAACTTCTAGCTCTGCCCTTGTGTGTTCGGAGTGAGATCCCAGAGCCGGCAGACTCCGTGGCAGATTTGGATAGAAGGACCTGCCCACGTATTGAAGAACTTCACACATATGGCCCCCCTGGACGCCGCGGAACCAGTCATAGCCCCAACATCATGGACGCAAGATAACCAGGACCAGACCCATCAGATACTACCCAAGATTCCCTTAGCAGTACTACATATTACTGTGCTGTTTAGAGATTCACTAATTAATATTTCTACGAAGTGGCTAAGACCTTGCCCAGTGTAATCATACTTAACCTCATTAGCGGCGAGCAACATAAGTCGAGTTAAATAAAGCTGGACTATGTGGCGGCGCTCGACATAACTCGAGTGGCAATTTCAGCACGTAATGTGGCTGAGAGAGAGAGACAAGTGGTGGCAGGAGACTAGCGAGCGTATGACTGCTCCAGACCACCGCGGCGAACCTACTGACACAAATCTCAGCTCTCCTCCCTCTCACTCGCTACATACTCAATTATGTACCGAAAGTACCGAATTACCTGCTTTTTGCACTCGCGTTGCACGGTTATTGCAAGAAAACTATCCATCATACAAGGATCGTTATGGTGTCATTCGAAAGCTCTGTTTATGCCCTTTCAGGGATAGTAAGTTTACGTTTTCGGGTCTTATTTAGGCATGAAAATGATCACGTAAACAGCCCTATTTTGGCTAAAAACACCCCGCTGGGCGGTACACATAAATAAACCGCATAGGCCGCTCGTAAGGTGTTAACCATTCCATTTGGGACGTACTAAGCGATCAGTGCTCTTTAACTAACAGGCGACCTTGACTCTCGTAATTACCTTATTCAGATATTAAAACTCTAGTGATATCTAACGTTCGCCCACTGATTTGCGTTCTATGTATTTCTGAAACAAGGATATAAAACTTAGATCAGTACCCCCTGAGGTTACTAGAATTCCCGTGCTCTAAAATACGTGTGTCTAATCTAGTCTGTGAACTACTACTTGTGCACCAGAGCTACCAGTAATAAATCTAACAGTGAATATGAATCTATAAGTAACATTGATGGTCTTCGGTATATAACCCTGTGGAATCGAAGCCAGTGATCAGAAGATTAATACCTGAACGTTGGAAGTGGGAGAACTAGGCTCCATCCAGATCCACTTATGCTAGTGTTGTTCAATTCTATTGTATTGTCTTACACAAGTATTCTGCAGTGGTATATCAATAAACGTGATCATGTAACTTGCTACCATGTGTTTCTTTGTGTTCTCTATTCCTCATATCTTGTATTGTGCATGCAGCCTTATATACCCAGTCAATTTAGAAATCACATTACCCAAGTTAAACCTGTAGAAAAACAGGGCATAACATTGGCGGCAGCGGTGGTTCTTGATTTGGATAAAAGGTTGCATTACACTGCAAGTTTGGAACAGTAGAAGCATGGCAACATCGCGAAATCTTCAGCCACTCGCACACATTCCCAAGTATGATGTAAACACGTATGATATCACCAGTTACTTAGACATAATAAAGCCAGTGTACGATGTGGTACTTCATAATGACCGCGAAAAAATCGGCATTGCAATTGTGCATATTATACAGTTGGGAGAAGCCGTTTCCCAACTTGTTGATAAGCCTACCTTTAAAGAATTTATTCACCAAATGATGGCACAGAATACGCCAGAGTTTACCTGGAACCAGTTTCGATCCTTCGTGATCCGGACCTTAGATCCACTTTTGGGTTCCCCGTCGCCCCCAAAATAATAAAAGTCGACGAGATCAAGTATGAAGGGGATATAAATGTGACCCTCATACAACTCTACAGATACGTGAGGACCACGTATAGCTATGAAGATTACGACCAACAAAATGAACTCTTATTCACCGTTTGTTAAACATCCTCCCACCCCACATCACCGCCCATCTCGACCCGTATGGCTTATTCGAAGAACATATGCTCCATCAGAGAAGAATGCCTACGCAGTTCGATGAATCCCCTATCCAACCTTTCAGCCCTATCCAAGACTCCGTTGCACCTTCCAAAATGACTTCCGGTGAAAGTCCAACCCCAGTGAACTCTTCCCCCACCAACCCTCCGCAGCCCCACCCCCAACAAGCCCCGTATTCTAGCTATGCCTACCTATGTAGGCCTACCACAACATATTTCCCATGACCCCAGAAATGTTCAGCTATCCCCCCCAACAAAATTTCCCTTGTGACAGTTTTCCGTCGGTAGCTTGTGACAGTTTTCAGTCAGTAGCTCCCTTCCACCCCACACATTCACACCCCTAGAAAACTTCGAAACCCCACACTTGGCTCGCCCTCTCATGTCAAACAAACTCACCAGTCCCAGAGAACCTCTAACCAGACCGAGACTGCCACCAAGAAAATTCCCCAAACTCGTCCTGTTAATGTCAAACAAACTCACCAACCCCAGATAACCGCTAACCAGCCCGTGACTGCCATCAAGAAGATTCCCAAAATTCGTCCTGTTAACAACCCCAAATCAATAAATCAGTCCTCTACCAATAACCCCTGTTCTACACCTAACTCTCCCCCCACCAACCCTCCGCAGCCCCCCAACAAGCCCGGTATTCTAGCTATGCCTACCTATGTAGGCCTACCACAACATATTTTCCCCATGACCCCAGAAATGTTCAGCTATCCCCCCACCAACAAAATTTCCCTTGTGACAGTTTTCCGTCGGTAGCTTGTGACAGTTTTCAGTCAGTAGCTCCCTTCCACCCCCACACAATTCACATCCCTAGAAAGCTTTGACGCCCCAGACTTGACTCGCCCTCTCATGTCAAACAAACTCACCAGTCCCAGATAACCTCTAACCAGACCGAGACTGCCACCAAGAAAATTCCCCATCGTCCTGTTAACACCCAAATCAGTACATCACTCCTCCCTCAATAACCATGTCCTATGCCTAACTCTGCCCGCACTAATCCTCCCCCCGCCCACTTAACCTTTTACCATAACGAGACTAACACCAAGCAAATTCCCCAAATTCGTCCTATTAACAACCCCAAATCAATACATCAGTCCTCTACCAATAACCCCTGTTCTACACCTAACTCTTCCCCCACCAACCCGCCGCAGTCCCCCCCACAAATCCCGTTTCCTAACTCGCTCACCTCTCACCACCCTGACCCTCCCACACGTGCCGTTAATCCTCCCCTCACGCGTGACGACCTAGGGACCCATCCATGTTCCCCCCCTTCCCCCAGAAATGCTCAGCTATTTCCCCACCAACAAAATTTCCCTTGTGACAGTTTTCCGTCAGTAGCTCCCTTCCACCCCCCCACAATTCACACCCCCAAAAAAATTCAAAAACCCACACTTGACTCACCCCCTCATGACAGACAAACCCACCAACCCCAGATAACCTCTAAACAAACCGTCACTGCCACCGACACACCCCACCACTCTGATCCTCCCACACGCGCCGTTAACCCCCCCCTCACGCGTGACCCCCACCAAAGTGGTTCCCCCCCCCTCATGCGTACCGAACACCTGCTCACCAGTCGGTCCCCCACCATCATGAGCCCAGCTAAACTTTCAACCTCCCCCTCTTCACCCTTACCCCCCCCCCCCCAAAATCCCCCCCCAAGACCCCGCTTCACAAAATAACACTCCTTTCCCAATCCAACCACAAAACTTTTCCACTTTGGCTAAACCCCAAAATACTCTCTCTCTCGCCCCAAACATAATCAACCTCTCAACTTCAACCACTCTTCGAAATCCCATCCATGTCTCTCCCGAAAATAAAATCAGTCCAAATTCAACCCCTCTCAAACCACAACCCTGCCTGCCCAGACCCCCCCCACCATCTCCCTATCAAATTCCCCCACCCCAAACCCCCCAACCCCCCCCTCCATGTAAACTCTCAACCTTCCGCCTTACTCACCCTTCCCCATACCCCCCTCACGACCACAACTCTCTACACAATTCAACCCCTCCCCAGCACCAACCTCTTCCGCAACAACAACCCCGACTCGACCTGCCCATTTCATCTTTAAAACCCCCCTATCACTACCCCCGACCGAAACCACTTAGACCCCCCTCCAAAACTGGCCCCGGGCCAGCTCGCCCCGAGACCCGCATTCCTAACGACAAGAACTAACGGTATATCCACCCCCTATTACCAGACCGTCACCCAGACTAACGGCAACCCTAAATACCCCCCCCCCCCCCCCTGATGATGATGAGGATATTATTGTACTAAATTGTTTTGATTGTTTTCAATTCCTAAGCGATTGGGCATGATTCTATAAATGTACATGTTTTCCATATACTGTATATATTATTTTTGTCCCTTAGTCATACTACTTTTCTTGTTACCCTACACTTTTCTGACTATCTTTTAAATTTGCTTTATACATTGTTAAACACTTTACCTCTTCTTAATTTCCTGTGTTCTTAATTATCTGTTATTTCTTAAATTTACATGTTTTCCATATACTATATATTATATATTTTTTTTCCTTAGTCATACTACTTTTCTTGTTAACCTACACTTTTCTGACTATGCTTCTTTTTACTTCACCCTTGAGGCTCGAGGACGAGCCTATAATGAAGGAGAGGGAAGTAAAATGCCCCAGAACAAGAAGCCCACCACAGAAGCCACGAGCGAACACCACACAGAAACACCCATAGGAAAGGTCCACAGAACGAAAGGACCAGCTGACCGAGCCAGCCATTTCGACAGGCCCAAGCCCGCAGGGCTAAGCAGCTCCAGGCTGCACCCTTTACCTTTTCTAAACTGACCATTTTCCACACTTCACGTACACTAACCTCTCGTGTCCTACACTCCTAACTACAAAGATGATGAACAGGAATATACATTCATATTAAAAAACACCCATGCCCTGTCCCGACGTTGAGCCAATGCCAACACATCAGACAGCCATAATTATATCTATGTATGTTCTTACATCCGAGAAGTAGATGTTATATATCTTAGAAGTTAAAACACCCACGCTTGTCCCTAGACCTAGTATATCATTTCCATGACGAGTATAGATATATGTAACCCGTGCTCAGTCGCCCCTTGCATTGTTCCTCTAGTAACTAAGTATTAATATTAACATTCCCTAACATCTTGTCTTGCCAGACTAAGCTTCTGAAGACCCATCGCCCCATAAATCTATGTATTCAATCCTTAGGTTAAGTATTTTTATCCGCCATTGTGTTCACCTTTTTCCATTTACTTTCCCACAATTGTCATACGTCTCCCCTTGCCTCTTTCGTATCCACAGTCCACACTACGCCAATTTACTTCGTGTCTTACACCTCTTACCCCAACCAGAGATTGTATAAGATAACCTGGTTACCAGTATCTGTCATAAGTACCCCGAAAACAATAACTAAGTACCCCTACGAACTGCCGCTGTGGTTGGTATTTTATATTTAATAGAAAACGCAGTTCCCAGGGCCAACTAATAGTATCCATAACCCTCGGACTGATCACATAACTCTATCTTTTCCAGACTCATATACCACCCCATAGTTGCATTCCCCGGTAGCATTTGGCTAACGTATTCTACTGCCTTTTCAAACTTCCATATCAATTGTAGCCTAATGCCACCCCCACGCCCAGGGACCTTAGGGGCAAAATTTCCCTGTAGCCCTTGAACTCTCCCCCCCTCTCATTAAGACACCCGCGCTTCTCGACTCTTGTCCGACCTAGCCTCTCTCTCATACCTCTTGAAGATCCTTGAATTGTCCGTTACTAACGCTCTCCAACCTTTTATATATATATACTCCTATCCAGCCTACCTTCACTTAGTAGGCCAGAACAACATTAGAACTTTACTAGCCCCTTGCATGCCATCTATTCTCTTACAACACATTCACAACCCTGCACCCAATGGTCGTCGGTGCGAGGCTAGCCGCCCCGCCAGTAACTAAATTCTATTGCCATACTTCCAGATAAATGTGGCAGAGTTAGCAACCCAGTCTCCACCATATCCAGCAAACCCTACAATTAACAACCAGCCGAGTAAAACCAGCTAGCTAAGGCACCTTCGGTTTTGGTATTAAAGACACCCACATCTGTCTCATACACAGAGGGTTATTACAAACACTGGTGATATGGCAAGCCCCTAGCCACAGCCGCCGGACGACTATCACAGAAGAGAGGGCGCCCAGCTCCCCCTTTTTGCCCACCCGAGGAGGGAGACCCCCACCCCCGTGGAGGTATACCTGGCCCCTGTTTTGACTTTCGAGTCATTGCCAGGTAGCACAGGAATGCTTCCTATCAATGAACTAACCATGAATGACTACCACCTTTACTAACCTCTATTAACTCACAATAAACCATTTACCTTTCTTGCATGCTCTGATCACTAAATTAGCACCTCAGCTATACCATAGAATGAAGATTGAACAATCTAGAGAGACGCTCCTATCACAGCTGTCCCCATCCTCCTCGCAAAGTAGATCCAGTCTCTCTCCCCTAAATACGTCCAGTATAGCCAAAATAGTACCTCTTACTAAGGCTCAGTTATATGAAAATATAAAGGCTTCCTATCGCCCTGTGCCACAACAGTAAATACCATCTTACCTAGTCCCCATATCTATTGAGAGCTCAATTAA
Source organism: Paralithodes platypus (assembly GCA_032716605.1). Lineage (NCBI taxonomy): Eukaryota > Metazoa > Arthropoda > Malacostraca > Decapoda > Lithodidae > Paralithodes > Paralithodes platypus. The sequence continues at coordinate 85,530,877 of CM064513.1, read as the reverse complement.
GTCCATAAGACTCGAGATCCCTACTGTCTACAGGGTCCAGAACCGAGCCTATAAATCTAACTCCCGCCCCCAGTCAAATCAGTTGAAAGCTAGACACCAACCAGGGGTCACTACCCTGCAGTTAACTTCTAGCTCTGCCCTTGTGTGTTCCGGAGTGAGATCCCAGAGCCGGCAGACTCCGTGGCAGATTTGGATAGAAGGACCTGCCCACATATTGAAGAACTTCACACATATGGCCCCCCTGGACGGCCGCGGAACCAGTCGTTAGCCCCCAACATCATGGACGCAAGATAACCAGGACCAGACCCATCAGATACTACCCAAGATTCCCTTTAGCAGTACTACATATTACTGTGCTGTTTAGAGATTCACTAATTAATATTTCTACGAAGTGGCTAAGACCTTGCCCAGTGTAATTCATACTTAACCATTCCATTTGGGACGTACTAAGCGATCAGTGCTCTTTAACTAACAGGCGACCTTGACTCTCGTAATTACCTTATTCAGATATTAAAACTCTAGTGATATCTAACGTTCGCCCACTGATTTGCGTTCTATGTATTTCTGAAACAAGGATATAAAACTTAGATCAGTACCCCCTGAGGTTACTAGAATTCCCGTGCTCTATAATACGTGTGTCTAATCTAGTCTGTGAACTACTACTTGTGCACCAGAGCTACCAGTAATAAATCTAACAGTGAATATGAATCTATAAGTAACATTGATGGTCTTCGGTATATAAACCTGTGGAATCGAAGCCAGTGATCAGAAGATTAATACCTGAACGTTGGAAGTGGGAGACTAGGCTCCATCCAGATCCACTTATGCTAGTGTTGTTCAATTCTATTGTATTGTCTTACACAAGTATTCTGCAGTGGTATATCAATAAACGTGATCATGTAACTTGCTACCATGTGTTTCTTTGTGTTCTCTATTCCTCATATCTTGTATTGTGCATGCAGCCTTATATACCCAGTCAATTTAGAACTCACATTACCCAAGTTAAACCTGTAGAAAAACAGGGCATAACATTGGCGGCAGCGGGGGGTCTTGATTCGGATAAAAGGTTGCATTACACTGCAAGTTTGGAACAGTAGAAGCATGGCAACATCGCGAAATCTTCAGCCACTCGCACACATTCCCAAGTATGATGTAAACACGTATGATATCACCAGTTACTTAGACATAATAAAGCCAGTGTACGATGTGGTACTTCATAATGACCGCGAAAAAATCGGCATTGCAATTGTGCATATTATACAGTTGGGAGAAGCCGTTTCCCAACTTGTTGATAAGCCTACCTTTAAAGAATTTATTCACCAAATGGTGGCACAGAATACGCCAGAGTTTACCTGGAACCAGTTTCGATCCTTCGTGATCCGGACCTAGATCCACTTTTGGGTTCCCCCGTCGCCCCCAAAATAATAAAAGTCGACGAGATCAATTATGAAGAGGATATAAATGTGACCCTCATACAACTCTACAGATACGTGAGGACCACGTATAGCTATGAAGATTACGACCAACAAAATGAACTCTTATTCACCGCATTGTTAAACATCCTCCCCCCCCACATCACCGCCCATCTCGACCCGTATGGCTTATTCGAAGAACATATGCTCTCCATCAGAGAAGAATGCCTACGCCGTTCGATGAATCCCCTATCCTACCTTTCAGCCCCTATCCAAGACTCCGAGCACCCTTCCAAAATGACTTCCGGTGAAAGTCCAACCCCAGTGAACTCTTCCCCCACCAAACCCTCCGCAGCCCCCCCGAACAGGCCACGTATACTAGCTATGCCTACCTATGTAGGCCTACCACAACATATTTTCCCCATGACCCCAGAAATGTTCAGCTATCCCCCACCAACAAAATTTCCATTGTGACAGTTTTCCGTCGGTAGCTTGTGACAGTTTTCAGTCAGTAGCTCCCTTCCACCCCCACACAATTCACAACCCCTAGGAAACTTCGAAACCCCACACTTGACTCGCCCTCTCATGTCAAACAAACTCACCAGTCCCAGAGAACCTCTAACCAGACCGAGACTGCCACCAAGAAAATTCCCCAAACTCGTTGTTAATGTCAAACAAACTCAGATAACCGCTAACCAGCCCGTGACTGCCATCAAGAAGATTCCCAAAATTCGTCCTGTTAACAACCCCAAATCAATAAATCAGTCCTCTACCTATAACCCCTGTTCTACACCTAACTCTCCCCCCACCAACCCTCCGCAGCCCCCCAACAAGCCCCGTATTCTAGCTATGCCTACCTATGTAGGCCTACCACAACATATTTTCCCCATGACCCCAGAAATGTTCAGCTTTCCCCCACCACACAAAATTTCCCTTGTGACAGTTTTCCGTCGGTAGCTTGTGACAGTTTCAGTCAGTAGCTCCTTCCACCCCCACACAATTCACACACCTAGAAAACCTCGAAACCCCACACTTGACCCGCCCTCTCATGTCAAACAAACTCACCAGTCCCAGATAACCTCTAACCAGACCGAGACTGCCACCAAGAAAAATTTCCCCAAACTCGTCCTGTTAACAACCCCAAATCAGTACATCACTCCTCCCTCAATAACCCATGTCCTATGCCTAATCTCTGCCCCCCACTAATCCTCCCCAAAGCCCCACATAACCTTTAACCAGACCGAGACTAACACCAAGCAAATTCCCCAAAATTCGTCCTATTAACAACCCCAAATCAATACATCAGTCCTCACCAATAACCCCTGTTCTACACCTAACTCTTCCCCCACCCACCCGCCGCGCCCCCCCACCCAAACTCGTCTCCTAACTCCCTCACCTCTAACCACCCTCTCCCTCCGACACGCGCCGGTAATCCTCCCCTCACGCGTGACGACCTAGGGACCCATCCATGTTCCCCCCCTTCCCCCAGAAATGCTCAGCTATTTCCCCACCAACAAAATTTCCCTTGTGACAGTTTTCCGTCAGTAGCTCCCTTCCACCCCCCCACAATTCACACCCCTAATAAACTTCAAAACCCCACACTTGACTCACCCCCTCATGACAGACAAACCCACCAACCCCAGATAACCTCTAAACAAAACGTCACTGCCACCGACACACCCCACCAATGTGATCCCCCACACGCGCCGTTAATCCCCCCCTCACGCGTGACCCCCACCAAAGTGGTTCCCCCCCCTCATGCGTACCAAACACGGCTCACCAGTCGGTCCCCCACCATCATGAGCCCAGCTAAACTTTCAACCTGTCCCCTCTTCACCGTTTTACCGCCACCCGCCCCAAATTCCCCCCCCCAAAGATCACCGCTCGACAAAATACCACTCCTATCCAATCCAACCACAAAACTTTTCACCTTGGCTAAAACCCAAAATCCTCTCGCTACGCCCCAAACAACATAATCAAACTCTCAACTTAACCCACTCTTCGAAATCCCATCCATGTCTCTCCC
>CM064513.1:85438661-85527339 GCA_032716605.1 Paralithodes platypus | reverse complement strand
GTTTGAGGCGAGATTTGTCTAGGCGGAATTTAAATGAATACAACGGTGCTGCAGTCTATAACGTTCTCGGGGCAAGCCCATTCCACAAGTTTGACAACTCGATTGAAGAAGAAAATTCTTAGATTCGTGTGAGTTAAAATGACTTTACCAATAATTTTTGCAACCGTTTCCCCGCGTGTAATTAGATTGGTCCGATACGTGAAGTACTTACTACAGTTCATATTGTCGATGCCTTTGATGAGTTTTTGAACACTTGAATTAAGTCACCTCTTTTAAATCTGCGCTGGGTTAAAGGAAAATAGATTTAATTCTCTTAAGACGCTCTTCGTACCAACATGGTTTGTTCTTTAGGCTAGGTATCATGTTTGTAACTCTACGTTGAACTCGTTCTAGCTTGTTTATGTCTTGGTAATAAGGGCACCAGGATTGAACGCAGTATTCCAGAAGAGGGCGGACTAAGGAATTGTAAAGGGTTGGGATTACGTCTTTGGATTTATGCTCCAATGATCTGCCTATAAAGCCAATTATTTTGTTTGCCTTCTTAACAACTTCTGAACATTGTTGACTCGGTTTTAGGTTACTCGATATTGTTACTCCCAGATCGGTTTCTCTGTTTACATTCTTAAGCTGAGTGCCATTCATCGAATAGTTTGCTTTCTCATTTAGGTATCCGATATGTAGTACTTTACATTTATCCGCATTGAAACTCATTTGCCAAATTTGGGCCCAATGTGATAATTTATCTAGATTGTGTTGCATATCGTCAACTTGAACTTTTGAGAGTACGCTATTTGCAATTTTTGTATCGTCAGCAAATTTTGAGATTGTACAGGTGAGACCCTCATCTATGTCGTTGATGTAAATTAGAAAGATAATTGGTCCTAGTACCGATCCCTGGGGTACCCCGCTACTTACATTGGTCCATTTAGATGTCTTACCGTTTATGACTACTCTTTGCTTTCTGTCGCTGAGCCAATTTTCTATCCATTTCAACACCACCGTCTTGTATTCCATGCGCTTTTTAGTTTTAGCAGTAAACGTTTGTGGGGAACTTTGTCAAAGGCCTTTTGAAAATCAAGGTATATAATATCTACAGCTTTACTCTCATCGTAGAGGGTTAGGAAATCGTGGAAGAAGTCTAAGAGGTTTGTTAAACAGGAACGTTTTTTACGAAAGCCGTGTTGAGTAGCTTTAAGTATGTTATTTTCCTCTAAGTGATTTACGAGTCTGTCTCTTATGACCGTTTCTAGCATTTTACATACAACTGAGGTTAAGCTAATTGGACGATAGTTACTGGGTAGGGATTTGCTGCCTTTTTTGAATATCGGTGTTACGTTGGCTATCTTCCACTGATCAGGCATAGTTCCAGACTGCAAGGATTTATTGAATAGTAATGTCAGTGGTTGGAAGAGCTCATCCTTAGCTTCCTTTAGAACTCTAGGCGAGATTGTATCAGGTCCAGGCGTTTTATTTACCTTGAGTTTATCTAAACAATTCAATACTTCTCTCTCTGTAACGGTGATATTGCTTAGAACATCTGAATTATCAATCTGAATCGGCGATGGTGTAGGGATATCACTGAGGTCTTCTGTTGTAAAAACTGATGCAAAGAAGGTATTGAGGGCATTACTCATTTGTACTTCGTCTTTGGTGTATTCTCCATTTTCATCGACTAACGGTCCAACAGTTGAAGTAACTACTTTTTTTCTTTCTGATATAACTATAGAATTCTTTCGGGTTTGTTTTACTTTGATTCGCAATATGTAACTCTAGGGTCTTTTTACTTTGCTTTATTAACTTTTTGGCTTTGCGTCGTAGCTCTACAAATTTCACCCGTTCTTCGTCATTTTGTGAGGATTTTAATCTATCATTAGCAATTTTTTTAGCAAGCAGGCAGTTTGAAATATCTTTATTCCACCATTTGGGCTTATTATTATGGCCTGGACGCCGTATTTTCGATGGTATGCAGTCTTGCACTGCTTTTAGGTAATTGGTTTCGGAATAACTTCCAAGATTTATTTATGTCGTTATTGTTAATTAAAAAAGCTCCAGTCAGTTTCTTTAAACATAGCTCTAAGTTTATGATAGTTTGCTTTCTTGAAATTAGGGACTTTTTCGATGCTACCTATTTGGTTCGTTACTAGTAAAGTTTAAAGTGAAAGTTATCGTACGATGGTCGCTGTTACTGAATTCATCACCAACATTCAAATTCTCTATTAATTCTTCTTTTGTTGCAAGTACAATGTCAAGAACGTTATTACCACGGGTCGGTGTTCGAACAAATTGATAAAGCGAACTCTCTTGCAAGTTCGTATACAAGTCATGTCCGGAGTGTGAAGTAAGAGTATCGCCCCACTTGGTCACAGGTAAATTAAAGTCGCCAAAAAATACGGTTTCTTGTGAGTTAATTACATCTGCAATTTGTTCATAAATTTCTCGGTCAGTTTGCACTGATTGAGCTTGAGGTCTGTATATTAATGCAAGTATTAGTTTTGTATCTTTATTATTCTTTATTAGCACAAAAGATGTGTCGACGTTCACAATTTGAGGTTTTGACAAGAGGGTCGGGTTAAGACTTTCTTTGATATAAAATAAAACGCCACCTCCATTTCTATTTATTCGGCTTTTCTCAAACATTACATAACCGGGAAGTGAATACTCTGCTAAAAAGTCTCTATCTACTGTATTGAGCCAAGATTCTGTTATACCAATCACATCATAATTTTCAGTAAACACTAGTTCCTCTAAATCTGAAAATTTATTACGTATGCTACGAGCGTTTGCATAGAAAACCTTTAAAGTTGCGGTTTTAGAACTCACAGAACGTTCTTTAATCAAATTTTTGGTTCTGATCGGATCTACATTTACATTCATGGCTGACATCGGTCCTCGGTCGTTATCCCTGGCGGTTTTGAATTTGTGTCGTGTTGGTGAAGCTTTATCCAAATTCGCGGTTCTTGACAGATTAGCATTTAATTCCTTCGCAGGTTGCCGCCCTCGCTGTCTTCGGTCCTCCTTTCTGGTTGTCCTGTGCTGAGTCGATTTCTTCTCCGAAAAACCTTCACCGCATCGTTGAGAAGACGCCCAAAACATGCTGCTCCCACCTGGTTCAGATGAACTCCATCGTCCGAAAACAAATAGTCATCGTAGTACAAATTGTCCCAGGTGTCGACGAATCCCACGTTTTCCTTCCTGCAGAGGTTTGCTAGACAACGATTTGTGCTGGTGGCTATGTTGTAAAATCGGCTCTCTACATCAAGCCGGGGGACGATTCCTGAGACGATGATCCTTGATGACTTCTCCTTAAACGACTTGATCAGCTGCTGGTACTTTAAAAGCAAATCTTCCGACCTGGTTTGCTGTACATCGTTGGATCCAACGTGGATGACGTACATTGTATTAGCAGGGGCCAGCTTAGATACTTCGTCAACTGCAGCAACTACATCGTCCACACCACCACCAGGGATACAAAAACGCTTCCTGGTCTTAGGTGCTCTGGCGCAAAGCTCTGTGAGCTGACCACGTATCATCGAGTCTCCCACGAGCCGGACTTCTTCTATTTCCGCTTCTATTTCGTCATCTGAGTCTGCGAGTATCTGGAAGCGGTTTTGACACTCGGTAATCGGTATGGGTTTCCTGGTCTTGGGGCAAACGTTGTTCCTAACAACACGGAAGTTGTCTTGAGGGGGAAGAGAGTTACTATTTGTTTCTTGAGTATCGGAACCATCTGATGAAATGGCTACTGCAGGCGTTGAATTGTTGGCAGTTGACGTTGGGGCGTTGGTGGCTGCTGGAGTTGCGGTGACATGGTGAGGACGTTGATCTTGTTGTAGGCTTCATCTCATTTCACTGTCAAATTCTCTTGTTGCTGGCAGAGATGGCAGACTTGAAGATAGACAGTAACAAACATAATAATAAGTAAATAATATTACAAAATAAGGGTCATAATTGTCAACAAAATCTGATTGAAAAGTCGGCCCTCTCAATGTAACGTCAAATAATACATATTTTGGCCTTTTTCGTTTGCCCTTATTTTTTATTACTTTCATGTGTTTTGGGATGGTTATTTATATGCTGATTTGGTTCATAGGGTGCATATGTATGTTCATAGTGAGTTTTAGGCATATTCATTGAGAAGTACTTGATTTATGATTTTATTTCCCAGGATTTTTGCCCCCAGAAAGTCGACCCTCTCAAAGTTCAATCAACATAACGTTATAGTATCGCTATCTATTAGTTCCTATTCCAATTTGTGAGCGTTACATGTCTTCTAGTATTTTTTTTATAATTGTATGTAATAAAAGTGATTCCACATGTTGTACAACTATTTATTGTGTTCTGTCATATTTTCTTCCAGAGAATACTTTGGCATGGATGAAGCGGGACAGAGAGAACACCGTAAACAGCAAAATGAGGCCGATATGTTGCCAATGGAGGATGCGCGTAGCCTGGAAACTAATGATGCTATTGAAATTCCCATAAACAATGCTGCATCAATAATCCACGATGGCCGTGCACCAGCAAACCAACACATGAAGAAAGAATAGGTCAACCTGAGAGATGCACTGATTGTGAGACTGTCCGTTCGCTGCCTACGAAGAAATAAGGAGTTTACTGAATTTACAACCAGTGCCTACGAGGGAAGCACAACCGGCGTCGAAGATGATAGAGTAGCACGACACAAAACGGGGGCCAAAGACCCCTGCATCTTCTACTTAGGCAATACAGAGGCAGCTGCTCTTGAGGCGTACATGAAATATTATCGCCCAGTAGTTGCCACATGTGTAAAGCCAAAATGTAAGATGTTTGTGAATCGGGAGGGCAACAACACCGACGGCCAATGTTGCTCTCACCTCTCAGTAGAAAATGTAGGGAAAATAATTGCCAAGATGGGATTAAGGGCAGGTATTGTTGGGGAGTGGGCAGCCGGAAGCTACGACATGAACAGATCACAGCTGCCCTCAGAGATGAGGATATACACCTGCCAACAGACAAGCCCTTGCAACCTTGGCCTGCCACAGCATAACATCCAGAAAAAAAACTACGACTTCACCAATCACAGGACTACTGCAGAACGAGTTGTAAACATTCGAAAGGATCTACGTTGTGATGCAGCATCAGGGTAGGTGTTGATGAGGCATACAAGAAAGTTACAATTTTATTATTTTTATTTGGCAAAATGTACAAATCTATATATGTCTATTGCCTGACGCCGCAATCCCCGAAAGGGTGGCCACCCACGAACCGCCCCCACGCACCTCTATCCCCAGTCAGTCGATGCCCCTCCCCCCAACCAGCACCGCCTTCGTTCATATACTTCCTCACTCCATCCTTCCACCTAGCTCTCGTACACCCTCTTAGTCATTCTCTTGCTTTCTGACAACAATTGCGACAACGAAGCTGAACATGACGACATAGAGGATGAGCTTATAGATATAGAGCCCACCCACATTGTCGCTCCGTCGCCACCCACGCCAACCCTGTGGTGCCGGCGCCAGACACAGATGCCCCCACACCTCCTCGTGCTAGCACTTCGTCTTCACCACGTACCACCAGGAGTACTTTGGCGTCATTACGACGTGACTTCTCTTTTAGGGGCAGGGAGGAGCGACAGGAAAGGGAGGTAGTCACGGCTGCCATACAACCCTTCACCCACCCAAAGAATGCAGGACTACCACGGCAACGTAGAAGGCCTCCCTCCAATTACGACAGTACCGACGATGAAGAGAGTGTGGATGACCTGCCACCCTCCACACCTGCATGTATCGGTGGACCGCACGCACCTGCCCGTCCTGTCACATCTTCTGCACCTGCCACACCTGCCGCAACTCTCAGGGGCACTACCCAATCACCTGACAAAGCTGCAAGAAGTCTGTGAGTGTGTGGTCATCACCAGCTCTAGACCTGCATGGTATGCAACTCTTGAAGGTAAGAAACTACATATTTTGTATTCATTTTTATTGGGTTGCTAAGTATCAAGGTAAATTAATATTACAAAATAAGGGTAATAATTGTCAACAAAATCTCATTGAAAAGTCGGCCCTCAAACTCCCATTCATTATCACTTATCGGAACTGTATCATCCGCAAACAGCAGTATAGGTAGCTTCCACTCAATTCCCTCCCTTGACATTATTTCTTTCAAGACTCCATCCATATATACAGTAAACAATCACGGGGCCATCACACACCCCTGTTTCAAACCAACATTCAGGTCAAAGAACTCGCTCTGCTCACTCTCCACACGTACTGCCGCCTTTGCAACCTCGTACATGCTCTTCACTGCTTTCAGCCACTTGCCATCTACTCCGTATATGCTAAGTACTTTCCACAAACCTTCTCTATCCACTGTGTCATACGCCTTCTCCAAGTCCATAAAAGCAACATACACCTTTTGTTTCTTCGCCAGATATTTCTCCACTACACAATTCAGGGTAAAAATCTGATCTACACATCCTCCTCCCTTCCGAAAACCTCCCTGCTCGTTGCCTATCCATTTCTCCGTTCTGACTCTCACTCTTTCAATCACAACCCTACTGTATACCTTCCCTACTACGCTTAGAAGACATATTCCTCGGCGGTACTTTGCCCTTATATGGGGGGACTGTTATGCCAGTCTTCCTGTCATCGGGTGCACTCCCCTTCTCCCATGCTCGTTTGCACAAAACTTAAATTTACATGTTGTTCCCGGTCAGGCGCAAAAGGTATTTACAGGCCTAGATGAAAATAGATCGATTTTTGTTGTATTTAGTGATATCGAGTCTGAGATCGCCGCTCGAAAGGTCACAGATGACAGAGGTAAAATCGATATATTTCGCTCTAAATTTGATAAGGGTAGAACTCCAGCCGGTAATTTATTAGCTTGTGACGAGTTGCTAGAATGCACGACTTATCAAACCTTCAAAGACGAATTTTTGGAGAAATTTGCACGAAACTCAAGAGGTGAATTTGCTCTGATTCATGATTTTGCTAACTCAATCCAACATATAAATAAGGGCAAATCTGTTGATACTCTATTGGCATTCACAAAGAGAATTAACTAATACGCATGTGAAAGAATTATTGGAACAAGATGTAATACAGCCATCTCTGTCTTTATGGCGTAGTCCCCTATTTTTGGTTCCTAAGAAAAATAAGGGCGAATATAGAGTTGTCGTAGATTACAGGAAACTTAATTCTCTCACAGAAACTGAACATTTTCATATGCCTGCAATCCCTGAAATCTTAAATTCGTTAGGTACTGATAATAAAGTGTTTAGTAGTATGGATTTGTCGAGTGGTTTCCATCAGATTAATTTAGATGAAGATTCCCGTCAATACACCGCATTTAATTCCCCCTCTGGAACATATGAGTTCAAACGCTTACCACAGGGCCTTAAAAATTCACCGGCAGTATTTCAACGTCTCATGTCTAATATATTGGCAGGATTATTAGGTGATAACGTTTATGTATATATAGACGATATAAATTGGAGTTATGAACAAGAGCAAAGTTTTAATAAATTAAAGAATAACTTAACCACGAGACCAACACTTGCCTTCCATCACATATTTCTTCATTCGTGCATCGACACATTCATAATCAATCAATGACTTTCTTTCCACCACTGTCTTATCCTTCTTGAATTTGAAAATAATGTTTGTTTTTTGTTTGTGTATTTAGGGAATTATTGTGTACTAATAAATAAATCATGCTACAATTAACTTTATATATGCATTAAAAACAAATTATGTATATTTTTTTGCCCACACTTTTCAGGTGACAGTCAACTAATGTACCCTTGGATGATGGGACTCGGTCAGTTCCAAGACTGTGGATCTCGGTCATGGATGAGCAAGGGCCTTCTTCGCCAGTTACACTAACCATCATAAAAGTGCAGGATCACAATCGAATATTGAGGTGAACCAAGCAGCCCAATCAGTGAAGCATCGACAAGTTCCATCGTCAAGAAGAAGTTAAAAATTGATAGGTCATGTATCTAAGTAACATTTAAAAAATGCAATCTATCTATCTTTAGGCTGACGCTGCGATCCCCGAAGGGGTGGCCACTTCCATACTGACCACCCTATTTCTTGTTACTGCTTTCAGCATTCCTATAACCCTCTTCCCCTGTTTTACCCTCTTCCGTACTTCTTCATCCCATCTTTACTCAACACACTGCCCAGATACTTAAAAGAGTTGACGATCTCCATAGCCTGACCGTTCAGCTTCACCTCACACTCTGTGACTTCACCCCTTTGGAAGACCATAACCTTGCTCTTCCCCGCAATTACCTTCAAATTCCATTTTTCGCACACTGTTCCAAACTCACTTACCGAACCCTGCAACTCCCATTCATTATCACTCATCAGAACTGTATCATCCGCAATCAGCAGTATAGGTAGCTTCCACTCAATTCCCTCCCTTTTCAGCGATACACCAACATCCACTGCTCTTGATATTATTTCTTTCATGACTCCATCCACATATACAGTGAACAACCACGGGGACATCACACAGCTCTGTTTCAAACCAACATTCAGGTCAAAGAACTCGCTCTGGTCACTCTCCACACCTACTTCCGCCTTTGCACTTTCATACATGCTTTTCACTGCTTTCATCAACTTGCCATCTACTCCGTCTAATCTAAGTACTTTCCACAAACCTTCTCTATCCACTCTGTCATAGGCCTTCTCCAAGTCCATAAAGGCAACATACACCTTTTGTTTCTTCTCCACAACACAATTCAGGGTAAAAATCTGATCTACACATCCTCTTCCCTTCCTGAAACCTCCCTGCTCGTCGCCTATCCATTTCTCCGTTCGCACTCTCACTCTCTCAATCACTACCCTTCTGTATTCCTTACTTTTAATTTTTTTAATTTTGAAGAGACAATGAACGGAGGAAGGAAAAACACAGATAAAACAAAAAGGTCCATGTGCCTAAAGGCATCCTCTATTCATAAAATGTTTGTAACAACTGGATTTAAACATTTGTAGATTGTAAGTTTGTGGAAAGCAATTCTAGGGAAGTGAATTCCAAAGAGTAGCAGTTCTAGGGATAAATGAATTTTGATAAGCAGAAGTTCTGCATTGTGGAGGAGAAAGTGTAAATTCATGGGCGCTCTCAGCTGCCCTAGTTCTACGGGGAAAGATGTGGAGAGGCGGCACAATTGAAGCAAGTTCCTCGGAACAATTGCTGTGAAAATATCTGTAGAATAATGCAAGGGATGCAACGTTTCTTCGTATGGATAATGTAGGAAGGTCCTGTGTGATTGCAGGGTTATTGATTAATCTAATAGCTTTATTTTGAATTTTGTCCAACTGCCTCAATGCAACCACTCCACTTCCACTCCACAGAGGTGAACAGTAATCCATCTGAGAACGCAACTGTTATATATTACGGCCAACTGCTCGTCAGTGAAGAATTCTCGAACTCTGTACAGGAGTCCCAGTTTTTTAGAGGCATTCTTAGCAATGCTTCTAACATAATGTGTCCAGCTCAAGTTAGTAGTTAATGTTACACCGAGAATGTCAATACTAGGGGAAGTGGGAATATTTACTTCATTAAAAAATATATGGGAGTCAGTGAGATTCTGTCGGTTAGAAAATTGAATGTACTTGGTTTTCTGTGCATTAAAGGAAACTAGATTCTTTTGTCCCCATTCATTAATTCTAGAAAGGTCCTGGTTCAGAGAAATTGCAGTGTTTATTTTTTAATTTATAAGATCGGGTTGGGTAAAAGAATTGGTAAATGTGAAGGAACTGTGGAGTGTTGAGTCATCTGCGTAGGAATGTATTGGATTATGAGTGGTAGATATGAGATCATTGATATGAATGAGGAACAGAGTTGGGGCCAAAACTGATCCCTGGGGAACACCAGCATGTATTGAGTGAAATTGAGAATAAAGGCCATCTACCATTACACATATTTTTCTGTTATGAAGATAAGAAGAAATTAGTGGAACTAATGATGCAAGGCCGTAGTGTGACATCTTCGACAATAAGGATTGATGCCAGACTCTATCAAATGCCTTTGATATATCCAGTGCTATTGTATGTGTTTCACCATGTTGGTCTGTAGCTTGGTTGATTTGATGCGTAAGAAGGCAAAGAATGTCTGCAGTTGATCGACATCGTCTAAAACCATATTGCCTATCACTGAATAATTTATTATTCTCAGGATGCTTAATTATGTGATTATTTAATATAATTTCAAAGACTTTACCAAGAGTGGAAGTTATAGCTATTGGTCTGTACTTTGATGGATCTGAAGAGGCACCTTTTTTAGGAACTGGATGGATGTATGTTTCTTTCCAGGGCACTGGGAAGCATGAGGTATGAGTACACAGACGGACAAATTTTGCCAATACAGGAGCGCTCGCTCCTGTATTGGCAAGGAGCAATTCTTAAGTACTATTGGAGGAATTTCATCTGGACCAGGAGCCTTATCTACTGAGAGATTCTGCAAAATAGTTTTGACATGTCTGGTGTGGATCTTAAGTGAGGGAATTTCAGGCGAATTAAAATTAAGTACAGGGACATCTTGATTTATTTCATCTAAGGTTGAGTTGGTGGAGAAAATATCCGCAAGAAGGTTAGCTTTACCTCGTGGGTCACTTACAAGATTGCCAGTCAGAGATTTTAATGGTGGAATGGATGAAGCAGTAGTGAAGTTGGATTTGAATGAGTTAAGAGTAGACCAAAATATTTTGTTATCATTTGGATTATTTAGAGGTTTATTTGCCTGCTTGTGGAGAAAGTTTGATTTAGTTAGGTTTAACACAGTTTTGGCATGATTTCTGATGTTTCTAAAGTAATTAAAGGCTTCATGTGTTTTTGATTTTGTGTATGCATTGTAGGCTATTGCTTTTTGTTCAGTTACTCTAGCACAATTATGGTCAAACCATTTAGGTGAATTAGATCTTTTATTGTACTTTTGATGAGGAATAAAAGTTTCCATTCCAATGTTTACAAAATCTTGTATGTGGCTCAAGGTTCATTAGAAAAGAAAGTGGTCCAGGGAATATCAATAAAGAAACCTTGAAGACCATCCCAGTCTGCCCTTTCGTAATGCCATTTAGTCACCAAAACAGGTTCAGAGTGGGAAGGTGTGGTAGGTGATGGACAGGTGGCCTGTATCAGACAGTGATCAGAAGATCCAAGCGGGGACCTCACTGTAACATCATAATTTTCTGAATTGGTTGTTAAAAATAAGTCCAGTGGGTGGGAATTATGATTAGGATTATCTGGTACACGGGTAGGTTGGTTGACTAGTTGAGTGAGATTAAATGAGTCTGCAAATAGCTCACATTCAAGACCAGCATCATCAGTCCTGGCTGAATGAGTGAGCCATTTAACATTATGGACATTAAAGTCACCCAACAGAGTGATTTCAGAAGAAGCATTGAAGTTGAGGACACTGAGTTGTGAGGACAGAGAATCAAAAAGACTTTGCTCTGGAAGAGTATTTGGGGAACGGTAGATGCAACATATGTATTTAAATTTACCAGCCGAAATTAATTTGTATATAGAAATAATCAAAATAGGGACAATTGAAACTAGTAATCTCCTCCAGGGCAATTTCAGATTTTGCGAAGCAACATACACCTCCTTTAGGTCTGAAATTTTGGAGCAGTTGATAACCTGGAAAATTAAATCTAGACGTGTCAGATGTGGATGTTACTTGAGTCTCTGTCAAAAAAAAAGAGAGTAGGGGATTCTGCTTGAAGAAATTGGTGTACATAATTGATCTTAGAGTGAATTCCCCTTATATTGCTAAAGAAAAAGCTGCACCACGAGCAGCTTTGGGACGTTGCAATGCTCTTGACACAGTCGCATGATGACGACCGGGAGGGCCCTGTGTCAATGACCCAACCCTGCCGGGGGTGGATATCCGAGGGACCACCAGGTTTGCTCTTTACAATTGTACTGCCATATTTATTAGGTAAAGGTGCAGTGATGATTCTGTTTCATAAGTTTATCGAAAGTGTTACTTAAAGTTTAAACCAAAGCCAGTTTTAATGATTGGAAGCTCGAACAAAACAGTGACCCCCCCCCCCCCCCCCCTCTCTCTCTCTCTAGCCCCTTTCCCTCCCCTGCGTCGTTACATACAAGAAATAATCAAATGCTCTTGACACAGTCGCATGATGACGACCGGGAGGGCCCTGTGTCAATGACCCAACCCTGCCGGGGGTGGATATCCGAGGGACCACCAGGTTTGCTCTTAACAATTGTACTGCCATATTTATTAGGTAAAGGTGCAGTGATGATTCTGTTTCATAAGTTTATCGAAAGTGTTACTTAAAGTTTAAACCAAAGCCAGTTTTAATGATTGGAAGCTCGAACAAAACAGTGACCCCCCCCCCCCCTCTCTCTCTCTCTCTAGCCCCTTTCCCTCCCCTGCGTCGTTACATACAAGAAAGTCGAGTAAAATATTCTTATAGATATGAATACCAAGGACGTTTGCAGTATCTGTAGGGACAGAGTGAGAGACAAACATGGCACAAAATGCCAAATATGCAAAGACAAGTTTCATTGGTGCTGCATAGGACTTTCACCACCGATAAACATGGCTTATAATAATAAGGGGAAGAACTTCCATTTTTGCAACAGCTGTGCCGAGTTCACAATGCAAATCATCCAGACTGTGGAAAAAACAGAGGTACAAGATAGACCTAAATATAGCCAAGAGGCGGTGTTATTCCAACAAAATTGGGGAAACACACCAAGAATTTCCCCTCATACATCCCTGACCACAACCGTATCGAATTCAAGTACTCCTATTTCGTCTCACCCAAAACAACCAACACCTCCCTCTGAACAAACACCACACACAACTCCTCCCACACAAAAACTCTCATCAGCCCCCTCCCTACCACCTTGAAACACCGCGACGTCACCAAATACCACACCGCCGCCGCCTCCCCACATGACCCGCCCCCCTCCACACCTCTGCCATCTGCCTACTTACGCCCGGCAGATCATGACACCCAGCCCCCCTCTACACCACCTCATAACACCAAACCATCCCTAAACCACACCACTATTTCCCCCAACTACCAGACCTCCCCCTCCCAGACCCAACTAGCCCCGCAGCATAGCTCACCACCTGCCCACCTACAACCGACACGTAACTCCACCCCCTGCAGGCCTCACCCACCCATACACCAAGCCCACTATCAACCACAACCACACTTAGCTCACCACATAACCCCTTGCAGCCCCAGCCACACCTACTGGGGTTGTCTACACCAGTGTGCAGATATTATCTGGAAAGAAGGTGCTACTTTGGTCAAAAGGGCCAATATAATGGGAAGTCATGTAGATTTGCTCATCCCAAAATTTGCAACAACATAACCAGTCATGGAAAATGTAGATTTGGTGAAACCTGCAAATACCACCACCCATCCCTTTGCAAGACATCACTTGAGAACAAGACCTGCTACAATATGAAATGCCCAGCTTTTCATATTAAAGGGACATGGAGATATGCTAGACCTAACACGAATGATAGCCCAAAAAACTCTCTAGCTATGCGAGGACGAGACAGAGGAAAAAGGCAAGGAGGGAAAGGGCAGACGAAGATGAAGAGACTGAGGGAGATGGAAGAGCACATAGAACACATCGAGCACCTCCTGGCCTCCCAAGAGTGGCAAATACATCCCGAAGACTATTAGGTACACATAGTACTCCAAACAATCTCTCCCCAATCTTGTTTGCAAATATCCAAGGCCTAAAAAATAGAACCACGAACAAAGTACCATTTATTAGGGGCCTGCTAGAAGAAGGAAACGCTATATTTGCGGCTCTCACAGAAACTCACATTAAAGATCAGGAAGAGAGTGAGGTATGGATTCCTGGTTACAACCTACATAGGGCGGACAGAACGCATAGATCACATGGAGGTGTAGCCTAGTACATCCATGACTCACTGATATGTACTGAATTCCTAAATAACAGTAATGAAGTGGTGGAAATACTTGGAGTTAAAATAGAATCCCTAAATTTAGCAGTTATTGTTACATACAGGCCTCCAGACTCATCCCGAGAAGAATTCAAAACCCAGCTCAACAAAATAAAATCAGAAGTGGAAACCCTGGGGAACCCAACACCAAATATTATATGGCTAGGAGACTTTAACCTACCAAACATTAAATGGAGACAACTAGAAAACCAGTTAGTGGCAAATAACACCGGAGAAGCAAATACGAGAGAGCTTTTTGAACTTTGTGATTTTTTTAGTCTTACCCAACATATTGCTGAACCCACACGGGAAAACAATATCTTAGACCTGGTCTTCACTAACAACGACTCTCTAGTACACAGGATTAACATATCGGACACAACATACTCTGATCATAAATTAATTGAGATCAAAACAACCTTAGAAAGTGTACAGACAACCTCAGAATCGAGAACAAAAACCGGCCCCTTCAGTAAATTTAACTTCAATAACAAAAACATTAGGTGGGAAGAGGTAAATCAATAAATGGAGGAAATAGACTGGGAAGATTTAATGAATAACCTGACACCAGCAGAATGTCTAGTCTTAATAACAGAAACCATGACCCAAATCTGTAGCCACCATATACTTGCAAGACAAACAAAACGGAGAAGCAAACAAGATCGGGAAAGGAGGAGGCTGTACAGAAGAAGAAAATTACTCGCACAAAGACGCACACATCAAAATCTACAGGATAGGCAAAAGGCCGAAATAGATAGAGAAATTGTGGAAATTGAACAAAGGCTAAGAATATCATATGAACTACAACATATGGAAGAGGAGAGGAAAGCTATTGCAGGTATAAAGGAAAATTCCAAATACTTCTTTTCATACGCCAAACAAAAGGCTAAAACAACATCAAACATTGGCCCACTGAGCAAAGGGGACGGCTCTTTCACAGGGGACAAAAAGGAAATGAGCGAACTCTTAATTAAGCAGGCAGTATGAAATGGCATTCAATGAGCCTGATGAAACAAAAGTCATCAGAGACCAAAATATATTTTTCATGGAAACCTCCCCCACGGAAACCCCTCAGAAGCTGGATATTGATTTCGGTCCAACAGACATAGAAGAGGCCATTTCCAACATGCCATCCCACTCGGCACCAGGCCCGGACTCATGGAATTCGATCCTAATGAAGAAATGTAAGGAAAACCTCTCAAAACCCCTGGCTATAATGTGGAGAAGGAGTCTAGACACTGGTGACATACCAGATAGCTTGAAAAACGCAATAATTGCCCCACTGCATAAAGGAGGGGGTAAAGCACTACCAAAAAACTACCGTCCGGTAGCTCTAACCTCTCACATCATTAAAGTTTTCGAACGAGTCCTGCGAAGAAAAAATTCAACATTCATGGAGACAAATGAACTACACAACACCGGCCAACATGGGTTCAGAGCGGGAAGATCATGTCTCTCACAACTTTTGGAACACTATGACAAAATTCTTAAAGCGCTAGAAGAAAAGAAAAACGTGGATGTCATTTACACCGATTTTGCTAAGGCATTTGATAAATGTGACCATGGTATAATAGCCCACAAACTGAAAGCAAAAGGTATAACTGGGAAAATCGGACGGTGGATATACAATTTCCTCGTAAACCGAAAACAATCAGTAGCAGTAAACCAAGTCACATCTGAGCCTTCGGATGTCAAAAGCTCAGTGCCCCAAGGAACAGTGCTAGCGCCCCTTCTGTTCCTCATACTAATTTGCGACATAGATACCAACACCAGACACAGTACGGTGTCGTCTTTTGCTGATGACACAAAATTAAGCAAGATAGTAAACACACAAGAAGACACGGGCCGACTGCAGGAAGACATGAATGTAGTGTTCCAGTGGACCAGGGAAAACAACATGCAATTCAATGAGGAATAATTCCAATTAATACGGTACGGAGATAATAATGGTGTTAAAGAAATTACAAATTACTTAACAGAATCTAACCACAAAATAGAACGGAAAGACAGTGTGAAAGACCTTGGGGTATTAATGTCTGAAAATATGGGTTTCAAAGTACATAACCAGGTCAAAGTGGCGGCTGCGAAACGTCTAACGGGTTGGATTCTGCGTACTCTTAAAACACGAGGTGAAGTACCTATGATAACGCTCTTCAAATCTCTAGTGCTACCGCGGCTTGAATATTGTAGCGTATTAACATCCCCATACAAAGCAGGTGAAATAAATTACGTAGAGAGTGTACAAAGAAATTTCACTTCGCATATAAGTTTGATAAAACAGCTACACTATTGGGAGCGTTTAAGAGCACTGAATCTGTACTCACTGGAACGTAGAAGAGAACGTTACCTAATAATATACACGTGGAAAATCGCAGAGGGTTTAGTACCAAACCTACATACTCCGATAGTCATGAAATTCAGTGATAGGAGAGGCTGGGAATGCGAAATCCCCCGGATGAATAACAGGGGTGCTATGGGCTCTCTGAGAGAGGGCTGGTTATCACACAGAGGCCCACGTCTCTTCAACAAACTCCCACGGCGAGTAAGAGACATGAGGGACGTCTCGTTAGACAGCTTCAAGAGAGCCCTGGATGTCGAACTGCAAAAGGTGCCAGACGAGCCCATCCTCGCAAGGGAGCGAACTGTCGCTTCAAACAGTCTACTGCACCAAATCACCACCCAAAACAAGGGGCGTCGCGCTCCTTGTTGCCGCTAGAAGAGTGGCGAACACATCATAAGGTATCATAAGGTAAGGTGTTACATGTATGATATGTAGTGGGAAGAGTAGTGTTTTATGGATAGAGGATAGCGATGTAGGGCAATGTCGTGAAGTTGGATGTGTATGTTATATAAAGAGGGTTTTCCTGATACCCCTGATGTGTGAGGCAGGAAGATGTGTATCCAGCTACAAGGCCTGGGAGAGAAAATGGAATTCAGGCTATCCCATGAGTCTCCCGAAACCTTGGCGGTAGTACTTCCCTGGGCGGGGCTGCCTACCCCTACTACGCTTAGAAGACATATTCCTCGGTGGTTACCACATATTCCTCTTTCCCCTTTGCCCTTATATATAGGGGGACTATTATGCCAGTCTTCCAGTCATCGGGTGCACTCCCCTTCTCCCATGCTAGTTTGCACATTTTCCATACCCCTTCGATCACTATCTCACTAACGTAACTCAACATTTCCCCACACACTACTTCTGTTCCTGGGGCTTTCCCCAACTTCACTCTTGACATGGCTTCTCACACTTCTGACCTCCTGATCACCACCTCCTCCTCCCCTACTTCTCTTCTTCTCCCTCCCATACCATATCCCACAATGTTTGCTGGCTCTTCATTCCTTACATTTAGCAACTCATTGAAGTACTCCCTC
Organism: Paralithodes platypus; assembly: GCA_032716605.1. NCBI lineage: Eukaryota > Metazoa > Arthropoda > Malacostraca > Decapoda > Lithodidae > Paralithodes > Paralithodes platypus. The sequence continues at coordinate 85,510,023 of CM064513.1, read as the reverse complement.
CATCTTTCGACTCTCTCTTGCTTCTCGGCTAGCGTTCTCCCATTCTTATTTGTCACACCCTTACTGTTTCCCTTGCTACCTTCCCTAACTTGCTTGACTTCTGGTGATGGGCTGGTCTATCAGAGTGAGAGTTGAGCGTCCTCTGCCATACCCATAGCTTACTCTGATGTTCATTTTACTTAGATATTTTCTAGATCTCAAGTGACGGCGTCCCTTCCGTGGATTGACCTCTCAATCTACCAAGATTGGAAGCCAAAGCGTCACATTTTTCCCTTGCCCCTCAACTTTCTCTTCACAATTGCTGAGGGGCACAAGGCCCTGGGTGGGGCTTTGATTTCCCGGGCGTTTCCGCACCCTCCTCAGCTCCCAGCCCTTAAACACCTTGCTCATCTCCTCCACTTCCTCTATAACTTCCAGGTCGAACCCACCTAGTCGTCTTTCTACTGCTCGCCTGTACTCTTCCCTGATTTCCTCCACCTGTAACCTCTCCACCCTCCTCACCATTCCACCTTCCTCTCGCCTCCCTCCAACTCTCCTCACCCACTTCTTTTGTATCCTAACCTTAGCTACTACTACATAATGATCAGACAGACCCCCTCCAATACCCCTATACACCCTAGTAATCATTGCCGATTCAAAAAAATCCCACTATATATGATGATGGGAGGCATTTATCGGGTGTCTTCCCCCGAAAAGATACAGGGGGACGGGTTATTGATCGGAATGTAATGAAACTTTACCTAACAAGGAAGAAATCGGTTTATGGTAAATGCACAATGGCTGAAATACAACGACAGTACTAATCAAGTCGGGAGGATAACAAAAATATACAAAACAATTAAATTTGGTGTTGCAACCCAGCAAACCAAACACAAATATTAGTATTTAATGGGGTAGCGGGCAAATTGTTTGAGGTAAGGTTGGAATTTGAATGCAATAACATTTTTCACCTCTCCGACCCTATTTCAATTAATTATTTGTACATTTTGCCAAAGAAAAATAATACAAATAATAATACAATTGTACTACACGATTCTTTGTTATTGTAACTTTGCACATAGATGTATTTATTTATAGGAAAAACCACATCCTATCCAGTATTTCACTTGCCGGAGTTGAAGTCTTTATGCACAATGTTCCTTAAGTGATTGAGGCTGGGTTACATGTGTATATTTGAGTATAATATGCATGTTACATGCCCCCTGTTAAAACATTTTGTTCCACCAACATCCTAATATATAGTAAAGACGAAAATATATATTCAAATGGTTCCTTTATAAGAGATTATTTATAAGGATTAGAGTAAATAATTATTAATAATTGAAAAAGAATGAAACTAAATTCAGATAGAGTACAATAATTTCATATGACGTGTAAGTGAGTTGTATTTGTAATAGGGACATCTTATATCTATATTTCCTCTCCAATGAATCGCGGGAGCCCGGATTCGAGGAATTATTTATATAGATTCCCGGTGTAGGACAGGTTTATTTTGTTTCCAACAAATAGGATATCATAGGGCAAATTAAAGAAAAGAAAGTCAAACACTTTCTGGAGTTACGTTAATATAGGGATTCTTGCTATCTGAGTATACGTTAATATAGGGATTCTTGCTATCTGAGTATAGATTCTTCAAATTACTGTGATGTAATTCATGTGATTGAGAAACGTGAGTCGTGCATGTAATCGCCTGATAGAGAAAACGCTTTGTATCAGAGACTCAGAGTAAAGAGTAAAAGAGTTTATAACATGGGTATATATGGATACAAATAATAAATACATAGTACAGCCATAACTTGGTGTATTTTTTTCTTAATTTTTATTCTCCTCTTTTCTCCTTCGACTCGTTTTCTCCGCTGATTGACCCTGAAGGTTCAGCGATCACGTCCTTCTGCATCAAGCTTTTCAGATTTGCTCACAGCTTGTAGCAGGCACCAAGTTTGAGGGCGGTAGTAGGACAGGTCAGCTGGGAGGTGTCCAACAGTCTTCCTGTGAACATCAAATTCTTGGCAGTATGATGTGTGTAAAAAAGTGTTGGTGTCTGTAGTTAAAAGTTTGGTGTCGTGTAGTTAGCTAACAAATATCCAAGTAATATAATTAAATTTACTTTGGATGGTGTACCGGTAGTATATATTTACCTAGCTAAAATGGACAGTAATCAATTTTAGACTGTAAATAATAAAGTTCAATAAAATTATCCATATATGAATATTGGCAAACATAAAGGATTAATATTATTGAGTGTATAGGCCTACGGCTATCAGATATATTCGTTTGGCACTTATGAATATCTGCGGAGTTGCCGTTAACATTTGCGTAAGCGATCGCATGTGTCACAATTATAGCTACTTTACATCGCAATGTAAAGGGTAAGCTTTATAATTGTCGTTAAGCTACTAAACTTGTATATCTGTATGAGTTGAACATACATAGAATAATTAAACACTCGTCACGTATAACTAAATTAATTCATATAACGGATATCAAATTTTGGATCCAAGACATACATTATACACACTCATAAGTAATTGTGAGTTTGAGAGTTCCAGTTTAGAGCAAAAATAGGGAGTTAGGGAGTTAGATGCAAAAATGGTCTGAAGTTAACTTTCTGAACATCTGTGTAACCAATATTTAATCCACATCAATATTATTGAAACCTCTAGCATTGAGATTTTATTGGTGGGTCCTATTTTTATAGGAACTTATTGGTGCGTCATTTTTCACAACCTGTGTGTATGATTTTTTTTTTCATTTGGATAATTAAACACAGTTAAACACAAATGGATCCGTAGTTATAAATTCTTATACATCGCAATGTATGGTTCAGGTTTTATAATTAATTAAGTGGTGAGTTCCTAATGAATATTACCTTTGTAATATCAAAAGGGTGTACAACCGTGTAGGCCCTACACATCCAATTTCACATTTTGGGTAAATGAGAAATTGTTCATTTGATTACATGTATGAGAGGGTTAAAATTTGGTTGCCAAATACAGTTAAACACAAATGAAGGTATAATTATAATAATTGATTGGGATCAATAGTTTCAAAATTACCATCAATACACATTGAACACATGTTCACATGTTCGGTGAATGTAGTCAATTATTCAAAAACTAATCCCTTGGGTTTAGATGAATTTGAGTAATTAAAATACTGGTGTTAAATAGTTTATAAATCAAGAGTAATTTTTAAGAGTTTGAGTAAAGAGTTAGACGTGTTTCGAGTATAGAATTGACTGTAGGAATGTTAATCTAATTATATATAGCTATTCTAGCAGATGTGTAGTGAGTGTCTGTGTGTGTGAATTGGAGAAATTAGATATCCAAAACAATATGGATAGAAGAGGTTGGATTAATGTAGTATTAATTACTCAAAACACCTAGGGTGAGGTGAGGAAGGTTACATTTTAATTTCCCTCACTGCGTAGTGTCATGATTGGGCGTTGGAGTGAGTTTGGAGTACTTTGAATTCTGTCCTACGTTTGTGGTATTTAACCTGGTGTATAGAACTGTTTTCCTGGGTACTCCGTACACATTCCACATTATCTCCTTGTAAACCCCCAATGAGAACTTGATCCATGTGTGGTAGGATATTAAGTTTCACTTTTGACATAGCTTCTAAACCTAGAATGTCGGTGTTTGTTGGGAGTTTCGAAACTACATAGAAAGGCAGATTAGCTGTGTGCACTTCTGTAAATTCTACTGAAAGGGTAACCTTAGCTAAGGTTTCTAGGTGGTTTCCACTCACAGACATAATCTCGATATCTGGGTAAGATTCTTCGAGGTTCAAGTCCTTCAAGCTTTTAAATTTAGCAAGGCTTATAAGGTTTACTGGAGAGTCTGTGTCAAGGGATAGTTCTATATCATGAGTACCACACCTAGCAGGTAACATGAGTGTGTTTTCATTAACACTGTAAATTGTGACAGTTTTACGTTTGGATGTTTGACAGGATGCATGTTTTAGCTCAGGCAAAGCAAAGGCCATTTTCTCACCAACAGTAATAATTGTGGGAGTTGGTGGATGTGGGAGGAGTGGGCGTGCTAGCGCGGTGGCTATGTAGTGATATGAAAGAGAAAGTCAGCTGGTGTTGTCTGACGTTCGTTTCGTTAGGGGGATGCATGTAGGGGAGGAGGGGTATAGTGTGCGGAAGGTCAATGTAGTAAGAGGATGAGGGGGTGTGTTGCGGTATGAGATTTTGGTAGTGAGATAGCGTGTATGTGTGTGTGTTCACTTATTTTCACTGTGGTGTGTTTTTAAATTAATGATAATACATCATGAATACCTGTTGTATTTTGTTACATCAAATGAAGCATCGATATGTGCAGAGATGTGGTGTGTAGTGATGTGTCGTCGTACGTCAGGCAGGCCAGGGCGTTGCTGTGTCTGCGGGCTGTTGAAGGCGTCTTGATGTCTGGCAGGTCCTATTCACTTTGACTGGGTGTTTTCTTGTTTGCTTGTTAGATTGCAGGTAGCTTGGAGTGGTGAGTAGTGATGATGATGGGGTAGAGATGGTAGGTGGGCTGATGTAGCCTACATGAACATCACTTGTAGTGATGAAACAGGCAGATATACACAGGAACTGTCTGTAGACTTGAAGGTGACACGGGCGGATGTAGGTTGTAAACAGGAAGTGATGTGTTGAGGTAGGTAGGAAGCTGGTTGGGGCGATGAGTAGACAAGGTAGTGCTGAAGATTGGGTGAAGATTTGCTTGATTGTAGGTCGATTGTTTGAGTATTGGAGTCAGGTAGGGCCAAGTGTTAGTTATGATTCCAAGTGTATGTTCTTTTAATGCAAGGTTGCCATGTAGAAGACCATGAATCGTATGGTATTCTCGTGCAATATTACATTGAATATTATATATAAAGGGGGTAAAGATAACTCGATTGTGTTATAAATTATATTGAGTTATAGAGTACAGTTTTATACTTAGTTGTTAAGGTATTAGTATTGAGCTTAGGGTAAAAGGGGTTTGATCTAAGTCTCTTGGTGATGCTTAGCAAGTGTGGCAATATGTGGCAATAAGTGCTTAAGTGGCGTATGGCAGTGTCTAGCTGTAGCCAAGATGAGAGACGGGAGTAGCTGGGATGTGTGTTCTTCTCTGATTGAGATCCCAAGGTAGATTGAGTTCTTTGTGTCAGTGCGTATAGAAGAGTGAGCCCTTAAACTACCGTTTCCGGTATATATAAGGTGTTTTTGCTGACACACCTTTCACTAGGTTGGTCAATTGCTGATTCGAGTTGTGTATTGTTTACATACTGTGTTGTCATTTGTATTGCTTACTGTGAAAAAAGGCGAAAGTATTGAGTTATTTTGAACAAAAAGATGGAGCTTGTTGCAGGGACTTCAGGTGTAGAAAGTGGGCAGTTCGCAGATGCACCAGCGGTTGTGTTGTCTGCAGATTCCCTACTGGCACTCAGCTACCTCGATAAGCAACTGGCTGCTCAAAAACGTATTACAGTTGAAACTAAGAAGCGCAGACGACTGGAAAGAAGGCAAAATAAATTGAATGAAGTTGCCTCAAAAAGACAAGAGAGACTACACAAAAAGGATCAGAAATTACAGTTAAAGCTCGAGGCCGCCAATGTTCGTAAAAGGAAACGGCAGGCAAAGGTAGCAGCAAATGATTCTACCGTAAAACCCCAAAGAACTCAAGAATTGAGAATCCTGAAGAGCTCAAAGCAGTGCCTACCACCAATAATGAACACTTTGGGTGGCATAACCGATGAAGAAAGGATACCCCAGGCTTCTGAAGGAAATCGAGAAGCGAGACGAAAACCAACGGAAGGAACAAGGGAAGCGGGACGAAAACTTGCTGAAAGAATTTGCAATAATGATACAGGGAGCGCCACCTAGAAAAAAAGCAAAACTATTAGAATAAATACTAATAAGACAAACAGTTTTTTATTTCACCGTTTTATGTGCAAATACACCGCCGGAGGCGTCCCACCGGAGGCCAAGCCCCGGAGGGCGAAGCCCGGGCTTGTTATAATACATATATATATATAGAGATATATATCAGTCATCTTCTAGAACATTGATGGAACATAGGGTGACATAATAAGTGATTGAGGCTGGGTTACATGTGTATATTTGAGTATAATATGCATGTTACACAGGTTAGTAAGGCACGTAAGGCACTATATGAATAGCCTATTCTCTTACTAAGAAATTCAGGTTAGTAAGGCACTATAGGGAGAGCCTATTCTCTTACTAAGAACGAAGTAGCTACGGGACACCTCCGCCCTTCTGCCTCGTGTGTCCTGCCCAGATACGAGTCACAGCCATGGCCGCGCTATACGACTACGGGACACCACAGTGAGGCTGGGCTACGGGACACCACTGGTCATAGGAGCACCCTGCACCGTCTAGAGCTCCGCTTCTCCTGTGTGCTCCGCCCTTCTGCCTCGTGTGTCCTGCCCAGATACGAGTCACAACCATCGCCGCGCTATATGACTACGGGACACCACAGTGAGGCTGGGCTACGGGACACCACTGGTCATAGGAGCACCCTGCACTGTCTAGAGCTCCGCTTCTCCTGTGTGCTCCGCCCTTCTGCCTCGTGTGTCCTGCCCAGATACGAGTCACAGCCATCGCTGTGCTATACGACGCGTTATACGAAGCATGACCTAGGCTATACGACGCATTATACGAAGCATGACAGAGAGAGAGAGAGAGAGAGTTACACACTCACTCTCTCTGAGTCAAAGATTTTTTAGCTAACGTCTTGCCATAATCATCAGCAATGAGTGCGCTCACTCCGTCCTGTTAAAGAAATCGAGTTGTCAATTATTTGTCCACGGCATCTTTCACCCACAAAAATTTAGGAGAGAAACTACCTGGCCGGGCTGCTCTACCTAGAGAGAGACTACCTGGCCGGGCTGCTCCACCCAGAGAGAGCGACTACACGGCTGGGTTGCTGCGGCGTCGCCGCTGTACGGGTCCCTGTCGTGATTTTCACACACAAAGCTTTAGGCGATGTTCTGCTGTCCAACGTGAGTTGATGGAACTTGAGTTGGTGGTGAACCTTTTTTCAGGAGGGTCTAAATTGTTGTGGGTGAAAGATGTCGTCCATCTTTTTTTCGACAAAGCTACTTAAAATAATATGAGGGCGGTGTACAAATAAAAACTGTTTAGAATTTATATTTTATTATTATATCCTTTTTGGGGGTTATATATTGGTTGTTTGCTATGTAGTCACCTATATCTCCCACTTTCTTAACTTTAGGATCTCTCGATGAACTCTGTCTGGGTATGATAGAGAACGCCAAAGTTTTGGGGGATAACGAAATGTCGAGAGCTGCTCTGACCTATCTGTAGTAGCCGGCTGGCAAAGGTCGTGTCTTTCCAGTATGCCCATCCTGTGATAAATTTGCCCCTTGATCTTGTAACACATTGCGGATTCTGACATATTCTCGAGCTTTCCTGATGTGGCAAAAGACGTGAAGCAGAAGGTTAAAGAAATTGTGTTGTCAATTATTTGTCCACGACATCTTTCACCCACAAAAATTTAGGAGAGAAGAACTACCTGGCCAGGCTGCTCCACCCAGAGAGAGACTACCTGGTCGGGCTATTCCACCCAGAGAGAGCGACTATCTGGCCGGGTTGCTCTACACAGAGAGAGACTACCTGGTCAGGCTGCTCCACCTAGAGAGAGCGACTACCTGGCCGGGCTGCTCCACCTAGAGAGAGCGACTATACCTGGTCGGGCTGCTACTCCCAGAGAGAGCGACTACCTGGCTGGGCTGCTCGACCTAGAGAGAGCGACTACCTGGTCGGGCTGCTCCACCCAGAGAGAGCGACTACCTGGTCGGGCGGCTCCACCCAGAAGCTCTCTACCTGGCCGGGTTGCTGTGGCGTCGCCGCTGTACGGGTCCCTGTCGTGATTTTCACACACAAAGCTTTAGGTGATCTTCTGCTGTCCAACGTGAGTTGATGGAACTTGAGTTGGTGGCGAACCTTTTTTCAGGAGAGTCTAAATTTTTGTGGGTGAAAGATGTCGTGGACAAATTACAAGCCATCTTTTTTTCGAGAAAGCTACTTAAAATAATATATGAGGGTGGTGTACAAATAAAAAAACTTTAGAATTTATATTTTATTATTATATCCTTTTTGGGGGTTATATATTGGTTGTTTGCTATGTAGTCACCTATATCTCCCACTTTCTTAACTTTAGGATCGAGTGACCTAAATCTTACTAAAAAAAATCAGGTTAGTAAGGCACGTAAGGCACTATATGAATAGCCTATTCTCTTACTAAAGTAATTCAGGTTAGTATGGCATTATATGGATAGTAGCGTGGCCCTTATTTTCGAAAGTAAGAAATCCTAACCTCTCACCCCCTGGCTTTGTTCCAATCCTAATGAGACATATTGTGATTAAATTTCGTGACGATTGGAGCATATTTATTGGTAGTCCAGCAAAGTCTGTTTGGCTGTTTTTGTGCTGGTTGGCGGAACTTACCTGGCACGCACCAAAACCCAGACACAGCAACAAGACTCCTTCAAGACTATCTCGACACATTACATGAATGGTGCACTACAAACAGACTCAATTTAGCCCCAGCTAAATCCACTGCAACCCTCCTCACAAGCTGGACAGGAGATCACGATTACGCCCCGGGACCAAACATAAACAACACACCCCTAACACACACACACACACACACACACACACACACACACAATCCTAGGAGTAACATACGACACCCAAATGACATTCAAACAGCACACCACAAACACGAAAAAGAAACTGACACCCAGACTTAACGCCCTCAGATCACTTGCCCACACAAAATTTGGACACAACAAAGAAACCACCACCACAGTCTACAAACAATACATAAGATCAGTTATGGAATACGCAAGCCCGGCCTGGGCTTCTAACCTAGCTGAAACACATCATAAGACCTTACAGACTATTCAAAATAAAGTCTTGAAAATCATCACAGGATGCACAGCTACTACACCCACAGATCACCTACATCAAGAAACTAAAGTCCTCAAAGTCAAAGATCATCTAGACATGAGAGGCACTCAATTCCTGGCAGCAGCCTCCACGAATCAACACCACCCACTACACTACATGGCAACACACCCACAGACACCAAGAAATATCAAAACAACACCCAGCACACGCTATCACACACAAATACTGTCTTCTCTCCCTCCCTGCCCACCCCAAACCAACTTCCGGAAGCACATCCATACTCATATCACTCGCCGTTCTATCCACTCACTCATAGACAACACGCAGCTGCAAGCACGACCTCCCGAAATCCATCCTTCTGAATCCACCCTTCCTCGCGAGGACAGAGTCCACCTGGCCAGGCTGAGATGCGGACACCATCCAGCTCTTCTGAGCTATCAGAAGAGACTGGATGAATCCGTCGTCGACACCTGCCCAGGCTGTAACACAGCACCCCATACCATTAAACACATCATAGAAGACTGCATTTCACACAACCACTTACGCCAACAACACAATTTACACTTTTTGAGAGCTCTGTGGGAAAGCCCGACCGTGGCCATGACCCCCATATGGGTCTGAAAGGCCAGGATCCCCATTAGGGGGGAGCAACACATCATCAAAAAGCTGGAAGGTCTATTCCAAACCTGGAAAGACCTAAAACGCTTGAGGGATCGAAGGACACCAGGGCAGGTGAAGAAGGAGGAAGCTTTCCGGGACTCAATGGACGACCTCTTTGATATCGCTCACGCGGATGCCCTGTCTCTCATTGTCCTTCAAGAGGACAAGAATTTTTTCCTTGCTCAGCGAGAGAAGGGCCGTAGAGCCTTCATGGGGTCTGCGGACAATTCCCTGGCCTCCAAAGAACGGAGAGCTGCGGAGAAGAAAGAGGCTGAGGAAAGGCGTTGGGAGAAGGCCCGTGAAGAAATGAAGGCATCCACCTCAGCGGCCGTCTTTGCTTCTTCAAGCAGCAGTGCTGAAGGAGAGGACAGCAGCAGTGCTGAGGGAGAGGACAGCAGCCGTGCTCAGGAGGCAAAATCCTGCTCTCCACCCAAGCAGCCACGAAGAGCTACAAAAAACATAGTTTCACCATCTCTCGCAGCTGCACTGGATTGTACTCAGCTTTCCGACCGAAAAGCCACCATCGTGCTGACAGAAGCTGCAAAAAGCCTCGGCCATGACACTACGGACCTGGCCATCAACCGCACAACCATTGCCCGGTCTCGACGTCAAGCCAGGAGACGTTTCGCGGAAAACCTCAAAAAGGACTTCCAAGCGGATGTCCCCTTGACTGTCCATTGGGATGGAAAACTCCTTCAAGCCCTGACAACCAAGGAGCATGTGGATCGTCTGCTTATCTTGATATCCGGAGTAGGAGTCAGCCAGCTCCTCGGCGTCTCTAAACTCCCTTCGGGGACCGGTGAAGCGCAAGCTCAAGCTGTTTTCCATGCTTTGGAGGAGTGGGGAATGACCGAGAAAGTGGTCGCCATGTCTTTTGACACGGCCGCTGCAAACACGGGACATCGGACCGGCGCATGCGTCCTTCTGGAACAGAAGATCGGAAGCGATCTTCTTTACTTGGCCTGCCGCCACCATATCATGGAAGTCATCTTGGCTGCTGCTTTCGGAGCTGTGATGGGAGGAGGGACTTCCGGGCCCGAAGCGCTCCTATTCAAGAGGTTTCAAAGCCAGTGGGATTTAATCGACAAGGAAGCATTTCAACCTGGGACTACGGATGATGCGGTGAACGCGGCGATAACTCCAACTCATCGAGGTCCTCGGGCATATACCTCCTCGTGGAGTTCGATTCCGAGCTCCTGGTCCCATGCACCATGCACGATGGATGAGCAAGATCATTTACGCTTTCAAGGTTTGGATGTTCAAGAACCAATTCCGACTGACAAACCGTGAGGAGAAGGCTTTGAGGGATCTCTGCATCTTCGGAGCTCTTCTCTACGTCGAGGCATGGATCACCTCTCCTTCTTCAAGCTCCTAGGAGGGACTTGCACCTCATCAAGGCTCTCGTCGACTTCCCTAACCAAGAGATCAGCAAGGCTACATCAGAGAAGATTAAAAGGCACCTCTGGTACCTTGGAGAAGAAACTACAGTCCTGGCCCTTTTTGATGATGCCGTATCCGTTCGAACGAAGAAGGATATGGTCAAGGCAATGTCGGGAGAAATGGCAGAGAGAGACTATACCCGGCCGGGCTGCTCCACCTAGAGAGAGACTTCATGGTCGGGCTGCTCCACCCAGAGAGAGACTACCTGGTCGGGCTGCTCCACCTAGAGAGAGCGACTACCTGGTCGGGCTGCTCCACCTAGAGAGACCTAAAATTAATGGGAGTAACTGGCACTGTGGTGCTTCGTATAATTCGTCGTATAACTAGGTCATGCTTAGTATAATGTAAATCGGAAAATAAAATGGAATTTTTCATGTTTTTCTTTCATTTGTCCTAGTTTTTACAATTGTATCGACAAATTTAGTGTTTGTACAAATAAAAACTCTTTTGAATCAGTGCAATACCACCAAGTGTAACTACACTTTTGTATATTGCTCTGCTTCGTTCCCCTTCTACACCCTATATATCGGTGTCGACTTTACATTTGTAGTTATTTAAAAATATCGCATATTTAATTTAGTCTGCCATACAATAATCGTTTTCTCTAACAACGCAATATAGAAAACGTCATTGCAGGAGTCTGGGCTACATAATTATAAGCACTATGGACCACCCTGCAACGTCTAGAGCTCCGCTTCTCCTGTGTGCTCCGCCCTTCTGCCTTGTGTTTTTTATAAATAAAAACTGTCTAGAATTTATATTTTATTATATCCTTTTTGGGGGTTATATATTGGTTGTTTGCTATCTAGTCACCTACAGTATATCCTCCACTTTCTTAACTTTAGGATCGAGTGACCTAAATCTTACTAAAAAATTCAGGTTAGTAAGGCATATAAGGCACTATATGAATATCCTATTCTCTTACTAAGAAATTCAGGTTAGTAAGGCACTCTTATAATTACCTCTCCATCATTAGTTTTCTGCCCACAGCTAACTCAAAGACAACTGCAGAGGTACTCCTAAAAGGTAATTTTAATGTATCTGTGACACAAATACACCATTTGATAGCTTTAGTGTCAATCTGGAAAAAACCTGGCCTGCTTTAGGTCTATAGGACATTGTGAATAGAGACTTCTTAGGGAACGTTATCTTGCAACAGGCCTGTCCGAGATACTAATGTTAGGGAACATTGTGATGACTAGTACATATTTCAGTTATCTGAAGATATAGCAACTTGAGATTGTACGTAGTTTCTACAAAGGGCATTTTGCAATGGTTAACCTAAAAATATGTTTGGAATAATCATTAGAAAGTGAGGTTCTTGGTGGGGTGAGGTTAGGTTAGGTTCAAACACGTCACAGGAAGATAATATTTGTTTGGCTGTGTCAGTGTTCACCAACATAATTATACTTAGGTTAACTAAATTGAATAGGTTACTAATAAATGATATATATCACACAAATATTCTCACAAAAGTATTGGCCAAAAATCAAAACTAGCCAAGTATTTTAGTTCAATATGAGAAAATACCCTTGTATACCCAAAATAGTTATATTTAACAGAGAAATACAGTCGTGAAGGGTCAAAACATGATTTCCCATACGAATATTAAAATATTCCATTAGATGTCCATTTCCAGACATAGTGCTTTTACGACTATGCAGTTGAAAAGAACTCTGAAAGTAGCTTATACCATGTTATTTTCGTGAAGATAAGAGTATAAACAGTACCGGAATAAAGCCAGCCAAAATCACCCATGACAAATGTGCTGTCCCAGTTCCGGAGTGGATAAGTCTATTATAACTAGATACAAGCTACGAACAGAACCCCGCTCATTGTTGCCTATGGCGTCTGAAAAAAAGTGAGCGGGCATGATTGCATAGAAGCTTTTGATATATTATGGAATTTTATTACAGAAATGAATTTTGCAGTTCATTTTACCCCTTGTATCAGATTTGTAGGTCGAACACTATCAGAAAATTGAGTTATATGGGATTGTTCATTTTCTTCCCTATGCAGTGGTGACTTTCAGTGGCCGCTCAGTTTGTGTTGAATCACTAATTGTACCATAAAAACACATTTATAATGAAACTGCCTCAAGGAAACTTGGGGGAAATGTAGTATATGGATCGACACACAACATTATCCTATAATCAAGTTAAAAAGACCAATTTGAAGATATTTTATGACCTCCCCAATATTTGGTGACTTGAGGCAATATCTGGGGGTGCAGACGGTCTTGTTGACCTAGTATACCTTTCATACATCCCGAGCTACCCGGGTCCCTGTTTACGCTAGAGATCATTGCTAGCGCAGCTGATAGAACCTGTCCACATATTCACCCCTGTTTTTGGTGTCCTACGACATCGGGAAGTGGGTTAAAAAATGGACGCAAGTTGGGCTCAGTAAGCAATCTGGCACTACAATGTTCCCTAAGAATTTTCAAACCCCCATATGAACCCCTAGGAGGTGTCGAAACAGGGAATGGAGTTGTTCGGACCACCTGAGTAGGCAAAGATCTATACCCATGCAAAAGCTGAACAAGCCAGCTCAATTATTCGCCTAAGACGAATTGGCTTGTCTTGTAGAGGACAGCTCCTGTGGACCCTCATGTAGGAGGTTAGTTACACAGGAGCCCGCAAAGGCGCGATGGTCGGCCAATCACGGGCCGATACGTCACAAGACAGCAGGAGGCACATGACACAGCAAGACACTCACTACCATCTCGCTCTAAAAAGTCTCTCTCTTCCCACGCTGGTACTATCATCACTACTATTGATATAAAATACAACCCGTTGTCACAGACGAAAACAAAGACCACCACTGGACTGTCTGTGACAATACGAGTACTAGGAAAGAAAGAACAACATTCTCTGATAACTGTAGCCCATTTCGATGTCCCTGGCGAGCGCTAGTGGCTAACAAGAGGCGATTCTGCCAACGCTGGTAGACGTCACACCCCGCCCAAGATATGGGACGCTCAACATTGGGCGAGCACCATATCTGACAAGGCAGAATGCCGACAAGACCCGCCACACCTAGCCACTCCACCAGAAATGAAATGCAAAGCTCAATCTTAAATAAAAACAAAACAAAATTTGCATAAAGAAAATCTTATAACCCCTCCCAAACACAATAGTATAATTTTAGCCTGCTATGCTCCCTGACCGACTTTCACAGAGCCCAGCCTACTAAGTGAAAGACTGGTTCAACTTAGGACTTTAGCTATAACATTGGCAACTTACAATTAACTATCAAAAAGAAAGAGTTTTTTATGTGATTTTGTATTTAATTTTAATGTTGTTTTTGACGGCTGCTCTACAGCGGCAAGCCTGGTTTTTCTCTACTCTCAAACACACACTGACGAGGGTGCTCCTTGAAGCGTACCCTCCCGTGACAAACAATCAGCCACAACATTATCAGCGCCCTTAACATGCCACACATCCAACTTGTGTTCCGGCAGCAAAACAACACCTGGCACTGATAAACTGCCCAGTTCATCACAAGACTGGCACTTCTCTTCGCTCTCTCCGGCAACGGGACCTGCCAAAAACCTTTCACTAGTTCTACCTTCGTGATAAGCGGTGCAGCCCCGATGCGGTCTATGGTGTCGTCAACTCTAGGTAAAGTATAGGCGTCTGTCAGGGATAATGAACACACACTCTTGCAATCAACACACACACTGATCTTCCCACTTAACACAGGTTGAAAAGTTACAGGCAATGACCACTCACGACATTCCTTATCCCTCAGACCCTTCGTCCACATGTAGTCCAGCTCTGCTTTCACCACAGGCTGTCGAGCAGGATTTATACGGTAGGGAGCCAATTTGAACCTTGCACTGTCTCCAGCCTCTATATCGGATTCTACCCCGTACATCAGGCCTGGAGAATGAACAAACATGCGGATGTACTGCCACAGCCTAGTAAACAACTTCTCTTGACGCTTAGGAACAAGAGGTTGCAACTTATCTCGATGAACAACATGCTCATTGCCCTCCCACAACCCAGCCGAGACCACAGTTTCTACACTATAGCCTCCCTCCTTTTCCACCTTTGTTCCCAGAACAGCCAGGTCATGAGAGTGACAATCTGTATCACCTGTGCAGTCACTCTCATAGTTCATAATTGCTAAGGCCTCCCCGCCGATACCGTACATGCGCACCCTCGCATTCCTTGCAACTGCATCTGCCCGCGCAGCATCACCGCCTTCAGCGACATGGCCAGATACAGTCGGTCTATGGTAGGGCTGTTGCATAATACTAGAGCAGCATTGGGAGGCTATGCGACGACCGGGCACATCCACTCCACAGCCAACCTCACCAATCTGCTCAATGTCCTGGTTCTGACCACTACCCTTAGCAGCCATGGGTCGACCCTGGCCTGACAACCATGCCAAAGCTTCGTCGCCCACCTTGAACCACTGAAACAACGAGGCCAACGGTCTACTCACACTCAAGTGACCTGTCAGCGGAACCTCGTGCACCGCAAGAGTTGTGAGGCCTGGGTGCTCGGCACAAACAGTGGGGTATGAACCGAGCGGGTGCTGCAGCGCTGCACACTGCTGCTCAGGCAGGTGCTCTAGCGCTTCCACAGCCACCTGGCTCGTATCCCCGCCCACTGCTCCACCGAGACATGACAATCCCAACTCTCCTCCACCAGAGCCCCACTGCCCCCCTCTCCTTCTCCACCTTGGCCGCTGCAGACCAACATAGGGACAGTAGGCTGCTCAGGTGGTTGGCTCACAAACTCTAACAGGTTCACTTGACATGCTTCACCGTCGTCGAGTTCAACTTGCTGTCTCGGAGTTTACTCACGCCCTACCTCCTCACCAAGTGTGACAGGTTCTGGGGCCACTCCGGACCTAAACGTTGGTGCTAATACTGAGTCGCCAAGAAGAGCCGCTGGATCAAAACTCACAAAACTTTTCCCAACTTTAGCTTTCTCCTTCCGACCATTCCTCCACTGGTCTAGAGACTGAGGAATAGGCTGTGACACCTTAGGTGCACGAGATCGGGTGACAACACACGCCCTCTGCTGTAATTGACACCTCTCGACCAACTCCTGCCCCTCCCTACTCACGTCGGCTGCCCTCTCGGCAACGACTATGGGTGGAACCTCAGAAGTAGGCACCGCAAATTCGTTGCCGAGAAGAAGGTCGACGCCCTCTACTGGCAGTTTCTCTACGATTCCAACATCAATCTCTCGTGTCACACCATCAACCTCCAGCTCCACTCGAACCAACGGGTATGACCGTGTAGCATTAATACCCTGCACCACAACTACCCGTGCCGCGTTTATACGTTGGCCTGTAAAGTTTTTCATCAGAGTCTGGGATGCACCTGTATCTCGCAACAACTCCAACCCATGCTTGCAACCAGCCCAACTCACGCAGCCACGCCCTCTATGGTCGCAAAAAGCATCACGGACAGGTTTCGAGCCTTCCGGACACTCCTTCACTGGCTGTGCCCCCGCATCTGACATATCACCCCGGGTAAATGCAGAAGACCTCAGAGACACCCCAATGTTGCTAGCCAAAGACACGACTGCTGTAGGTTGGTTACTAGGGTAGGAATGTGCAAAATGCCCCTTGTTATGACACTTAAAACACTCTACTTCACCCTTGGACTTCCCCTGATGTGGAGAAGGGCCCTGACCTTTCGTAAACGGGACGGTTTTTGGTTTGTGATCAAAATGAGTATCATTGCTATTACTTAGGTTATTAAATGTCGCATCACTGACTCGGGGGGGGGGGGGGGGAGTGTGGCGCCCCTTGTTAACTGCATCGGTCCGTTGTGCAGACCCGCACCCACGAATCAGCGATACTCTCAGGTCAGCCAACTCAGCTGCCTTTTGTAGAGTTTTAGGTTGTTTCTCCTTGAAGTTCAAAGTCAGGTCGCCGCCTGTGCATTTAAAAAATTGCTCTAGAAGGACTAACTGCTCAAGCTCTTCGAATGTCGTCACCTTCTCTGACCTCAGCCAATTTCTCAAAGCATCAGACAGTTCCCGGGCATGTTCTAGAAAAGTGCACTCACGACCCTTCGTAACACCCCGAAACTTCAACCTATATGTCTCTGGTTGTAACTCGTACGCCCGCAGAACAGCTTCCTTTAATACCTCATAATTGATGCAAGACTCCAAGGGCAACGCATCATATGCCTTGAGTCCTTTGCCAACCAACCTACAGGAAACAAGGGCTGCTCACTTAACATCGGGCCATTGGTGCTCCCGGCACTTCTTCTCAAAACGCAGGAAAAACTCGGTGACACCCGACTCATCAAATGCAGGGACTAACTTAAGAAGGTGCGATAAAGACTGATCAAGACCTCGATTCCCAGAACCGAGACGCTGCCCTGTCGACTCCACCCGCGACTTCTCAAGCTCTATGTCTGCACAGTACATGGTCTTTCTCTCCTCAGCCTGAATCCTGAGCTCAGCCTCTCGCTGCCGCTGCTCGAGCTCAGCCTCATGCTTTCGTTGCTCGAGCTCAGCCTCTCGCTTTCGTTGCTCAGCCTGCTGGTTAAGTTTGGCGAGTTCGAGCTGAAACAACATCTCGGCAGACAAACCTTGAGGAGGGGGTGCTACTATCGGGGACCCACCCCGTGAGCCACCTAGAGGCATACCCAACTGCCAGCGGGCATCGGCCTGCGGGAACGTACCCGGCTCCGGAGCCCGAGGGGGCGCCATGGTAGGAGTCGAGTGGAATGGGGGCTGGGCAGAAGGTGCCCCCAGCTCCCGCTCCACCCGAAGCCCCACGCACCCCACCGAGCACACAGGTAACCAGCTCACCTCTCTACAAACTGCTAGTACCGGGAAACCCTATGACCGTGGCTACACACTGCAGTCCGTACCGGTCTAGCCCCGACACCCGATCCGCCGACACAGGCTCCTCCAAAAATATCCGAGGATCCTCCTCACTGTTCACCACCCGAGCGCCGCTAGACAACTCCACCTTCTCCACCTCCTCGCCTGTGCCTTCACTGTACACTGATCCGTCGTTCGACATAGTGTCCACCGGAAATCCTCAACGTTTATAAAACAAAAAAAGTACCTAAACTCTCATGTAGCACTATTCACTCAAAAAATGCTTGAAGACCACTCAAGTGCTATACTACGTTGCCAAAAAATAATCCAACGTGTCCAAAATATTCCTCAAAAAACAAATGTCCAAAAATCCTGCAATTATTTCTTAGTTCACTAAATGACGACTAAGATAAGATACTAGGCAAGGGCGCCATTTGTTACGACCGGGACTGCGAATAAAACAAGGGCACTTAATGATTGGACTAGTAATAGGGCACTATGTGAACAACGGTACGCTAGATCCAAACCCTCGAACTTATATGCCGGCGAACAAAACACCTATACCCTCCAGAGTTAATCAGCGATAGTGGGGTATCCTTAAATGGGCATAAATGTCCTCTACTTCAGGCTAACCAACTCTGGTATAGCCTGATAACAAACAGGATGCAAGTTACGTTAAAATGCATAAACAGGAATCTATGGAAAGATCAAGTAAATCACTGCAAGATTTAATACAATAAAAAGATGCTTCAATATAGTTACTCTAAACAACAATAAACTCTTCACTCCTATCTGAAAGAAAGTGAAGTATAGTCCTACAGCATAGACCTGGAAACTTCTGAAGAAAGTCTTGTTACGACCGGGGCTCGTATAAAACAAGGGCTCTTAATCATTGGACTAGGAAAGCACACAGCCACAACGGTAACACTAGATCCAACCCCTGAACTTATAATGCCGGCGCACAAAAACACCTATACCCTCCAGAGTTAAATCTGCGATAATGGGGTATCCTATAACTCAGTATAAGTGCACTACTACTACAGGCTGATGATCTCTGATACAGCCTGATCACAACAACATACAATTACAGTAATAAGGTATACTAGGAAAAGATAGAGATCTTAAGTAAATCACTGTAATGATTTAATGCAAACTAGAAGAAGGTATATTTAAAGTTACTCTAAACAATAATGAACTGTCACTTCTATACTAAAGAAAGTGAACGAAAGTCCCAAAGCATCGAGCAGGAATCTTCTGAAGAAAGTCTGATGCTGGGGTAAGATGATCGTATCGGATTTTGAACTGTAGTATAAAGCAGGAACAGGATATGACAATTGTAAGGACATATAGGGTTAATTGGCACGGGAATAATAATAACTGCGCAATAGTAGGAACTCAAACAGCAAAATAAGTACTTCCTCATCAACGAAACAGCCTACTAGGGTTGTGCAACTCAACAACAACCTAGACTAATAAATGCCGTGAATAATAATGCATACATAACAGAAAGAGTTTATAATCTAAATCTGGTGTCTGCTAGGCGAATAAAGTCGAGCTGGGATGTAGTAGGCTAGGAAACAATGGCTGAGCAAGCAGCTCGTAGCCTAGCGAAGTCCTTAAGGCTGTGCGGCCAAATTACGTTAATTGACGGGGTGCTCTCTTGAGAGATCCAGATCGCTAGTATCTGGTTCTCTCCTGACGACCCTCTCAAAGTCAAAGCAAACGAGTTAGCACAGTGTTGGGTGGCAGAGGCAAAATCCCTCACTCGCAACACAGTGCTAAACTCACAAGGTACACAGTCAGAAAGACCCCCTAGGCTTCCCACGTCTCCGTTGCGATTGTACAGGTTCAACCAAACCTAGTACACATGGAAATCACAACACCAGTAGCCCCATCCCAGTCTAGCATTAAATCCCCCAGCAGACCACCACGATACAGGAACGGAGACACCGGGAGTGTGTTGAACCTCTACCGACAAAAATGGTAACCCTTCCAAAATGCCTAACTAAACATGTGTTATCTGAGAGCTTCAGCATATAATACGATGGCCGATATATGAAATCGTGCAGAACTAAAGGGAAGTTATGATATTAAATAGAGTAGAAGAATGAGAGGTAAGGAGTTGAGAGAGAGAGAAAGTGCTCTATAGGTAGAAGTCGGGAGACAGGGGGGCAAGGGACATGTGAAGGGTATGCTAGTCAGGAAAGCTCTGAGGATGGAACTCCTCGGGACCCCTCCAGGATCACACACAAAGGCATGGTGGTCAGCCAATCACAGGCTGCCACGTCACCAGGCAGCAGGGCTGCAGAAGGCGCCAGGAAACCAGCCAATCAAGAGGCGCGAGACGGCACGCGCGCGAACCTACAAAGCGAGGGGGGAGGCAGCACATGTATACGCACACACACACTACCACCCCACTGCCTATATTATTCTCTCTCCTTAACTATATACAATGCATCCTATGTTCAACTCATGATATAAAATGCTTCCCGTTGTCACAGACGAAAATAAAGACCTCCACGGGACTGTCTGTAACAACACGAACACTATGAAAGAAAGAACAACATTGTAGATAGACTGTAGCCAAATACCTTGCCCCGGCGGGTGCTAGCGAGTGGCCAAGCGAGCAGCTGAGCCCACATGGCGTTCTGCTGAGCTGCAGGCGTCACACCCCACCCAAGATATTAGACGCTTAACCATGAGCTCTATATCTGACAAGCAGAACCCCGATAAGACTCGCCACCCCTAACCACTTCGCAACAAAGAAGGCAAAGCTCAGTTCTCATCAAACAAAATTATAACCCCTCCCAACACAATAGCTCAATTCATTCTGCTATGCTCCTAGAGCGAGCTTCTACTAGCCCAGCCTTCTGAGAGAAGCACAGGTTCGACTCAGAACTTTAGCTATAACATACTTAAAAAAAATAAACTATTAAAGAAAGCGTTTTTATAGAATTTTCATTTTTAATGTGTTTTTGGCGGCTGCACTTACAGGGGCAAGCCAATTTTACTCCACTCTCAACACACACTGACTGAACGGCGAGGGTTTTCCTGCAACCAAACCCTCCCGTGACAAACAATCAGCCAAAACATTATCAGTGCCCTTAGCATGCCACACATCCAACTTGTGTTCCGGCAGCACAACAACACCTGGCACTGATAAACTGCCCAGTTCATCACAAGACTGGCACTTCTCTTCGCTCTTTCCGGCAACGGGGCCTGCCAATAACCTTTCACTAGTTCTACCTTCGTGATAGGTGATGCAGCCCCGAGGCGGTCTATGGTGTCGTCAACTCTAGGTAAGGGATAGGCGTCTGTCAGGGATAATGCACACACACTCTCGCAATCAACACACACACTGATCTTGCCACTTAACACAGGTTGTAAAGTTACAGGCAACGACCACTCACGACATTCCTTATCCCTCAGACCCTTGGGCAATGGATAGGTGTCTGTCAGGGATAATGCACACACACTGATCTTGCCACTCAACTCAGGTTGCAAACTCACTGGCAATGACCACTCACAATATCCTTTATCCCTCAGACCCTTTTTCCACATGTCGTCTAGCTCTGTTTTCACGACAGGCTTTTTAGAAGGATTTATACGGTAGGGAATTAAACTGAGCCTCGCACTGTCTCCAGCCTCCATGTCGGATTCTACCCCGTACATCAGGCCTGGAGAAGCAACAAACATGCAGATGCACTGCCACAGCCTAGTAAACAACTTATCTCGCAGAACATGCCTAGTGCCCTCCCACAACCCCGCCGAGACCGCAGCTTCTAACCTGTAGTCTCCCTCCTTCTCCACCTTCGTCCCTAGAACAGCCAGGTCATGAGAGGGACAATCAGTACCACCTGTGCAGTCACTCCCATAGTTCATTATTGCTAAGGCTTCCCAGCCGATACCGTACATGTGCACCCCCGCATTCCTTACGACTACATCTGCCTGCGCAGCATCACCGCTTTTAGCGACATGGCCAGATACAGTCGGTCTATGGTAGAGCTGTTGCAATCGACTAGAGCAGCATTGGGAGGCTATGCGACGACTGGGCACTTCTATGCCAAAGCCAACCTCACCAATCTGCTCAAAGTCCTCCTTTTGACCACCACCCTTGGCAGCCATGGGTCGACCCTGACCTGGCAACCATGCCAAAGCCTCGTCGCCCACCTTGAACCACCGAAACAACGAGGCTAACGGTCTCCCAACATTCACGTGACCTGCCCGCTGAACATCTTGCACCGCCTGAGTTGTGAGGCTCAGGGGCTTGGCACGACCAGTGGGGTATGAACCGAGCTGGTGCTGTAGCGCTGCACACTGCTGCTCAGGCAGGTGCTCTAGCGCTTCCACAGCCACCAGACTCGTGTCCCCCGCCCACTGCTCCGCCGAGACATGACAATCCCTACTCTCCTCCACCTGTGCCCTACTGCCCCTCTCTCCTTCTCCACCTTGGCCGCTGCAGACCAACGCAGGGACAGTAGGCTGCTCAGGTGGTTGCCTCACAAACTCTTCCAACAGGTTCACATGACATGTTTCCCCAATCTCGTGTTTGATCTCGACAGCACCATTACCACACTTCTGAACTTCCGGATCCTCCAACTGCAGTTTACAAATATCTGAGGGAACCAACCTGTCTAGATGCTTCCGAAGCAACCCAAGTCCTCCCCCAATATCAAACTGAGCAACCCTATTTTCTCTCGGTGTGTAACGTTGCTGCCTCGGAGTCTCTTCCTGCCCTACCTCCTCACTAGCTGTGACAGGTCCTGGGGCCTCTCCAGACTCCAACAATGGTGCCAATACTGAGTTGCCAAGAAGAGCTGCTGGTACTAAACTCTTCAAACTGTTACCAACATTAGCCATCTTCTTCCAACCGTTCCTCCGTTGATCAGAAGACTGAGGAATAGGCTGTGACACTTTGGATGCAAGAGGTCTTGTAACAACGCACGCCATAGGTTGTACTTGACATTTCTCTACCCACTCCTGTTCCTCCCTACTCACGTCGGCCGGCTTCTCGGCAACGACTAAGGGTGAAACCTCAGAAGTAGGCACCGCAAAGTCGTTGCCGAGAAGGAGGTCGATGCCCCCAACAGGCAAGTTCTCCACAACACCCACATCCAACTCTCGTGTCGCACCATCCACCTCCAGTTCCATCCTGACCAACGGGTATGACTTGACAGCATTGATACCCTGCACCACAACCACCCGTGCCGCGTTTATTGGTCTACCAGTAAAGTTCTTCATTAAAGTCTGAGAGGCACCCGTGTCTCGCAACAGCTCAACTCCATGCTTCTTACCAGCCCACTTCACGAAGCCATGCCCTCGATGGTCACAAAAGACATCGCGGACAGGGTTCGAGCCTTCCGGATTCTTCTCCACTGGCTGTGTCCCAGCCTCT
This sequence comes from Paralithodes platypus, assembly GCA_032716605.1. Taxonomy (NCBI): domain Eukaryota; kingdom Metazoa; phylum Arthropoda; class Malacostraca; order Decapoda; family Lithodidae; genus Paralithodes; species Paralithodes platypus. Next base: position 85,486,796 of record CM064513.1, on the reverse strand, counting down.
GACGGTATACCCAGGGCAAACTCAGACGAGTTCGGGGACACCCCAATGTTGCGAGCCAAAGACACAACTGCATTAGGTAGCTTGCTTGGACAGTGTTACGATCCAGGTTCTTAAAGACACAGGGCTCTTCAACATTGGACTATATAATGGCAAAATGCAACAACGGTAACACTAGATCCAACCCCTGCCTTAAACACTGGAAAACAAAACACCATTACCGCCCTGAGTCGTGCCTGGACAACGAGGTATCCTATGACTCGGTAACTGGTGCACACACACTAGGCTGACGCTCGATGAAACAGCCTATTCTCAAACAGTAAAAGATTACTCGATTAGGTTACACAAAGAAAAGATAGTTAACGTGATTAATTAGCGTTACGGTAGATACTCAAATAACTGGCACTCCTGTATTAAAGAAAGTGCAATGCTAGTCCTGCAACATCAACTGGAAACTTCTGAAATAAGTCTGATGCTGGGAAGATGTTCGTAAAGAATCTTGAACAATTATAATGCAGAATACGGGTCACAATAAATACTAGGACATATAGTAATAATAGGCAGGTGAATAATAAAGACTACGCAAAGGTAGTAATGCTCGACAACTAAAGAAATGCTTCGTGACACAACGCAACAGCCTACTAGGGTTGTGCAACTCAACAACAACCTCGGCTCAAAAGTGCAGTGAATAATAATGTTGCATACATATAATAATGGGGGCTTATCTCTAACCAGTGTCTGCTCAGTTAATAAAGTCTAGCTGGGGTATCAAGGCAGGGCAACAATGGGTTAGCATGCGGCTCGTAGCCTAACGTTGTCCGAAGGTGGTATAATGAAGATTACGTTATATGACGGGGATGCTCTCTTGATAAATCTAGGTCTCTAGTACCTAGTTCTATCCTGGCGATCTCTCAGAAGTCAACACAAAGAGGCAGCACTATGTTGTGAGGGATAGGCTATGGCCCTCTCACACCACAGCGCTGTGCTCGCAAAGTAAACCCACCCGAAGACAACCTAGGCTCCCACAGTACCTGTCGATGTCGTGCAGGGCTTAGCTAACACTGCACACATCGGAGACAACAACACAGTAACCTTACCCCTAGTCTAGCTTTAGATAACCAAGCAGAATCACTCAACACCTTGCCAGGGAGACATATACCGGTCTACAACCTTCCCGAGAGAGGACACACGGAAAAGTCCGTCTCTCCAACCTCAATAAAGCCTAATACCTCCTTAACCTAATACATGGAAATATCTGAGAGCTTCGCGTACAATACGACTGGCCGACGGTGAACGTCTATGCTGAAACCAGAAGGGATGTTTAGTTTAATAAAGATTAGATAATGAGAAAGGAGAAGTCGAGAGAGAGAAATAGTATGCAAAGTGGCGAGTATGGGGGACAGAATTGCAATGGATGTAGACGATACGCGTGTCAGGCAAGCTCTGAGCTGGTAAAAAACACGAGGCCGCGATGGGCAGGGACTAGTTGACCACCCGGCCGCCAACGCCGTCAGCGCCCAAGCGAGCCGCGTGATAGCTCACCCCGCTGCCAGGTGTACCCCCTCACCCTCTCTCGCTCGCCTCCCACACTAGCAACATTTATATTATAGCGAATATAAAATATAAGGCGCGGTCACAGACCAAAACAAAGACCATTTCTAGACTGTCTGTGGCAACACGACACTAATAAAATAAAGCAGATCATTCTAGGACAACTGTAGCCCATCCCCCCATCCTGGCGAGCGCTAGCGAGCTGCAATGCCCCACGCAACCATTCTGTTAACGCCGGGAGGCGTCACACCCCCCCCAAGATATGGGACACTCAACCATGGGCCCATATCTGAACAGACAGAATGTCGCTAGAATCTGCCACTCCTAACCACTCTGCCACTCATGGAATGCAAGCTCAGTCTCCTCAAAAAAAATACAACAACATTTATATATATATATAAAACAAAATCTTATCATCCTTCCCAAACATAATACATTAATTCATAACATTGTGCTCCCAGAGCGAGCTTTAAGAAGCACAGCTTACTGAGGGAAAATCATCTGCACTCAGTACTCAGCTACAATATTATCTTAAAATTAATTATTAAAAAGAAAGAGTTTTTATTTAATTTTTCATATTTTATTTTAATGTTGTTTTTGGCGGCTACTATAGATGTAGCCTAATTTTTTTTTTTTCTAATCAAAGCCAACAACTCCTGCCGTGCGACCCTACGCTGATGCTACACACGCGAGCCAACAAGCACCAGCGCAAAAATACACCGCGAGCCAAGACAGGAGGCTATACCAACATACTGTGGTAGCCTACCCCGGATCCTCCACCCGCGACAAACAGTCCGCAATCACATTCTCACAACCGGCAATATGGCGAATGTCTAAGTTGTACTCTTGCAACATGAGCGACCATCTGGTCAGCCTCATATTCCGGTTGTGGAATTGATTGAGGAATTTAAGCGGGTGGTGGTCGGTATACACTACCACGACTGGCCCATAGGCAGGAACATAGACCTCAAAGTGTTTGAGCGCTAACACGATTGCCAGCAGTTCCTTTTCAACAACCGAATAGTTTTTCTGTGCTGAATTAAATTTCTTTGAAAAGAAACTGGCTGGATGCTCAAGACCTTCCTCGTCTGTCTGCAAAAGTACGGCACCAGCCCCTACTCCGCTGGCATCAGTCGCCAACTGAAATGGTCGTTCAAAGTCCGGGGCCCTGAGGATAGGGTGAGTGCATAAAAGGTGTTTAACTACTCGAAACGCCTGCTCACACTCAGGTGCCCAGCGGAACTTTTTATCTTTGGCTAGTAGATCTGTCAAAGGAGCTAACACAGTAAAATAACCTCTTATAAAGCGGCGGTAATACCCAATCATGCCCAAAAATCTCATGATCTGCCGCTTGGTGGTCGGCCTGGGGAACAAGTCGATAGCCTGTATCTTCTGTTGGGGCGGGCTCACCTGCCCTAACCCAACCACAAACCCCAGATACTGCACCGTGGCTTGCACAAAGTCACACTTGCCCAGATTAACCACCAAGCCTGCTTTACTAAGTTGACTAAATAAGGCTTCTATGTGCTCACAGTGACTTTGGAAATCGTTGTCATAAATGATCACGTCATCAAGGTAGACAGTACAGTTTGGGATGTCTGCTACGATGTCGTTCATTAAGCTCTGGAAAGTGGCCGGTGCATTTTTCAGACCATATGGCATCACGTTGCAACGGTAAGTACTGCCATCCACCACAAACCCGCACACCTCTTTAGCCCGCTCAGACAGTGGTACTTGCCAGTAGCCTTTGACGAGGTCTACCTTGGTCAAGTACCTTGCTTTCCCGATCTTATCCACACTGTCATCCACCCGGGGAAGAGGATATGCATTGGTGGGGGTCAACCGGTTCAACCGCCTAAAGTCAATGCAGAACCGAACTTTTCCATCAGGTTTGGGCTGCAGAGTGACAGGAGAAGTCCACCGTTCTGCCCCCTTCTCGATCAAGCCTCTCGCCAGCATATACTCCAGCTCATCCCTGAGCGCTGGGAGTTTAATGGGTGGCACCCGATAAGGTATCGACTTGAAGGGGGGGTGCTCTCCTACATCGACGTCATGCACCGCTTGAGTAGTGAGGCCTGGGTGCTCGGCAAATACAGTGGGGTATGAATCGAACAGGCGCTGCACTGCCACCTGCTGTTCCTCCGGCAGGTGCGCCAGAGCATCATGCGCACATTGGCTCGAATTCCCCGCCCACTGATCAGCCGAGACATGACAATCCCAGTTATCATCCACCTGATCATTGCTGCACCCCTCTCCTTCTCCACCATGACCGCAGCAGGTCAACACAGGGACAGATAGTGACTCAGGTGGGCGCCTCACATACTCCTTCAACAAATTAATGTGGCATAGTTGGTTACGCTTCTTCCGGTCTGGAGTGGCAACGAGGTAATCTAGATCGGAGATCTTTGACACCACCCGATAAGGCCCAGCGTACTTGGCAGCCAGAGGATGACCTGCCAAAGGCAACAGGACCAACACCTCTTGACCTACCTGAAACTCCCGGAGTTTCGCCTTAGTATCGTACCTGTCCTTCATACGGGCCTGCGAACTCACCAAATTACGCCCGGCCAGCTCCAGACTTCTAAGCATTCTCTCTCTGCTCTCGAGGACGTATCTCAACATAGAACATGGCTTAGCGGTACCCTCCCAAATCTCCTTCACCATGTGTAGAGGGCCCCTCACCTGATGCCCGAAAACAAGCTCATTCGGACTGAAACCGAGACTCTCTCCAGGTACTTCTCTTGCCGCGAACAAAACATACGGCAGACCAAGGTCCCAATCCTTTCCGTTCTCTGCGCAATAACATCGAAGCATGCTTTTCAGCGTGGCGTGCCACCTCTCCAACACCCCTTGACTCTCCGGGTGATACGCAGAAGAGACGACAGTGCTGATGCCATGCTGAATCATAGTTTGTTTGAACAGATTAGAGGTAAAATTAGAACCTTGGTCCGATTGCACCTCTTGCGGGTAACCATACCGCGAGCAATACAAGAGCAGGTTCCGGACAACAGTTTTCGCCGTGCCATTTCTCATTGGATATGCATCAGGATAACGAGTGGCCACATCCATGATAGTTAATAGAAATTTATTACCGGCACTAGTAGGGGTTAGGGGTCCGACCATATCAATGATGACCTTACTGAAGGGCGGTCCACTGACAGGAATGGGGTGCAACGGGGCTCTCGGAATTGTTTGGTTAGGTTTTCCAACCCTCTGGCACGTATGACACCTTGCTATCCAGGTTACCACCTGCCCCTTCAACCCCGGCCACCAAAACAATTTTTCTAAAGCCGCCACCGTTTTTCTCACCCCTAGATGTCCTGCCAATGGTATGTCATGCGCCAACTTCAGTAGGCTATCCCTGCACTCCCGTGGCACCACCAACTGGTCCACTACTCCGGACCCCTCTTGCCAACTACGTTTAGGGTCTTGAAAACGCCTATAGAGGATGCCTTCTAAATAAAAAAAATCTCCTGGCTGTGCATCACCGTCCTCGTCGAGCTCTACAGCTCCATTAGCACACGTTTGGAGCTCAGGGTCCTCTAGTTGCAACCGACGTATATCTGAGGGTGCCAAGCGATCTAACTGCTCCCGGAGCAATGCATGACCTTCCCCGATACTGGGCTGCTCCCTCTGTCTCTCTCGATGTACATAACGTTGCTGTCGTGGAGACTCGTCATGCCCAGCCTCGTCACTCTCGATGTCAGGCCCAGGGGCTACTCCAGAATTAAGTAATGGTGCTAATACTGAATCACCCAGGAGAGCCGCCGAGTCAAAACTCTTAAAACCCAACTCCAGCTTTAGCCTCCTCCTGTTGATCGTTCCTCCGCTGGTCTGAAGACGGAGGACTAGTCTGTGACACTTTAGCTGCCCGAGCTCGGGTGACAACACACGCCATGGGTTGTGTCTGGCACCGCTCGACCCACTCTTGCTCTTCCCTACTCACGTCGGCCGGCCTCTCGGCAACGACTAAGGGTAGAACCTCAGAAGCGGGCATTGCAAAGTCGTTGCCGAGAAGAAGGTCGACGCCCTCCACTGGCAGTTTCTCCACAATCCCGACATCCAATTCACGTGCCACACCATCCACCTCCAACTCCAACCGCACCAGCGGGTATGACCGAGTTGCATTAATACCCTGCACCACCACCACCCGAGCCGCGTTTATAGGGTAGCCAGTCAAGTTTTTCATCAGAGTCTGGGAAGCACCTGTATCACGCAAGACCTCTACTCCATGCTTGCGCCCCGCCCACATCACGCAACCCCGCCCTCTATGGTCGCAAAAAACATCCTGAGCAGGGTTCGAGCCTCCCAGGTGCTTCTGCATTGGCTGTGCCTCAGCCTCTGACGAACTGCCCCGGGCAAACTCAGATGACTTCGGAGACACACCAATGTTGCAGGCCAAAGACACAGCTGCTGTAGGTGGTTTGCTAGGACAGACTCTTGCAAAGTGCCCCTTTTTATGACAATGATAACACTCCAACTCCCCTTTGGGCTTCCCTTGGTACTGGGAAGGGCCCGGCCCCTTCTTAAATTGGACGGTGCTAGTCTTGTGGTCAGTCTTGGTATCATGGCTCTTGTACTTGTTTGCATAATGTATATCACTAACTCGGGGGGGGGGGGGGGGGGCGTCACGCCCCTTGTTACCTGCCTCACTACGCTGGGCAGACCGGCACCCACGAATTAGTGATAGCCGGAGGTCAGCCATCTCAGCTGCCTCCTGTAGAGTTTTTGGTTGCTTTTCTTTAAGGTTTAACGTCAGGTCGCCGCCCGTGCATTTGAAAAACTGCTCTAAAAGCACCAACTGTTTAATGTCGTCAAACGTAGTAGCTTTCTCCGACCTCAGCCAATTCCCAAAAGCATCGGACAGCTCCCGGGCATGCTCCAAAAAGGTGCTCTCCCGACCCTTGGTAACACCCCGGAACTTCAACCTGTACGTCTCCGGTTGTAGTTCGTATGCTCTCAGGACAGCCTCCTTGAGTTCCTCATAGATAATACAAGACTCTATAGGCAACGCATCGTAGGCTTTAAGACCCTTGCCTATTAATCTAGAGGATACAAGTGCTGCCCATTTATTCTCTGGCCACTGGTGTTCCTGGCACTTCTTCTCAAAGCGTGTGAAAAATTCTGTTACACCACTCTCATCAAACACCGGAACCAGTTTCAATAAGTGCGAGAGAGACTGCTCATGAACACGGTTACCAGCCCCAAGTCGCTGTCCCGTTGTCTCTACTCGCGACTTCTCTACGTCCATGTCGGCACAGTACCTAGTCGACTCAGCTTGAATTTTTGCTAGCTCTATGTGCTCATGACTGATAGTTTTTCTCTCTTCTATCTTGGCTAATTCTATTTGCTGCTGGAGCTCACATGCCCTTTGTTGCTGCTGAAGCTTAGCTAATTCGAGCTGAAGCAATAATTCTGGAGTTAACCCTTGAGGAGGTGAAGGTGCTACAATGTTTGAAATTACCGGTGGTCCCCCCAGGGGCAACCCACCCTGCCAGTCACCACCCAACTGCGGAAGCGTACCCGGGGTCGGCAAACTACTGGGATGGCTGGGAGTCGAGTGTAGGGGAAGCATGGCCGAAGGGCTCTGAGCACTCAACCCATCTCGCTCACCAGTCACCCTGCCCAGTACACACGTTATCAAGTTATCCCTGGTCATGCTGCTAGTAACCGCATGACCGATAGCTGTGGCCAGGCATTGAAGACCGTACCGATCCATACCCTCCAACCGCTCGGCAGTAACAGGCCATTGCAAAAATATCCTAGCATCCTCCTCACAGTTCACCCGATTAACACTTTCATCATGCTGCTGTTCCTCAGTTTCGACATTACGTACTGTGTCTCCATTCTCCTCTGATCCGGTATAAGACATGATGCTCTCAAAAATTTCTCACCACAATATTCAGAAAAGAAGTACCCCAAACTCTTATGTAGCACTATTCACTTGCCAAAAATGTCTGAAGACTCTCAAGTGCTATACTACTTTGCCAAAAAAAAATTAACGTGCCCACTATATTCCTCAATAAAACAAATGACCACAACAATCCTGCAATTATCTCTTAGTTCACAAGATCCTGAGGTAGGTCGCCATTTGTTATGATCCAGGTTCTTAAAGACACAGGGCTCTTCAACATTGGACTAGATAATGGCAAAATGCAACAACGGTAACACTAGATCCAACCCCTGCCTTAAACACTGGAAAACAAAACACCATTACCGCCCTGAGTCGTGCCTGGACAACGAGGTATCCTATGACTCGGTAACTGGTGCACACACACTAGGCTGACGCTCGATGAAACAGCCTATTCTCAAACAGTAAAAGATTACTCGATTAGGTTACACAAAGAAAAGATAGTTAACGTGATTAATTAGCGTTACGGTAGATACTCAAATAACTGGCACTCCTGTATTAAAGAAAGTGCAATGCTAGTCCTGCAACATCAACTGGAAACTTCTGAAATAAGTCTGATGCTGGGAAGATGTTCGTAAAGAATCTTGAACAATTATAATGCAGAATACGGGTCACAATAAATACTAGGACATATAGTAATAATAGGCAAGCGAATAATAAAGACTGCGCAAAGGTAGTAATGCTCGACAACTAAAGAAATGCTTCGTGACACAACGCAACAGCCTACTAGGGTTGTGCAACTCAACAACAACCTCGGCTCAAAAGTGCAGTGAATAATAATGTTGCATACATATAATAATGGGGGCTTATCTCTAACCAGTGTCTGCTCAGTTAATAAAGTCTAGCTGGGGTATCAAGGCAGGGCAACAATGGGTGAGCATGCGGCTCGTAGCCTAACGTTGTCCGAAGGTGGTATAATGAAGATTACGTTATATGACGGGGATGCTCTCTTGATAAATCTAGGTCTCTAGTACCTAGTTCTATCCTGGCGATCCCTCAGAAGTCAACACAAAGAGGCAGCACTATGTTGTGAGGGATAGGCTATGGCCCTCTCACACCACAGCGCTGTGCTCGCAAAGTAAACCCACCCGAAGACAACCTAGGCTCCCACAGTACCTGTCGATGTCGTGCAGGGCTTAGCTAACACTGCACACATCGGAGACAACGACACAGTAACCTTACCCCTAGTCTAGCTTTAGATAACCAAGCAGAATCACTCAACCAGGGAGACATATACCGGTCTACAACCTTCCCGAGAGAGGACACACACGGAAAAGTCCGTCTCTCCAACCTCAATAAAGCCTAATACCTCCTTAACCTAATACATGGAAATATCTGAGAGCTTCGCGTACAATACGACTGGCCGACGGTGAACGTCTATGCTGAAACCAGAAGGGATGTTTAGTTTTATAAAGATTAGATAATGAGAAAGGAGAAGTCGAGAGAGAGAAATAGTATGCAAAGTGGCGAGTATGGGGGACAGAATTGCAAAGGATGTAGACGATACGCGTGTCAGGCAAGCTCTGAGCTGGTAAAAAACACGAGGCCGCGATGGGCAGGGACTAGTTGACCACCCGGCCGCCAACGCCGTCAGCGCCCAAGCGAGCCGCGTGATAGCTCACCCCGCTGCCAGGTGTACCCCCTCACCCTCTCTCGCTCGCCTCCCACACAAGCAACATTTATATTATAGCGAATATAAAATATAAGGCGCGGTCACAGACCAAAACAAAGACCATTTCTAGACTGTCTGTGGCAACACGACACTAATAAAATAAAGCAGATCATTCTAGGACAACTGTAGCCCATCCCCCCATCCTGGCGAGCGCTAGCGAGCTGCAATGCCCCACGCAACCATTCTGCTAACGCCGGGAGGCGTCACAACAGGCTCTTGCAAAATGCCCCTTCTCATGACAATGAAAACACTCTAACTCCCCCTTGGGCTTCCCTAGAGGTGGGGAAGGGCCCTGACCCTTCTTAAACGGGACGGTATTAGGTTTATGGTCAGATTAGTATCGTTGCTCTTGTTGTAATGGTTATATGGTGTATCACTGACTCGGGGGGGTGGAGTGTTGCGCCCCTTGTTACCTGCATCGTTCCGTTGTGCAGACCCGCACCCACGAATCAGTGACATCCGAAGGTCAGCCATATCAGCTTCCTCCTGAAGAGTTCTTGGGTTTTCTCTTTAAGATTCAACGTCAGATCGCTGCCTGTACACTTAAAAATTGTTCTAGAAGCATCAGCTGTTTCAACTCCTCAAACGTCGATGCCTTCTCAGAACGCAGCCAGTTTCTAAATGCATCGGACAGATCCCGGGCATGCTCAAGAAAGGTGCACTCACGACCCTTCATTACACCCCGGAACTTCAATCTGTACGTCTCTGGTTGTAACTCATATGCCCGCAGGACAGCCTCCTTCAATACCTCGTAATCGATGCACGACTCCAAGGGCAACGCATCATATGCCTTGAGTCCTTTGCCAACCAATCCAACTTGAGCTGGACACATTATGTTAGAAGCATTGCTAAGAATGTCTCTAAAAAACTGGGACTACTGTACAGAGTTCGAGAATTCTTCACTGACGAGCAGTTGGCCGTAATATATAAAAGTCATGTGCGCTCTCAGATGGATTACTGTTCACCTCTGTGGGGTGGAAGTGGAGTGGTTGCATTGAGGCAGTTGGACAAAATTCAAAATAAAGCTATTAGATTAATCAATAACCCTGCAATCACACAGGACCTTCCTACATTAGCCATACGAAGAAACGTTGCATCCCTTGCATTATTCTACAGATTTTCACAGCAATTGTTCCGAGGAACTTGCTTCAATTGTGCCGCCTCTCCACATCTTTCCCCGTAGAACTAGGGCAGCTGAGAGCGCCCATGAATTTACACTTTCTCCTCCACAATGCAGAACTTCTGCTTATCAGAATTCATTTATCCCCAGAGCTACTACTCTTTGGAATTCACTTCCCTTGAATTGCTTTCCACAAACTTACAATCAACAAATGTTTAAATCCAGTTGTTACAACCATTTTATGAATGGAGGATGCCTTTAGGCACATGGACCTTTTTGTTTTATCTGTGTTTTTCCTTCCTCCGTTCATTGTCTCTTAAAAAAAAAAAAAAAAAAAAAAAAAATCTAGAGGAAACAGGGGCTGCCCACTTAACCTCGGGCCATTGGTGCTCCCGGCACTTCTTCTCGAAACGCATACAAAATTCAGTGACACCCGACTCATCAAATACAGGGACCAACTTGAGCAGGTGCGATAACGACTGATCAAGACCTCGATTCCCAGAACCGAGACGCTGCCCTGTCGACTCCACCCTAGACTTCTCAAGATCTATGTCTGCACAGTACTTCGTCTTTCTCTCTTCAGACTGAAGCTCAGCCTCACGTATGGCCTTTCTCTCCTCAGTCTCATATCTGGCCCTTCTCTCCTCAGCCTCAGTCTCATATCTGGCCCTTGTCTCCTCAGCCTGAATCTTAGCCATCTCAAACTCCCGCTGCTGCTGCTCAGATTCCCGCTTCTGCTGCAGCTGCATCTTAGCCATCTCAAGCTGGAAGAGCATATCTGCAGTTAAACCTTGAGGAGGAGGAGATGCAACAATTGGAGACCCACCCTGTGACAAACCATGCTGCCAGTGACTATCGGCCTGCGGGAACGTACCCGGCTCCGGAGCCCGAGGGGGCGCCATGGTAGGAGTCGAGTGGAATGGGGGCTGGGCTGAAGGTGCCCCAGCTCCCGCTCCACCCGAAGCCCCACGCACCCCGCCGAGCACACAGGCCACCAGGTCACCTCTCGACATGCTGCTAGTGCCCACATGCCCCATGACCGTGGCCAAACACTGGAGACCATACCGATCAATCCCAGACACCCGGTCAGCAGTAATAGGTATCTCCAGAAACTTCCTTGCATCCTCCTCACTAGCTATAACTCTAATGTCATCTAACAAAGCCTGCTGCTGCACCTCAGAGTCTGCTTCCCTTACTGTACATTGATCCGTCGTTCGACATAGTGTCCACCAAAAATTCTCAACGTTTATATAAAAAAAAAAATAGAAGTACGTAAACTCTTATGTAGCACTATTCACTCAAGAAATGCTTGAAGACTCTTAAGTGTTATACTACTTGCCAACAAAAATTCCACATGTCCACTATATTCCTTTAAACAAAAATAAATGACCACAACACTCCTGCAATATTTCTCTAAGTTCACAAAATCCTAAGCAAGGTCGCCATTTGTTACGACCGGGGCTCGTATAAAACAAGGGCTCTTAATCATTGGACTAGGAAAGCACACAGCCACAACGGTAACACTAGATCCAACCCCTGAACTTATAATGCCGGCGCACAAAAACACCTATACCCTCCAGAGTTAAATCTGCGATAACGGGGTATCCTATAACTCAGTATAAGTGCACTACTACTACAGCCTGATCACAACAACATACAATTACGGTAATAAGGTATACTAGGAAAAGATAGATATCTTAATTAAATCACTGCAATGATTTACTGCAAACTAGAAGGTATATTTAAAGTTACTCTAAACAATAATGAACTGTCACTCCTATACTAAAGAAAGTGAACGAAAGTCCCAAAGCATCGAGCAGGAATCTTCTGAAGAAAGTCTGATGCTGGGGTAAGATGATCGTATCGGATTTTGAACTGTAGTATAAAGCAGGAACAGGATATGACAATTGTAAGGACATATAGGGTTAACTGGCACGGGAATAATAACTGCGCAATAGTAGGAACTCAAACAGCAAAATAAGTACTTCCTCATCAACGAAACAGCCTACTAGGGTTGTGCAACTCAACAACAACCTAGACTAATAAATGCTGTGAATAATAATGCATACATAACAGAAAGAGTTTATAATCTAAATCTGGTGTCTGCTAGGCGAATAAAGTCTAGCTGGGATGTAGTAGGCTAGGAAACAATGGCTGAGCAAGCAGCTCGTAGCCTAGCGAAGTCCTTAAGGCTGTGCGGCCAAATTACGTTAATTGACGGGGTGCTCTCTTGCGAGATCCAGATCGCTAGTATCTGGTTCTCTCCTGGCGACCCTCTCAAAGTCAAAGCAAACGAGTTAGCACAGTGTTGGGTGGCAGAGGCAAAAGCCCTCACTCGCATCACAGTGCTAAACTCACAAGGTACACAGTCAGAAAGACCCCCTAGGCTTCCCACGTCTCCATTGCGATTGTACAGGTTCAACCAAACCTAGTACACATGGAAATCACAACACCAGTAGCCCCATCCCAGTCTAGCATTAAATCCCCCAGCAGACCACCACGATACAGGAAGGGAGACACCGGGAGTGTGTTGAACCTCTACCGACAAAAATGGTAACCCTTCCAAAATGCCTAACTAAACATGTGTTATCTGAGAGCTTCAGCATATAATACGATGGCCGATATATGAAATCGTGCAGAACCAAAGGGAAGTTATGATATTAAATAGAGTAGAAGAATGAGAGGTAAGAAGTTGAGAGAGAGAGAAAGTGCTCTATAGGTAGAAGTCGGGAGACAGGGGGGCAAGGGACATGTGAAGGGTATGCTAGTCAGGAAAGCTCTGAGGATGGAACTCCTCGGGACCCCTCCAGGATCACACAAAGGCATGGTGGTCAGCCAATCACAGGCTGCCACGTCACCAGGCAGCAGGGCTGCAGAAGGCGCCAGGAACCACCAGCCAATCAAGAGGCGCGAGACGGCACGCGCGCGAGCCTACAAAGCGAGGGGGGAGGCAGCACTTGTATACGCACGCACACACTACCACCCCACTGCCTATATTATTCTCTCTCCTTAACTATATACAATGCATCCTATGTTCAACTCATGATATAAAATGCTTCCCGTTGTCACAGACGAAAATAAAGACCTCCACGGGACTGTCTGTAACAACACGAACACTATTAAAGAAAGAACAACATTGTAGATAGACTGTAGCCAAATACCTTGCCCCAGCGAGTGCTAGCGAGTGGCCAAGCGAGCAGCTGAGCCCACATGGCGTTCTGCTGAGCTGCAGGCGTCACAGTCTGATGCTCATAAGATGCTCGTATCTTAAACTATATAAAGGCAGGAGGCAGGACACCACACGTGTAAAGCGAATACACAAAAAGATAGGACATATAATGTTAAATGACAAGAGAATACTATAAATGCGCAACGGTAGTAATGCTCGACACTAAAAGAAGTACTTCCTCATCAACGAAACAGCCTACTATGGTTGTGCAGCTCAACAACAACCTAGACTAATAATTGCTGTGAATAATAATGCGTACATATCAAAGAGCTTATATTAATCCTTAACACCTTACGAGCGGCCTATGCGGTTTATTTATGTGTACCGCACAGCGGGGTGTTTTTAGCCAAAATAGGGCTGTTTACGTGATCATTTTCATGCCTAAATAAGACCCAGAACGTAAAACAAGTACCTATCCCTGAAAGGGCATAAACAGAGCTTTCGAATGACACCATAACGATCCTTGTATGATGGATAGTTTTCTTGCAATAACCGTGCAACGCGAGTGCAAAAAGCAGGTAATTCGGTACTTTCAGTACATAATTGAGTATGTAGCGAGTGAGAGAGGGAGGAGGGAGCTGAGATTTGTGTCAGTAGGTTCGCCGCGGTGGTCTGGAGCAGTCATACGCTCGCTAGTCTCCTGCCACCACTTGTCTCTCTCTCTCAGCCACATTACGTGCTGAAATTGCCACTCGAGTTATGTCGAGCGCCGCCACATAGTCCAGCTTTTTTTAACTCGACTTATGTTGCTCGCCGCTAATTAAGGGTTAAAGAGCGGCGCACGACTTAAGTCGTGCACCAATTTGCAGCAAGTTAGGAGCATTATTAAGGCTTTTAAAGGGTTAAAATTGAGTGCAAATGGCCGGGAGCGCAGCAGGCCACACGTCCGACACCCAGGGCTTACTGCCACCCACTGACTCATGCTCCCTCTGTTCTCGAGAGGCCCACAGTGTTACCAGTAGTGAGCGTAGTGGGAAAAAATATGCCGCTATACGCTAAACTCCCATGTTGGTGGCACCACTGCATGAGAACCACGAGTGCTACGTAGCTCGTTCTGGTCTTATATAGAAGCTTTTAGTGCCTAGTTTTTTGCTGAATACATTTCTTTTCATGCAGATACTTGATTGATCATTCAGGAGGGCCTAAATATGCCCAAAATAGCCCAAAACACCCCACTAGACAAGGGTTAAATACTAATAAGTGTCTACTCAAATAATAATGTCTAGCCGGGATACTCAAGGTAAGGAACTGGGGTTGAGCAAGACAGGCTCATAGCCTAGCGATGTCCTTAAGACTGCATCCTTTAAGTTACGTAAATTGACGAGGGGGCTCTCTTGATAGATCCAGATCACAAGTATATGGTTCTATCCTGGCGACCCTCTAAAGACAAGCAAAGAGGCAGCAAAGTGAGGAACTGGTACAGGCCAAAACCCTTAGTCAACACAAAGCTGCACTCGCAAAAGGACGCAACCGAAAAGACAACACAGGCTACCACATGACCGGTCGAAGTCGTGTAGGTATAAGCACACCATATACACATAGAAGACAACGACTACAGTTACCCTATCCCAGTCTAGCATTAAATAAAAGAGCAGAGACACTAAATCAATAATGGAGACACACAGAGTTCATAACCTATACTATCTAAGAATCCTCAAACCTATTCTAAGTACATGTAAATATCTCAGAGGACGGCGCATGCAATACAATGGGCCGGCTATGGAAACCGTATGCAGAACCCAAGGGGATAAGTAATTGAATAAAGGTGAGAAGTAATGGAAAAGAAGAAGTTCAGAGAGAGAAACAGTTCTAAAGGTGGTGATCGGGGGAGAGTAAGCAAAGGGATGTTAGATGCATGCGCGCCTAGCCTGTCCTGATGAGGACAGCTCCTGTGGACCCTCATGTAGGAGGTTAGTTACACAGGAGCCCGCAAAGGCGCGATGGTCGGCCAATCACAGCCCGATACGTCACAAGACAGCAGGAGTCACGTGACACAGCAAGACACTCACTACATCTCGCTCTAAAAAGTCTCTCTCTTCCCACGCTGGTACTATCATCACTACTATTGATATAAAATACAACCCGTTGTCACAGACGAAAACAAAGACCACCACTGGACTGTCTGTGACAATACGAGTACTAGGAAAGAAAGAACAACATTCTCTGATAACTGTAGCCCATTTCGATGTCCCTGGCGAGCGCTAGTGGCTAACGAGAGGCGATTCTGCCAACGCTGGTAGACGTCACATACCAATCTACAAAGGTGGGGGTAGGGAGCAGCCGCTAAACTATAAACCAGTGTCACTGACAAGTGTTGTTTGTAAAATGTGTGAGAAGATTATTAAGAACAAATTGATAAAGTACTTGGAAGAAAATAATTTACTTACTGTAAGACAATTTGGATTCAGAGAGGGAAAATCATGTGTTACTAATCTGCTGAGCTTTTATGATAGGATGATAGATATACTACAAGAGAGAGAAGGATGGGCGGATTGTGTGTATCTTGATATAAAGAAGGCCTTTGACAGAGTTCCTCATAGTAGACTTAGATGGAAGTTGAAGAAGTTAGGAGGAGTTCAGGGTAATTTGTTGAAGTGGATGGAGGACTATCCCTCGGGAAGACAGATGAGAACCATGATAAGAGACAGCTTATCAACATGGAGGGATGTTACAAGCGGAGTTCCACAGGGAGCAGTGTTGGCCCCAATTATGTTTCTGGTCTATATAAATGACATGCCAGAGGAAATAAATGCATACATGAATATGTTTGCTGACGATGCAAAAATTATGAAACATATAGTGGACGAAAACAGTTTTAGAGAGCTACAGAGTGATCTGGATAAGATAGACCGATGGAGCAAGTTATGGAAATAAGATTTTAACAAAGATAAATGTCATGTGATGGAAGGGGGTGTGAGTAAAAGAAGACCTCATTGGGAATATAAACTAGGAGAATGCACGATTAACCCCTCAGAGAAAGAAAAGGACTTGGGCATTATAATACAGGGAGATCTTTCACCCGAGAGCCATATTAACAAAATTGTGGGAGAAGCTTATGGCCTGTTGAATAAAGTAAAAATAGCATTCAACTATTTGAATGAAGAGATGCTAGTAAATATAATAAAATCAATGGTTGAGACCTAAATTGGAATATGCGGCAGTGGTGTGGTCATCCCCTCCTAAAAAACATATAATTAAGTTGGAGAAAGTACAGAGAGCTGCAACGAAGATGATTCCAGAACTAAGAGAACTGCCATATGAAGAGAGATTAGAGAGATTGAATTTGCCAACTCTAAGTGAGAGAAGAGAAAGAGGGGATATGATTATGATGTATAAATGTGTTAGGGGATTGGAAAGGATAGACAAGGAGGACTTTATCGAGGGAGATAAAGGGAGGACTAGAGGACATAGTTGCAAGTTAAAGAAAGGCAGATGTAAAGGAGATGTGAGGAAATTCAGCTTTCCATATAGAAGTATTAATATGTGAAATCAGTTGGATGATGAAGTGGTGGGTGCGGGGAATATCCACATTTTTAAAGCCAAATTAGATAACAGAATCTTTGGAGGCGGGACAATACGAGCCTAAAACTCAAATCCTGTATACTACAATTAGGTGAGTACAATTAGGTGAGTACACACACACACAACCATAACCTCGGACTCCATACTATAAGTCCGGTTATTGAACTGAACGGAGCACAGTGAGAGCGGTGGAGGGACTTACCAGACTTATGTCTCTCTCTCTCTCTCTCTCCCACACAACCATAACCTAGGACTCCACACTATAAGTCCGGTTATTGAACTCTCCGGAGCACAGTGAGAGCGGTGGAGGGACTTACCGGACTTATGTCTCTCTCTCTCTCTCTCTCTCTCTCTCTCTTCCACACAACCATAACCTCGGACTCCACACTATAAGTTCGGTTATTGAACTGTCCGGAGCACAGTGAGAGCGGTGGAGGGACTTATCGGACTTATGTCTCTCTCTCTCTCTCCCACACAACCATAACCTTGGACTCCACACTATAAGTCCGGTTATTGAACTGTCCGGAGCACAGTGAGAGCGGTGGAGGGACTTACCGGACTTATATCTCTCTCTCTCTCTCCCACACAACCATAACCTCGGACTCCACACTATAAGTCCGGTTATTGAACTGTCCGAAGCACAGTGAGAGCGGTGGAGGGACTTATCGGACTTATGTCTCTCTATCTCCCACACAACCATAACCTCGGACTCCACACTATAAGTCCGGTTATTGAACTGTCCGGAGCACAGTGAGAGCGGTGGAGGGACTTATCGGACTTATACCGGCTCTAACTAACTGGAGGCCCGGCCAGATTGTGGGATTCAACGGGGAGAGAGAGAGAGAGACAGAGAGAGGTATGCTTGTGTTGAGGGGAAGACGTTGCATATGTGTATGTATGTGTGTGTGTGTGTGAGAGAGAGAGAGAGAGTTAGGCCCCTCAAAGTACTACATAGCTATAGAGGGGTTTATAGGGATGCAGCCCACACAACCCTTCTCTCCTTACAACAATCCAATCACTTAATGGTAGGCGAGAGAGAGAGAGAGAGAGAGAGTTAGAGTTAGGCCCCTCAAAGTACTACATAGCTATAGAGGGGTTTATAGGGATGCAGCTCACACAACCCTTCTCTCCTTACAACAATCCAATCACTTAATGGTAGAGAGATCTTGAGCTAGAGGGTGTGGTAGGTTCCTTCAGTGATCTGTCTGAATGGTCTTTAGCATGAGAGTGATTGGGATAGCTGGGATCAAGGGGTTCCACATACTCAAATGGTCCGTGTGTGTGTGTGTGTGTGTGTGTGTGTGTCTGTGTGTTTGTGGTTGTGTGTGTGTGGGGGGGGTGGGGGGTATGTGTGTATGTATGTGTGTGTGTGTGGATGTGTTTGTGTCTGTGTGTGTGTTTGGTAGGCTCCTTCGTTGATCCGTATGAATGGTTTTAAAGAGGAGAGTGATTGGGATGGCGAGGATCAAGGGGCTCTCATAACTACTGACTTGTGTGTGTGTGTGTGTGCGTGTGTGTGTGTGTGAGAATATACTGCTTGTGGTTGTGTGTATGTTATTTATTTTGAGGCGTGATGAGACCCCGTTGTGTATACGTGGGTTTTGTGGGTATTCAGTATGCAATATGTGTAGTATATACAGTACAGTATATATGTGGGGGTATATAAATGTGTTAGGGTATACCGGTATGTTTTAGGGTTTGTTGTTGTTGTTGTTTCTGTGTGTGTGTGTGTACGAGATCCCATATTAAAATACAAAGTATTTATCGTTAATTTACTTAACGTACAAACTACCTTACTCGTTAAATATATAATACTAAGCTACAGTATTCTTGGAGCAGAGAAAGTGTTCTTCCAATATTTTCAGGCTACTTGTTACCTGCTTCAGAAGAGGTGGTGTATTGGCCCAAAGTGTGGTTCACATTTATATATTTTTGTAGTCAATGTATGTGCTGTATATTACCGGTACCAGTATATAATTTAGTAATGATGATCGTGTAATATGTAAATTGTAATGTATTTTTGTTTTATTCATCGTTATAAGTTATTTACAGTAGTTAACCATCTGAATTGGAATTAGTTCATTCTATTAACACTCCACGAGCGGGTAGGTCGGTAACTTCTACTACCTGCCAAGCTGGTGGATTTACCCTAAACGAGCTTATTTCCGTGCTCTTTTTCATGCATAAACAAGAGCCAGAGCGTAATACAAGTATGTATCCGTGAAAGGGCGATAATTGAGCTTTCCAATGACACCAGAACCATCCTTCTATGACCACTGGTTCTCTTGCAACGATCGTGCAACACGAAGGAAAAATCGCTAAAATACGGTAATTTCCTTACATAATTCCCTGTCTAGCGAGGTAGTGAGTGTGGATGTTTGTGGAGGTGGGCCCAGCGCCGGCGCGGGAGCTGTGCCGAACGGTCAGAGTCAACCTACGCTCCTCCCACGGCTCGGACTCTCTCTCAGACCCAATTATGTGCTCAAAATTGCTACCGACTTAAGGCGGTCCCCGCCACATTGTCCTTTATTCTCTAGACCGCCTTAAGTCGGGCCCCGCCAATAAGGGGTTAAGGAGAGATGGGTCGTTTTTACGGTCCCCCTTCTTTGTCATGTTTAGACCCATTTGTTTTTAGAATGTAAGACGTTCGGCCCTTTAGTTTGGCGAATTTAAGACCTTTCACCTAATTTCTTTGTCAATATTAAGACTTTTCGCAACATGTAGGTGTCGATTTCTTTCCTGGCGACCGATAGGGAGCCTGTATTTTATGAGGAACCGGCCTTCGGCCTGGAAATATTTATTTCGAAAAATGTGCACATTTATCTTGAAGGAGAGACCAGAATAACGAGCCTTCTCCCCTTAAGGGTATATTTTCATTGAGCTCCTTCCTGGCGAGGCTGCAAGAGATCGGTGGTGTGTAAATAAGTTTGGTAAATATTCGGGCTTATAAAGGATGGTGGGGTACGGTAAAAGTCGGGCCCGGGAAAATATAATACTCGTGGCTAAAGGAGGAGATAAGTTAGCTGTGTGTCAGGTGAGAGAGAGAGAGAGTGAGAGTGAGAGTGAGGGAGAGAGAGAAGAGAGAGAGAGAGAGAGAGAGAGAGAGAGAGAGAGAGAGAGAGAGAGAGAGAGAGAGAGAGAGAGAGAGAGAGAGAGAGAGAGAGAGAGAGAAGAGCGAGAGAAGAGAGAGAGAGAGAGAGAGAGAGAGAGAGAGAGAGAGAGAGAAGAGTGTTTTCAATATTGAACATTTAGCTATGGTAAGATTTTATTACATTACCGGTATGATATATGTATATACAGTATATATTTAATATGTGTAATACTAGTTTTCTATATAACTTAGAACTTTTTTGTTTTCAATGATTTGGAGTTCATGTCTTATATATATTATTCTTGTTAAAGCGAGTATAACATTTGTAAAAACATTCCCATTATGGGTTTAAGTAAAACAATCGTGCATTGTATATCAGTTATTATATTGGGGTTTGTGTTCTATTGCTCACAAATATTTTCCATTGTATTGAAAGGGTTAACAAGCGCTCTTCTTCTTGTGTGTGTTTTGGCCACTATAGCGGCTTGCTCGGTGTTGTTTTCTGAGAGAGGGAGAGATAACGAGCTGATCTGGTAGGGCGGGGGTTTTATGTACAGCCAATGACAAAATGTTCGGGAGCTCTTGCGATATTCGTTATACAGGTATATCCATTTATATAGATGTTCAGATCAAATAAGCTATATATATATATATATATATATATATATATATATATATATATTTTTTTTTTTTTTTTTTTTTTTTTTTACTTAAGGAACATCCCGTTCTTAACATGAATCCCCCAATGCACTAGAATAAACTAATGAAAGCATATGATCCTCCCGGGATTCGAATTCGGGACACCACACCCAGAACATAAGCATCTAATCCATTATAACACCAACACAGTATATATTATTGCTGATTTAATCTGAACATCTATGTAAGTGGATACATTTGCATAGAGAAAATCGCAAGACCTCACGAACATTTGGCAATAGCTGTACAGTCGCGCTAATAAGTGATGTGTCGGCACCAAGTATGTTTTGATCAATAATTGGTATCAGCAATATTTAAGCTTCATTTCTTCATATCGAGTGAAATATACAAACATGTTCCTACACTTACCCACCCTATTCAACATCTGACCGACATTAATACAGCACAGAGCAAGCCAAACGTAATGACAGCTGGGACATGACTTATTAGCGCGACCGTACAGTCACTCATAAACATTCGGGAACCTCACCTGCTTCTAATTGTGGAAGTATATCTCTGGAAACGAATTGTGGAAGCATATCTCTGGAAACGAATTTATGGCTATATTTTGTCTATGCATCAACTACAAAAGAATGTATATTGGTATTGAAAAGCAATTCACTGTTGGCAGCAATCTTAAGCAGAATTACCAGCTAAAATACGGTCTTAGTACATCTTACAAATACATAAAACAAAATTCGACATGCTATCTATCCAGCAGAAACCTACATGATTATTGTATGTCTGTTTAATATCGATTTTCACGGCTCCAACTTCCTTGTGACCTGCAAATTGTATGTAATTCGTGCGAACTGCTCATTTCGATTGCATAAATTAAGGGGAGATTTCCACTTGAGGGATTTTTTCTGGACCTTTTTCTCCCTCATATTTAGCCCTATTACTTTTGAGATTTTCAGACGTTCGCCCCATTAATTTGGAGATTTTAAGAACTTTCGCCCTATTTCTGTCAATTTTAAGACCTTTCGTGTCATTTAGGTGTCGGTTTATTCCTGGCGAGCGATAGCGAACCTGTAATTTAAGAGGAACCGGCCTTTGGCCGGGATATTTTTCTACAGAAATATTTACACATTTATTTTGAAAGGGGGAGGCGGGGTCTAGGGGGTGTAATCCTAAGCTTGATGGAGGTCTAGGGAACAAACTAAAAACCTCCCCTTTAAAAAAATAAAATAAAATAAAAAATAATGGGGTAGCCTAAGAGTGCCGGAGCATATACATACTGTACATGTATATGGGAGGTGTGGTGGAGTGGTCTTGCCACTGGCCTGGTAATCCAAAGGTCCCGGGTTCAAATCCCGATGTATCAATGGGAAGATATTATTGGGATGGAATTTGTGCTGTACCTAGTATCAGTGCATTACCACAAAGCCCACCGAAACGTCAATAAAATACCCTCATTGTTCCCTGATTAAATAGCACTGTATGAATATTCCCATATTCAAAATATGCTATAGGGGTGCAATGCCTGGTGAGTTATCTGCTCAACAGGTGGCGTTGTGTGTGTGTAAGTGTGAGAGTCCGAGTGTAGGGAGTGAGACAGTGAAGCACGGGAACGAGGTGGCTTCAGAGATGGGGTCGTTTCGGGCCATGAGTGAGCACCGTGCCTCATGTGAAGGCAAGATGGCAGGTGCTCATTGTACTCTACGTGCTTCACATGTCTCACTCCCTAGACTGGAACAAGACCTCACGGGCTTCACTGTTCATTGTAAAGCGGTGAATGTTAAGGCTCTCAGCCTATGCCCGAGAGGAAGTAAGTTGGAATATAGAAAAAAAAAAAAAAAAAAAAAACATGCATACATGCATACATACATACACACATACATATATACTGCACATACATACATAGAAGCCCGCTGTCGGATATTTTGACGATTGCGGCTTACCAAGAAAACCTGAAAACCGGTTCTTGTGTTGATGATGATGATAGTTAGTTAGCGGGTATATGTGTGGTTAAGGGGAGAGTGTGAAAGAGGTCAAAGTGGGTGTGAAAAGGGGTCAAGGTCACAAGGGAGAGGTCAAGGTTATGTAAAAGGGCCCCTGGAAATCTAATAAATGTATTTGTATATATTTTCTCTCTCTCTCTCTCTCTCACACAAACAAACACACTCACACAAAGCACAATTATACTCATACATCACTCTCATAAAAGCAAAACATATCCACACACACGTATCTCAACACAATTGACGCACATGCACACATACCATAAGTACAGACACACACACATATATACACACAATATAAGTACTCATATAGGAAATGCTCACACACAAAAAAGAACACCTAAAACATACCCTCACATGCACACACACACACACATGTACGAAACACATGCAGAAGACCAATACACGCAATCCCTATAAAAAAAACACGAAACCAGTACAAACACACACACTCACACCAAACACACCTGCAGAAGATCAATACACACACACACACACACACACACACATGCAGAAGATCAACACACACATACACACATGCAGAAGACAAACACACATCCCTATAAAAGACACACTAAGCCAGTACACACACACACACACACATGCAGTATAACCTAGCAGTGTTAAACCAAGTGTTGGATAAAACAAGGGCAGTAACTCTGTGGTGGGCAGGTCCATGACTGCTGGTTTATGGTGTAAGAGGAGGAGGAGTGGTAGTAGTAGTAGTAGTAGTAGTAGTAGTAGTAGTAGTAGTAGTAGTAGTAGTAGTAGCGGTAGGGGGAGGAGGAGGCAGAATTGTATGTGTGTGTTGTATTTTGTGTTTATGTGAAGTTTATGTGTATGTGTGCGTGTGTGTTGTATAAGTGTAAGTTGTTGTATGTGTATCACCAGTAGCAGACCCAAGCCCCCCCACACACAACCAACATAAGCAGAGGCAGAAACAGTCCAGGCCCAGACCCGACCAGAAGGATAATCTGTTCAATGTGAATGTACGACCCATTCTGTAATGAACATTTCGGACCTCACTCTCCTCCTTCCTCCTCCTTCTTCTTCTTCCTCTTCTCCTTCTCCTTCTTCTTCTTCTCTTCCTCCTCCTCCCTCCTCATTCCCCCTACTCTTGGGTCTTCTTTATGTCCTCCTCCTCCTCCTTGTGTCTTCTTCTCTTCCTTCCTCCTATTGTGTCTTCTTGTGCTTCTCCTCCTTTTCCCCCTCTTCTTTTTCTTCTACTCTTCCATCTCCTCTCTCATACTTTAACTTATTCGCTCTCAGTTACTCTACTTCTCTCTCTCTCTCTCTCTCTCTCTCTCTCTCTCTCTCACTCTCTCTCTCTCTCTCTCTCTCTCTCTCTGTAATTTGTCTATATGTCTATCCATCCATGTAGGCTATCTATCTAGCTCCCTGTAAGTTATCGTTTGAGGGTAATTACCGGTAAGGTGTGAATGGTGACCTTCAAAAGGAGCCAATCGGTGCCAGTGTTTATATAAGCTATTCAATATATTATGTGTCTGTATATCTATCTTTCTATTACTGTCTATATATCTTTAATTTTCCATTTGCCATTATGTATTTCTCCGTTGTATCCGAACCCTGCTGGGAGGCTTCGGTAGCTTACATAATAATAATACTAATACTAATAATGATACTAATAATGATAATAGTAATAATACTACTACTACTACTACTAATTATAATAATACCAAGAATATGTGCAGTTCGTATAGGTTTATCTATCTATGTAACTCGTGATAATCATTTTGTTTGCCATTCCCTGCACAAAATCCCTTCTCTTCTTCTCTCCTAACTAATTGTGCTCTCTCTCTCTCTCTCTCTCTCTCTCTCTCTCTCTCTCTCTCTCTCACACACACACATATATACAAACACACACACAAAGTACCTCGATGTAGAAGTACGGTATGTAATAAGAACAAGTATTGGATGGCACATATACACAAACACATACACGTACACACTCACACACACAAACACACATACACAAAGTACCTCGACGTAGTACAGTATGTAATAAGAACAAGTATTGGATGGCCCACACACCCACATAAACACACACAAACACACACACCATTGCAGTATATAGCAGTAGCAAGTATTGGATGGTGCGTACCCTAAATACTTACCACCTCGCTAGAAAGAAAGAGAGAGAGAGAGAGAGAGAGAGAGAGAGAGAGACAGAGAGAGAGAGAGAGAGAGAAGGTAGGAGAGGAATAAAACAAGGGTGAAAGAGGTGATGAAGGAGAGAGAGAGAGAGAGAGAGAGAGAGCGAGAGCGAGCTAGAGGGAGAGGCCGAGAGAGTGAGTGAATGGGAGAGAGAGAGGCCGGGAGAAGGAGCGGCGCCCCCTCCCCCCTACTCTTCCACTAACCTCATTATAACCCTTCATTAAAGTTCTCGCTCGTAATTACCTCAAACAAGGAAGTGAAGCCCGGTAATCGCCCCCCCCCCCCCCCTCCTAATTATAGACCGAAGCAACAGTTAAGGGGGTAGTGCTTGGTTTTTTGGTCTACATTTTATTTATTTTTGAGTTTCCTCGCTAGACTTCCATCAAGCTTAGAAAAAACACCCGCTCGACCCCCTTTCAAGATAAATTTGCACATTTTTCGGTAGAAAAATATCCCGGCCGAAGGTTGGTTCCTTCTAAATTTCCATGTGTTTACTGTATATTTCATAAGAGGAAAATAAATTCTCCCCAATGAACGTAAAGATTTAAATTGAAGCCAAATAATGGCTATAGGCCTTTATGTATATCTATTTATTATTTATTTCACTCCAACACCAAACGCACCGTGGTTTCTAATTCCTTGAAGGAAGTCCTTTAGATTCAATTACTTGGCAAAAGGTTCTATTTACTCGGCTTTGTTGTGAAATCTATTCCACGAATTCTCCCCCCCGGGGGGGGGGGGGGGGGGGTCTCTAGCACAGACTCGCGCACACATTATGCAAAAACACTCAATACACATCGAAACTACACACACACACATACACACACACGCACACACACCACACATTATGCAAACGCACACACACACACACACACATACATACATACATACACACACACACACACACACACACACACACACACATATTCTAAGTGAGACAACAGGGAAGGTAGCTGGGAAAATCGGCAGGAAAATCGGGTGAACTACACAATGGAATTCCGACTTTGAGCTTCATCTGAAATCGCCATTACAGAGAGAGAGAGAGAGAGAGAGAGTGTGGGGGGGGGTTGAAAGTGAGTGAGAGAATGAATCAGGCCCCTCTATCTGCGTATATGCAAATGAGGCCTGGCTAGCTTTGTAGACATTTTAATTCGTTTATTCCGGCAATTAATGATGGCTTATTGATGATCCCTCGATAATTGTTAACCTTTTCAGTACCTCTTGTATTGCTGTGCCTGATATTGTGTGTATATAAGTAAGTCACCCCCACTCCCTCTCTATCTATCTCAATCGCTCTCGCTCTCAATTAATGTATCTATCTATCTATCTATCTATCTATCAATATCTCCATCACTCACGCACACACACTCATCTTTCTCTCTCATTCACACACTCACTCACTGTCACTTTCACACTCTGTCTCTCACACACTCTCACACTCACTCTCACTCACACTCACACTCACTCACTCACTCTCTCTCTCTCTCTCTCTCTCAAAACTCTAAATTACTAATAGTCTAGCTCTAAATTGAAAGCGTACCATTTTGAGTGAGTTGTGATGTATGGAAGTAAAAACAAAAAAAAACAAAAAATCCAAACTCCTCTTTCCCTCCTCCTTTGCAATAAGATAAATATCACAGAAGTTTATTTGCGTAAAAATCTAGATAATTATAATTACCCTAATTTTCCGCCATTATTTATTTTTGTTTTATTTTAATTTAATGCACTAAATGGATTGAATTATAGTTGGGGATATTGGTTTGTATCCATTATTTGATTTGTCTATGGAAGGATACCGGTACATACTGTAATACGATCAACTTACAAGAATAATTTGCTATAAAAGTGTTAATTGGTCACATTATTTAACTATTGCATAAAAAAATACGCTTCCATTTCAATCATGCTAATTTTCCTTCCATAGGCCTACATAAAAACATGGAGTGTATGAAATTAATGTGACCAGCTGTCTAGTCGTGGGCGGGAATTTCTTGATAATTTTCTGAGGAACACATATGATTCTTTTGAAAACGTAATTTAACTTAAGATAGCCAGAATAATGGTCCTAACTTCACTCTAATTAATACTGGTAATCTCCGTCACGTGTAGCCTACATCGTAAAGAGAGGATCGTAAGGCTTGTGTGGTTAATGTATCTATGTAAATATCTTTCTCTCATATATATATATATATATATATATATATATATATATATATATATATATATATATATAAATATATAATGTGCGTGTGTGTTTGCGTGTGTTTTATTTATTGTACTAAATTTGTATCAATTATGTTCCCCACCTCTTAGTCTAGAGTAGTTAAGGGTCTTGATGGGGTAACTAGTGGAGCGGGGGAACTATCCAATATTGGTAGTTACCATCCGTCTAACTTTTAATATTACAAAGTTAGCGAAGGTTGGAAGGAGGGAGGAGGGTTAGCTTAAGTTAATATTAAAGGCTTCATTATGGAGCAATTAGTGAGGGATGTATATTCTTTAGTAGGGTTACTATTATTTTCTTCTTCGTCTTCGTCTTATTTCTTCGTCTTCTACTTTTTCTCCTCCTCCTCCTCCTCCTCCTCCTTTTTCTTCGTCTTAGTCTTCTCATTATTTTTCTTCTTTTCTACTTCTTCTTCTTCGTCTTCTTCATCTTGTTCGTCTTATTCTTGTGTTTAATGAATCAAACCATTGCTATTTTGGACCTCTTGTTTGGGTGTTATTTAAGTGATAAAGCTACTCCCACGTAAATTATTATTATTATTTGTATTATTACTATTATTATTATTGTTAGTAGTAGTAGTAGTAGTAGTAGTAGTAGTAGTAGAAGTAGTAGTAGTAGCCACAATATAGTTTGGGACATATCTTCAGTTACAATTCCATTGTTTTGTTTTCTCTTACCCTTAACGTAAACAAAAACAAATAGTACGATTCTAATCTGCATTTGTATTAGACGAGTGTACTGCCTGTTTATCCTCTCTCTCTCTCTCTCTCTCTCTCTCTCTCTCTCTCTCTCTCTCTCTCTCTCTCTCATTTAACGTTTTTAACGGCCCTGATTTTCTCACTTGCTATTCCGATTTTCTTCCTTAAAAAGTAAAGTAAAACTTCATTCTTTCCATCCCCATGGGAAATTAACAAGGGGGAAAAGAAAAGAGAGAGAGAGAGAGAGAGAGAGAGAGAGAGAGAGAGAGAGAGAGAGAGTACAAAGGAGTACAAAGGAAATCAAGCAACAACAGATCTAGTGACCCTTCTAGGCTGCTTGTCCTCCAAAACACAGAGGATCAAGTGTCCAAACAGTGGTTTAGAGTGGGTAAGGGAACATTGGAAAGGGAACTACTGCCCTGCCACTAACGTGGCAGGACTAGGAAGTTAGTAGGGGACATATGGGTTAGTAACTGAGGGGAGGATAAAATAAAGTTATTCATTTACAAAACGCAGTCAGTCGCGGGTTTGATGCGAGATATTTGTCTAGGCGGAATATAAATGAATCAACGGTGCTGCAGTCTATAACGTCTCGGGGAAGCCCATTCCACAGTTGACAACTCGATTGAAGAAGAAATTCTTAGATTCGTGTGAGTTAAAAGATTTACCAATAATTTTGCAACCGTTTCCCCGCGTGTAATTAGATTGGTCGATAGTGAAGTACTTACTACAGTTCATATTGTCGATGCCTTTGATGATTTTGAACACTTGAATTAAGTCACCTCTTAATCTGCACTGGGTTAAAGCAAATAGATTTAATTCTCTAAGACGCTCTTCGTATGGTTTGTTCTTTAGGCTAGGTATAATTTTGGTAACTCTACGTTGAACTCGTTCTAGCTTGTTTATGTCTTTTTGGTAATAAGGGCACCAGCATTGAACGCAGTATTCCAGAAGAGGGCGGACTAAGGAATTGTAAAGTGTTAGGATTACGTCTTTGGATTTATGCTCAAATGATCTGCCTATAAAGCCAATTATTTTGTTTGCCTTCTTAACAACTTCTGAACATTGTTGACTCGGTTTTAGGTTACTCGATATTGTTACTCCCAGATCGGGAGTAACATTCTGTTTACATTCTTAAGCTGAGTGCCATTCATCGAATAGTTTGCTTTCTCATTTAGGTATCCGATATGTAGTACTTTACATTTATCCGCATTGAAACTCATTTGCCAAATTTGGGCCCAATGTGACAATTTATCTAGATTGTGTTGCATATCGTCAACTTGATCTTTTGAGAGTACGCTATTTGCAATTTTTGTATCGTCAGCAAATTTTGAGATTGTACAGGTGAGACCCTCATCTATGTCGTTGATGTAAATTAGAAAGAGAATTGGTCCTAGTACCGATCCCTGGGGTACCCCGCTACTTACATTGGTCCATTTAGATGCCTTACCGTTTATGACTACTCTTTGCTTTCTGTCGCTGAGCCAATTTTCTATCCATTTCAACACACCGTCTCGTATTCCATGCGCTTTTAGTTTTAGCAGTAAATGTTTGTGGGGAACTTTGTCAAAGGCCTTTTGAAAATCAAGGTATATAATATCTACAGCTTTACTCTCATCGTAGAGGTTGAGGATATCGTGGAAGAAGTCTAAGAGGTTTGTTAAACAGGAACGTTTTTACGAAAGCCGTGTTGAGTATCTTTAAGTATGTTATTTTCCTCTAAGTGATTTACGAGTCTGTCTCTTATGACCGTTTCTAGCATTTTACATACAACTGAGGTTAAGCTAATTGGACGATAGTTAATGGGTAGGGATTTGCTGCCTTTTTTGAATATCGGTGTTACGTTGGCTAGCTTCCACTGATCAGGCATAGTTCCAGACTGCAAGGATTTATTGAATAGTAATGTCAGTGGTTTGGAGAGCTCATCCTTAGCTTCCTTTAGAACTCTAGGCGAGATTGTATCAGGTCCAGGCGTTTTATTTACCTTGAGTTTATCTAAACAATTCAATACTTCTCTCTCTGTAACGGTGATATTGCTTAGAACATCTGAATTATCAATCTGAATCGGCGATGGTGTAGGGATATCACTGAGGTCTTCTGTTGTAAAAACTGATGCAAAGAAGGTATTGAGGGCATTACTCATTTGTACTTCGTCTTTGGTGTATTCTCCATTTTCATCGACTAACTGTCCAACAGTTGAAGTAACTACTTTTTCTTTCTGATATAACTATAGAATTCTTTCGGGTTTGTTTTACTTTGATTCGCAATATGTAACTCTAGGGTCTTTTTACTTTGCTTAATTAAGTTTTTGGCTTTGCGTCGTAGCTCTACAAATTTCACCCGTTCTTCGTCATTTTGTGAGGATTTTAATCTATCATTAGCAAATTTTTTAGCAAGCAGGCAGTTTGAAATATCTTTATTCCACCATTTGGGCTTATTATTATGGCCTGGACGCCGTATTTTCGATGGTATGCAGTCTTGCACTGCTTTTAGGAAAGTGGTTTCGAATAACTTCCAAGATGTATTTATGTCGTTATTGTTAATTAAAAAGCTCCAGTCAGTTTCTTTAAACATAGCTCTAAGTTTATGAAAGTTTGCTTTCTTGAAATTAGGGACTTTTTCGATGCTACTATTTGTTTCGTTACTAGTAAAGTTTAAAGTGAAAGTTATCACGATGGTCGCTGTTACTGAATTCATCACCAACATTCAAATTCTCTATTAATTCTTCTTTTGTTGCAAGTACAATGTCAAGAACGTTATTACCACGGGTCGGTGTTCGAACAAATTGATAAAGCGAACTCTCTTGCAAGTTAGTATACAAGTCATGTCCGGAGTGTGAAGTAAGACTATCGCCCCACTTGGTCACAGGTAAATTAAAGTCGCCAAAAAATATGGTATCTAGTGAGTTACTTACATCTGCAATTTGTTCATAAATTTCTCGGTCAGTTTGCACTGATTGAGCTGGAGGTCTGTATATTAATGCAAGTATTAGTTTTGTACCTTTATTATTCTTTATTAGCACAAAAGATGTGTCGACGTTCACAATTTGAGGTTTTGACAAGAGGGTCGGGTTAAGACTTTCTTTGATATAAAATAAAACGCCACCTCCATTTTTTTTTAATCGGCTTTTCTCAAACATTACATAACCGGGAAGTGAATACTCTGCTAAAAAGTCTCTATCTACTGTATTGAGCCAAGATTCTGTTATACCAATCACATCATAATTTTCAGTAAACACTAGTTCCTCTAAATCTGAAAATGTATTGCGTATGCTACGAGCGTTTGCATAGAAAACCTTTAAAGTTGCGGTTTTAGAACTCACAGAACGTTCTTTAATCAAATTTTTGGTTCTGATCGGATCTACATTTACATTCATGGCTGACATCGGTCCTCGGTCGTTATCCCTGGCGGTTTTGAATTTGGGTCGTGATGGTGGAGCTTTATCCAAATTCGCGGTTCTTGACAGATTAGCATTTAAATCCTTCGCAGGTTGCCGCCCTCGCTGTCTTCGGTCCTCCTTCCTGAGAGAGAGAGAGGGAGAGAGAGAGAGAGAGAGAGAGAGAGGTTTGTGTGCAACGGAAAACAAATTGAAAGAGTAACATAAGGCCGAATTTGATGTACAATCACGGTCATAAACTCTGATAAATTTTGATGCCTCGAGGAATCTGAAGGAACCTCAGAAATACAGGTGTCGGGTAAAGAATGAATACGTTTTGATTTAAGGGGAGGTTTTTAGTTGATTCCCTAGACTTCCATTAAGCTTAAAATTACTCCCCCTTGACCCCCATTCAAGATAACTTTGTACATTTTTCGGTAGAACAATTTCCCCGCCGAAGGCCGGTTCCCCTTATATTACAGTCTCGCTATCGCTCGCCAGGAAAAAATCGACACCTAAATGGCACGAATGGTCTTAAAATTGACAGTAATGGGGCGAGGGTTCTTAAAATCGCCAAACTAATGGGGCAAGCGTCTTTAAATCTCACAAGCAATGGGGCTAAACATGAGGGAGAAAGAGGTTCAGAAAAAAATCCTCCAGGTGGAAATCTCCCCTTAACCCGTTCAGTACCAGGGACGTCCTCTTCTTCATATTCTGACAACTATTATACGAATATATTCAGCTTAAGAAGGACCTCTAGCAATTAATATGGCTTCAAATTATCTCAAATTACTATCACAGATCCTTCCTAAGCTTCTTAAATATTATCTAAATATAGCTAGAATAAAGTATAACACACGTCGTTGGTACTAAAGTATAACACACGTCGTTGGTACTAAAGTATAACACACGTCGTTGGTACTCGAAGGGTTAATGACCGTGACTATGTTGAAGTCGAAATGGCTGGACGCACTGAACAAGGGACTGGAGTTCTCGAAAAGGGGTTCCAGTCCTGAAGCTATTCTTGACTTACAGTGTGCTGGCTTAATAATCCAGAAGGGTTGATAGCCTCTGAAGTCCTGTTTTAACTAACTATGCACGGAACTTTAGGAGAGCCATCTTGATTCTTAGTGGTCTTTTTGTTATTAGTGAAATCGTCTAATGTTTGCTGTAATATAATGTTGTTGTTGTTGTTGTTGTTGTTCCCCAAGCTGCCTGGCCGAACAGCCCCAAGGCTCCGAGCACGGCCAAGGCCATATCCGAGCGCCCCCACAGAATCCTCCCTGCCGACCACAATAAAGCCTGGGTGACCGAAGCCACTCCATGGCGGGGAGCTGAGGAGGGTGCGGAAATGCCCGGGAAACCAAAGCCCCACCCAGGGCCCTGTGCCCCTCAGCAATTATGAAGAGAAAGTTGAGGGGCAAGGGAAAAATGTGACGCTTTGGCTTCCAATCTTGGTAGATTGGGAGGTCAATCCACGGAAGAGACGCCGTCACTCGAGATCTAGAAAATATATAAGTAAAAGGAACACAGTCAGAGCTATGGGAATGGCAGAGCTCGCTCAGTTCTCACTCTGATAGACCAGCCCATCACCAGTGTAATATAATGTTGAATGATACATCGTACTGAATTAACTAGTGGCAATTCATGAGAAATTTGGGAAAGTAGGGAGATTTTGACAGGTTAGGTGAGGTTAGGTTAGGCTGCTGTTAACTTAGGTTAGGCTACTGTTAGGTTAGGTTAGGCCACTGTTAGGCTAGGCTAATGTTAGGTTAGGTTAGGTTAGGCTATTACTAGGTTAGGTTAGGTTAGGCTAGGCTAGGCTAGGCTAATGTTAGGTTAAGTTAGGTTACTGTTAGGTTAGGGTAATATTTGTGTCACTCCTTTTAATTTGATCACCCATTTATCACCCCTTTGCTATGTCACTTCTTCGTTTATGTCTCAATTCTAACCCCAAACCAAGAACTTCGGATGACCTCGACGATAACACCCCCCCAGTGGCATTGTGGCCGGGAATTCAGATAACAGGCCGGATAACAGGGCAATCAACCACCCTGCATCATCATACCCGATTCGGAAAAACCGGCCGTAAGTGTGAAATATACCCGGAGCCGGTTCGATTATTGGGACCCCACATTATATTTCCGGATATTGAGAAAGAAAACTCCGTTGTTTATGGTTCCCTCGTGCTGAAAAATTTGGACACTTTTGACACTTTTATAACCGGATTTTTTGGTTTCTGATTCTGGCAACCTCCAAATGTTTTTCTTAAGCCTTGGAAGGACCTTTTAACACCAATCCGTGTTTTCTCTTTGCTTCTGGCTATCCCAAAGCGATTGTTATAAGTTTAAGATGGAACTTTTATCTGAGAGAAAGTACTAACCTTGACTTCTTTCTTCCAGAGTGACGAAGGGAGCGTTCCATCGCTACAGATCTTTCTAAAATGATTGGACAGACTCTGATACACACCACAGATATCGTGCATCAGGCGACTACGTTCAAGGTGAGTACAAGATTTAGTAGACTGTACCTGTATTTCTGTCTACTGGGCTTCGAAACCTGCTTCTAAATATTGCAATTCAAAGTGGGTAACAATCTGATTAAGGGGAGGTATTTGGTTTGTCTAGTCCCCCTTCTCCTTCATGTTTAGCCCCAATAGCTATGAGATTTTAAGGGTTCGCCCTATTAGTTTGCCGATTTTAAGAACTTTCTCCCCATTTCTTTGTTTACTCTAGTCGTATTTTGAGTTGTAGAGGTTAGTGGTCAATATTTTTGCCCTAATTATAATGAATAGACTATAGTGAAATATAAGTGCCGGAATATGCAACTATTCTCTTGTAATAAAACATAAATATATAAATAAATAATTGTATCGAACCCAAGTGAGATAATACTACTTCTCTTCCTTCCTCTTCCCCTCCTCTCTCCTCTTGAGCTTCCAGAGTCTTGTCAACACACCCTAAGACCCATTCAACATCACCCCTTCCGTGTTCTCTCTCTCTCTCTCTCTCTCAGTATTCATGGAGTTGGCAGGTCACCGCGGTAATTGCTTTAACCGGAGGTGTTGCGAATTTGGGGGGGGGGCACGAGGGGAGGGGGAGGGGGAGGGGGGCAATTGAGGGGGTTCGTTTGGGGAGGGGGACAGTGAGAAGGAGGTGGAGGAAAGGGAGGGGGGAATTGAGGGGGTTCATTGGGGGAAGAGGGAAACAGTGAGAAGGAGGTGGAGGGGGCAATTGTGGGGTCTGTGTTGAGGTGTGGGGGGGGGAGGGGGGGAACTTGGGGGTTCGATGCTAGGGACAAACTGGGTGGGTCCGTTAACTATACCGTCGACATTCTATTTTATTCTGGCCACTACTAATAGATTGTATCCAGTTTAGGAAGAATCTCTAGCAATTATTATAAGGCATCGAAGTATCTCAATCCACCCTTTTAACTACCGCAGACCCTTCCTAAGCTTCATAAAATCGTCTAGCCTAAATACAGCTAGAATAAATATAGCAGACGTCGCTGGTACAGAAAGGGTTAAGGGGCGTTCATTGGAAGGTGGGAATGGTCAGCCAAAAGTGGGGTGCACTAGGTGGGGGGGGGGGGGGGGGGGGGGAGTTACTGGGGGTTCCGTTTAAGGTGGGGGCACGTTGGGGGATAGGAAGGGGGTCATTAGTAGGGACAAACTAGGGGGGGGAGGGGGGGGTCGGCCAAGGGGGCACGTTGGGTATTAAAGGAGGGGGGGGTCATTAGTATGGACAAACTATGGGTGGGGGGAGGGGGGCGGGGAGTCTGTCAAGAGGGGGCGCACTCTCCCCCTCTCATCGTTGTGATAATTGAACGGTCTTTTCCAACCATTAATCAGCATCGATAACCATGATACTAATTACTCTCTAACACCCTGGCTATGTTGGGGGCTTCTTTTGTGTGTGTGTGTGTGTGTGTGTGTGTGTGTGTGTGTGTGTGTGTGTGTGTGTGTTTTGGAGGCTTCTGTTTTTGTCTTTACTGTCATTTACCTTTTTTGTTTTGCAATGGTTTTTATTATTTGTTTTTGGTTTAGGTTCTTTGTAGTCTGTTATATACTGTTATGTATACTATATATATATTTATATTTCGTGTTACTAGAGAGAAAACCAAAAGTTTCATTTTGCAGCAAGGACCTCTTGGGATCAAAGGGTTACCAATCGTCTCAATAAAGGGGAGGTATTTAGTTCGTTCCCCAGACCTCCATCAAACTTTAGAAAATACCCCTTGGACCCCCCGTCGAGAAAAATGTGGAAATATTTCGGTTGAAAACTGTTCTCCTAAATATCATGCTCGCTTTCGAAATGACACGAAAATGCCTAATGTTCACCAATAAATAAGGCGAAAGCTCATAAAATCACCAAACTAATGAGCCGAACGTCTTAAAATCTGAAAACTAATGAGGCTAAACATAAGGAAGAAGAGAGACCAGAAAAACGCCCCATCTCCCCTTAACAGTGTATATGTGAAGCTGTGGTCGGCTGGAGATAGTGTGGTTTTCCAGCAACCTGTTTGGGTTTTGGGGTTTCTTCATAGTTTTTTGTCTTCATATCTGCGAAAAACTTTTGACCTGTGTTTTGAGAGTGCAAATTTCTGTGTTGGTCTGGGAAGGGAGAGATGTAGATAGATGCCTGTAGGTTTGTGAGATTTTTTATATATATATATATATATATATATATATTGTGACGCTTCTGCATAGTAGCCACGTGCGGGCATGCGCGCGCGTCGGCTGCCCAGCCGTTTAGAAACCGGCTGGTGGCAGCCGGCCGGCCAGCTTTTCCTTAGTATATATCCTACGACAATGTAACTAATGTCTGGGATATTCTTATGTTGTTTCACGGCTTGTAGCTGCCCTTATTCTTAACCAACGCATCTTAGTATATTTTATTCTCGATAGTTGATTGTTTCATTATAATATATAAGATGTAAGTCTAGTGAGAGTGGGAGGAGACGAGCGGGAGAGAGAGACTGGCTAGGGGACGTTGCTTCGCGCGGAGAGTCTAGCTTGGGACGAGCCTGATGTTGCCATATGCATTTGATTGCAACGTTAGGCTTAGTTTCGACTCACGCACAGGGTAGAGGATTTTGACCCGGCAACTGTGTTGAGTGTTGCCAAGCATGGGATGTATTCTGCATGCCTAGGGCGGGGTCCAGACAGATTCAAGACTCAGAGCTCACCTCACTGTCGTACCCTTCGGACCCCCTTGATATCTATCCCTCTCAACCCCACTTAGAAACTTTCTCTCTTACTTTGTATACCTTCCTTCCACTACTTCACCAATCTATTTAATTATCCCATCCCCTTGATAGACCTTATATCTATTATTGTATTAACGACGAGCTCTCAGATAATTAGATAGGATTTTGGGCCTTATGCAGAGATTTAATTGTTAATGAGACCTAGGAAGCTTTTTTGTTGTCTCATATTTGGTGGTTTCATGCTTGCTAGTGTGTTCTTGTGTCAGGTTAGCAGGGGCTAGACCGGAGGGGAGGCTTTTTGCGATCCTTTTAGTAAAGTCTGCTGGTGCGAGTCCTGTGGACCCGCACGACTTTACTAGGATACCCATGAGAGTCTGGGGGCATTTTCTTGTCTGTGTCCCTGTGTGTCTAGTGTTGTGTTATGTGAGGGCCCATGCCTAGTCCACTCAGCACTGCGCTAGCACGTCTTGCTTTTGTTTTAGGGTCGCCAGGAGAGAGTCAGATACTTGCGATCTGAGTCTCTCAAGAGAGCACCCTTTCAATTAGAGTAATTTGGCGCACAGACTTGGGAACGTCCCTAGGCTAGAGCAGGTGGCTCAGCCCGGGTATCCGAAGCCTATATCCTTCCGGCTAGACCTCTGCCACCTGGCAGATTAACAGCTAGGGGTTTATTATCTCTGTATGCTTGTTATTGTGCCACAGTTTACCGTTTTTGTGAGCATTGTGAGTCAGGGTGTGGCTTAGAGACTCTGTCCGAGCAGGCTTGCCTGACTAAGAGTGAGAAGCACACCTGTATGTGGTTATGTTGCGAGTTGCTGCCTTTATTTAATTATACCTATGCCAATATACACTGTATGGCCTATCACTAGTATTTATTCCTGCTTATGAGTTAAGAGTTCTCTAAATCCGTAACGTACTTTCTTTGCTAAGCATCAGATCCTACAGTAGCCGCATGCAGTTTAGAAACCCGCATCTTGTCTACCGGTACGATGTTTTGAGGACTGTTTGCTTTCACCTTCTTTCACGCAGGGGTGATTAGTTGTATTAATTAACGTAACGTTAAATGTACTTTCTTCTAGTTTGTTATTAAATTGTTTCTGCAATTTAATTCCGTTATCTATCTTTTCTTTGAAGCTTTAAGCCAACTTAATTGTGTGATCTTTTATATAGCCTGCTTGACTATCAGCAGTCTATAGTGCGTGCACCCTGTAACCGAGTCATAGGATATCTCGTTGTCCAGGCAGGACTCTTGACGGTTTAGGGTGGTTTGTTGCCTGGGTTTATAGAAAAGGGTTGGATCTAGCGTTTTCCGTTGTTGCTTGTTGCCGCATACCTAGTCCAATAGAAAGAGCCCAGTGTTTATATATCCCAGGACGTAACAATATATATATATAGGCAGCCCCGCCCAGGGAAGTACTAGCGCCAAGGTTTCGGGAGACTCAGGGAATAGCCTGAATTCCATTTTCTCTCCCAAGCCTTGGTAGCTGGATACATATCTTTCTGCCTCACACATCAGGGGTATCAGGAAAACCCTCTTTATATAACATACACATCCAACTGCACGACATTGCCCTACATCGCTATCCTCTATCCATAAAACACTACTCTTCCCACTACATATCATACATGTAACAGCATACACCTTTACCAAATAAATATGGCAGTACAATTGTTAAGAGCAAACCTGGTGGTCCCTCGGATATCCACCCCCGGCAGGGTTGGGTCATTGACACAGGGCCCTCCCGGTCGTCATCATGCGACTGTGTCAAGAGCATTGCAACGTCAAAGCTGCTCGTCGGTGCAGCTTTTTCTTTAGCAATATAAGATACTTCACTCTAACATCAATTTTGTACATCAGTTTCTTCAAGCAGAATCCCCTACTCTCCTTTTTTTGAAAGAGACTCAAGTAACATCCACATCTGACACGTCTAGATTTGATTTTCCAGGTTATCAACTGCTCCAAAATTTCAGACGCAAAGGAGGTGTATGTTGCTTCGCAAAATCTGAAATTGCCCTGGAGGAGGTTACTAGGTTCAATTGCCCCTATTTTGATTATTCTATATACAAATTAATTTCTGCTGGTAAATTTAAATACATATGTTGCATCTACCGTTCCCCAAATACTCCTCCAGAGCAAAGTCTTTTTGATTCTCTGTCCTCACAACTCAGTGTCCTCAACTTAAATGCTTCTTCTGAAATCACTGTGTTGGGTTATTTTAATGTCCATAATGTTGAATGGCTCACTCATTCAGCCAGGACTGATGATGCTGGTCTTGAGTGTGAGCTATTTGCAGACTCATTTAATCTCACTCAACTAGTCAACCAACCCACCCGTGTACCAGATAATCCTAATCATAATTCCCACCTACTGGACTTATTTTTAACAACCAATTCAGAAAATTATGATGTTACAGTGAGGTCCCCGCTTGGATCTTCTGATCACTGTCTGATACAGGCCACCTGTCTATCACCTTCCCACTCTGAACCTGTTTTGGTGACTAGCATTACGAAAGGGCAGACTGGGAGGGTCTTCAAGGTTTCTTTATTGATATTCCCTGGACCTCTTTCTTTTCTAATGATGCAGACACCACCTTGAGCCACATACAAGATTTTGTAAAAATTGGAATGGAAATTTTTATTCCTCATCAAAAGTACAGTAAAAGATCTAATTCACCTAAATGGTTTGACCATAATTGTGCTAGAGTAACTGAACAAAAAGCAATAGCCTACAATGCATACACAAGATCAAAAACACATGAAGCCTTTAATTACTTTAGAAACATCAGAAATCATGCCAAAACTGTATTAAACCTAATTAAATCAAACTTTCTCCACAAGCAGGCAAATAAACTTCTAAATAATCCAAATGATAACAAAATATTTTGGTCTACTCTTAACTCATTCAAATCCAACTTCACTACTGCTTCATCCATTCCACCATTAAAATCTCCGACTGGCAATCTTGTAAGTGACCCACGAGGTAAAGCTAACCTTCTTGCGGATATTTTCTCCACCAACTCAACCTTAGATGAAATAAATCAAGATGTCCCTGTACTTAATTTTAATTCGCCTGAAATTCCCTCACTTAAGATCCACACCAGACATGTCAAAACTATTTTGCAGAATCTCTCAGTAGATAAGGTCCAGATGAAATTCCTCCAATAGTACTTAAGAATTGCTCCTTGGTGCTCGCTCCTGTATTGGCAAAAAAAATCCGTCTGTGTACTCATACCTAATGCTTCCCAGTACCCTGGAAAGAAGCATACATCCATCCAGTTCCTAAAAAAGGTGCCTCTTCAGATCCATCAAACTACAGATCAATAGCTATAACTTCCACTCTTGGTAAAGTCTTTGAAATTATATTAAATAATCACATAATTTAGCATCCTGAGAATAATAAATTAATCAGTGATAGGCAATATGGTTTTAGACGATGTCGATCAACTGCAGACATTCTTTGCCTTCTTACGCATCAAATCAACCAAGCTACAGACCAACATGGTGAAACACATACAATAGCACTGGATATATCAAAGGCATTTGATATAGAGTCTGGCATCAATCATTATTGTTGAAGATGTCACACTACGGCCTTGCATCATTAGTTCCACTAATTTCTTCTTATCTTCATAACAGAAAAATATGTGTAATGGTAGATGGCCTTTATTCTCAATTTCACTCAATAATTGCTGGTGTTCCCCAGGGATCAGTTTTGGCCCCAACTCTGTTCCTCATTCATATCAATGATCTCATATCTACCACTCATAATCCAATACATTCCTACGCAGATGACTCAACACTCCACAGTTCCTTCACATTTACCAATTCTTTCACCCAACCCGATCTTATAAATTCAAAAATAAACACTGCAATTTCTCTGAACCAGGACCTTTCTAGAATTAATGAATGGGGACAAAAGAATCTAGTTTCCTTTAATGCACAGAAAACCAAGTACATTCAATTTTCTAACCGAGAGAATCTCACTGACTCCCATATATTTTTTAATGATGTAAATATTCCCACTTCCCTTAGTATTGACATTCTCGGTGAAACATTGACTACTAACTTGAGCTGGACACATTATGTTAGAGGCATAGCTAAGAATGCCTCTAAAAAACTGAGACTCCTGTACAGAGTTCGAGAATTCTTCACTGACGAGCAGTTGGCTGTAATATATAAAAGTCATGTGCGTTCTCAGATGGATTACTGTTCACCTCTGTGGAGTGGAAGTGGAGTGGTTGCATTGAGGCAGTTGGACAAAATTCAAAATAAAGCTATTAGATTAATCAATAACCCTGCAATCACACAGGACCTTCCTACATTATCCATACAAAGAAACGTTGCATCCCTTGCATTATTCTACAGATATTTTCACAGCAATTGTTCCGAGGAACTTGCTTCAATTGTGCCGCCTCTCCACATCTTTCCCCGTAGAACTAGGGCAGCTGAGAGCGCCCATGAATTTACACTTTCTCCTCCACAATGCAGAACTTCTGCTTATCAAAATTCATTTATCCCTAGAACTACTACTCTTTGGAATTCACTTCCCTTGAGTTCCTTTCCACAAACTTACAATCTACAAAAGTTTAAATCCAGTTGTTACAAACATTTTATGAATGGAGGATGCCTTTAGGCACATAGCCCTTTTTGTTTGATCTGTGTTTTTCCTTCCTCCGTTCATTGTCTCTTAAAAAAAAATATATATATATATATTATTATATATATATATATATATTTCTAATCTCTCAGTGGGGTTCGAACCGCCGACCGTCAGGACGATAGCCGACGCTTTAATCAACTACAAGCGTCGGCTATCGTCCTGACGGTCGGCTGTTCGAACCCCACTGAGAGATTAGAAACATGTAGTGGCTCACGTGTATTTGTGATATATACTATATATATATATATATATATATATATATTATAATATATATATATATATATATATATATATATACAGTATATATATGATACATTATTTTCGATTTATTTTATTTATCATAGCTGCAGGTGTGTGAGAAAAAAAATCCTGATTTCTATAGAATGGGTTGTGATAATATCTCCCTGAGAGAGAGAGAGAGAGAGGGGTAGGTTGATTAAAATCATAATAGTTAGTGTTTGTGATCGAGCATCCATCTGTACATTGTATTTGTTGCCTACGTCAGGAAACGACGAGTGGCTTATTACTGCTCGGCTCACTCTTGTTGTTGTTCTGCTTGTTAGATTGGATAAGCCTAAAGAGTTGTCAGGGGAGAGATAGAGAGAGAGAGAGAGAATGCAAATTAAAATGGTTTGGAGCAGCATTAACACCTTACGAGCGGCCTATGCGGTTTATTTATGTGTACCGCACAGCGGGGTGTTTTTAGCCAAAATAGGGCTGTTTACGTGATCATTTTCATGCCTAAATAAGACCCAGAACGTAAAACAAGTACCTATCCCTGAAAGGGCATAAACAGAGCTTTCGAATGACACCATAACGATCCTTGTATGATGGATAGTTTTCTTGCAATAACCGTGCAACGCGAGTGCAAAAAGCAGGTAATTCGGTACTTTCAGTACATAATTGAGTATGTAGCGAGTGAGAGAGGGAGGAGGGAGCTGAGATTTGTGTCAGTAGGTTCGCCGCGGTGGTCTGGAGCAGTCATACGCTCGCTAGTCTCCTGCCACCACTTGTCTCTCTCTCTCAGCCACATTACGTGCTGAAATTGCCACTCGAGTTATGTCGAGCGCCGCCACATAGTCCAGCTTTATTTAACTCGACTTATGTTGCTCGCCGCTAATTAAGGGTTAAACTAGACCTTATCTACATCTGCCGATGTAGTTTCCGATTCCAATGTGAAATAGCCTGAACATAGTACGAGAAAGAACGTGCTCTTCGGAATTTGCCGGAAAATGCGCTCGTGTGACACCACTTATGAAGCCCTCCGAATCATAAGGGGACCAAACGACATTTTTTGAATTTCCGCGCCAAGCACGTGGCGCCATAGCCCAACTTCTCCCCTACACACTGGTAGTCGTTTGGTACCCTTAAAACGAAAACTGTAGGAGTGAGAGTTCTGGATGTTAAGGTAACTTTTTCGCCTTTCGGGAACACTCACCAATATCCTGGGAAAAATATAACATGACACAAGGGGTCCAAACGACACTCAGTTAATCCCTCCATACTCTCACTCTCCCGCGCGGGTGATGGTGCGTGAACCAATGAAAACTCGCCGCCAACCCACCTCGCGCTCGGCTCTGCTCTCCCATTGGCTGGCCAGGATGCGGGGTGGCAGCCTTCACACAATAACATAGTCTCCCGCGGTTTCTGAGGAATACATGGTGGGGCGGGTTCAGTGCTCATATTATCGCTTATTACACCTTTATTTTTTACAGCACAGTGTTCTAAATAACCAATAAGTATCCGCCAACAATTAGTGACCATTGCAGAACAAAAATGAGGACCCAAACGAGCCCAAACCAGGTCCATCGGGAGTGAAAAATATTAGCCTACGTACATTCTAGGCCTATCGTGCAACAAAAAGACGCAACTCTTTGATAGGAATGGACACCACCGTTCATTCCAGTGATGATAGTGATGAAGACTACATACCAACATTGTGATGAAAAGACGTGTGGCCGGTACAGAAGGGCTTAATATAGCCTGGCAGTGATCACTTAAGGGCAGATTTACGCTTGAGTTTTTTTTTTCTGGACCCATCTCTCTAGTGAATGCATGGTTCATTGCTCATATTATCGCTTATTACACCTTTCTTTTTTACAGCACAGAGTTATAAATAACAACATTTTTAATAAGACAGTATCGGCCAACAATAGGCTACTTAGTGACTATGCAGAACAAAAATGAGGACCCCGAGCCAGAACCAGGTCCATCAGGAGTGACAACTAGGCCTATTGGCCTACGTACATTCTATGGTGCAACAAAAAAACGCAACCCTTTGATAGGAATGGACACCACCGTTCATTCCAGTGATGGCAGTGATGAAGACTACTTACCAACATGTGATGAGGGGTCAGATTCGGATGCTAACTGAGTGATTTTGAGACCCAAGATCCTGATACATTAGGTTCTGTTGGAGCCAAGGTTGGGGGAGCATCCATCTGTACATTGTATTTGTTGCCTACGTCAGGAAACGATGAGTGGCTTATTACTGCTCGGCTCACTCTTGTTGTTGTTCTGCTTGTTAGATTGGATAAGCCTAAAGAGTTGTCAGGGGAGAGAGAGAGAGAGAGAGAATGCAAATTAAATGGTTTGGAGCAGCATTAAACTAGACCTTATCTACATCTGCCGATGTAGTTTCCGATTCCAATGTGAAATAGCCTGAACATAGTACGAGAAAGAACGTGCTCTTCGGAATTTGCCGGAAAATGCGCTCGTGTGACACCACTTACTGTATGTAGTAACGCTTGTTGTTTATGTGC
The DNA here is from genome assembly GCA_032716605.1 of Paralithodes platypus. NCBI lineage: Eukaryota > Metazoa > Arthropoda > Malacostraca > Decapoda > Lithodidae > Paralithodes > Paralithodes platypus. The sequence continues at coordinate 85,442,940 of CM064513.1, read as the reverse complement.
TTGTATTTATATTATGTTTGTATTATATATTGTGTATGATTGTGTGTGTGTGGGTGTAGGTATTATTGTGTGCATTTGTGTATGTTTGTGTATGTGTATGTATGGATGTGTTTCTTTGTGTGTGGTTATTCATTTTTTTTTTTTTTTTTTTTTTTTTTTTGTGTATGGATGTGTGTGTGTGGGGGGGGGGGGGGTAACATGTGGTGTATTAATTAGCGCCTTGTGTCTCGTCAAAGGCATAACTATTTTTTTGGTTCAATTTCTTTCAACCATTTTTTATTATCGGAAATTGGTCAAAATATGAAAACAAGGATCCCACAATTTTCAGTATACTGTATATTATTGGGAATTTTTGCGAAGTGTTTTTTCGCGGATGTTTCGAATGTTTGTGTTTTCCGGAGAATTAGTTTTTACCCTCAACCCTTTAGTTTTTATGTTCCCCGCACCTTACCAAATACGAGTAAGGGGAAATAGTTGATTTTCTGGACTCCCTTCTCCCTCATAATAAGCCCCATTAGTTTTGAGTTTTTAAGACGTTTGTTCCATTAGTTTGGCGATTTTAAGATATTTAACTTTCACTTAATTTAGTTTGGAAACTATTTGCGAGTTGCAGAGGGTTAGTTTTGATGGATTTTACCCCTGCGATTCCTAGAGTGCCTTCCGAAGTTGAGTAAATCATCTAATGGAAGCCAGGATAAAGTCGAACAGGCGTCGTCGAATACCGAAAGGGTTAAGGGGAGATTTTCACTGGAGGGATTATTTTTCGAACCTCCTTCTCTCTCATGTTTAGCCCGATTAGTTTAACATTTTTAAGACGTTGGCCCGTTAGTTTAGCGTTTTTAAGAAATTTCTCCCATTTTCTGTCAATTTTAAGACCTTTCGTGCCATTTAGGTGTCGATTCTTCCTGGCGAGCGATAGCGAACCTGTCATTTAGGAGGAACCGGCCTTCGGCCGGAACAATAACCGAAAAGTGTACAAATTTAATTATGAAAACTTTGCACTAATATAAAGCAGAGACAGTAGTTTCTTATTCTTCCGTTACGGTAGTTATTGAAATATCGCTTGCTAAGTGATTCAATTTATCGTCAGATGAGATGAAACCGAGTATAGTCGATGAACTATGGATTTTGACAATAGCTATGGTATTCAGGTACATGAAAAAATACCATTGCTCAATAACGATTTTGGCTTCGCAATTTTCAGCCGAGGATTGGCAATTGGTGTAAGCAATATCCAACTGTGTTTTCCAGTTATACTATTTATTTTCTACCTTTGTTTTCTGTGTGTAAAAGTCTCGCTCACTCTCTCTCTCTCTCTCTCTCTCTCACACACACGCGCGCACACACACGATATAAACAGAATATTTTTATTATTTTACATACACACACACACATATTATCTTTCTCTAACTCTCACTCTCTCTCTCTCACACACTCTCTCTCTCTCTCTCTATATATATATATATACCTGGACCTCGGCCTGTTACTCTTTCTATTGATTTCTGCAATATTCACGGACTTTCCTCTAACTTTCACTCTGTTGAGCACCATCTCTCCTCCTACAAACCTGATCTTCTCTTCCTCACCGAAACTCAGGTGTCTGTAGCAACATCCAGCAGCCCCTTCTCTGTATCCTCCTACTTTCTCTATCCTAGTTTCAAAGCCAAAGGCGGATGTTGTGCATATGTGCACAACAAACTCACTTGCTCTCGTGTTCCCGACTTCCACTCCTCTGAATTCTCAACTTTATGGCTCAAACTTTCCTGTCATTCTGTTACTAAATATTTCTGTGCTGTCTATCTTTCCCCTAACTCTACCAACCTTCTCAAATTCTTTGACTATTTAAACTCTACAGTGGAACACATTCTATCCATTTCTCCTTTCTCAGAAATCTCCATCTTAGGAGATTTCAACGTTCACCCCCACCAATGGCTCTCCTCTCACACTACCGACCCAGCTGGTGAACAAGCCTACGTCTTTTCTATCCTAAATGACCTAGAGCAGTTAGTTCAGCAACCCACCCGTATCCCAGATCGCATCGGAGATCGGCCCAACATTCTTGACTTGTTTCTAACTTCTAACCCTTCTTCTTATACTGTTGATCTTTTCTCCCCTTTGGGCTCCTCCGACCATAAACTTATCTCTGTCACCTGTCCTATCTCTCCAGTACGGCCACCCGATCCTCCTAGCCGGCGGCCCTTGTGGCACTTCGGCGCTGCCGACTGGGAGGCTCTCCGGCAGTACTTCTTTGATTTCCCACGGAAGATTTCTGCTTCCGTGGCTGGGGACCCTCGGAGAGTGCTGAACGCATTACCGAGGTAATCCTATCGGGCATGGAAGCATACATTCCATTCTCTTTCTCTCAGGCTAATGCTAAAAAATCTTGGTTTACTCACGCCTGTTCTACTGCTGTCCGCAATAAGGAGGAAGCATTCAAACGGTACCGATGCCTTAAAACTCAAGACTCGCATTCTTCTTATGTTTCTGCCCGGAATCAAGCCAAATCTGTTCTTCGACTTGCCAAACACTCTTTCATCAATAATAAATGCACTGAACTATCCAACTCTAGCTCTTCCCAAGCTTTCTGGCATCTAGCCAAAAACCTCTCCAACAATTTCTCTTCCTCGTCTTTCCCTCCCCTTTTCCACTCTGATGGCACATCCATCACTTCTTCCTCTGACAAAGCTAAACTCTTCGCTCAAACTTTTGTTAGAAACTCCACCTTGGATGATTCCGGTGCTATTCCTCCCTCTCCACCCTCCTCTCTCTTACTTATGCCTATTATCTTAATCTCTTCTAAAGATGTACTTTCTGTATGTATATGATTTACCTTGTACAGTATCACTTTCATATCTAGTACAGTCACTTATGCATATGTAATATCTCTCTATGAGTAAGATTCATGTTAGCATCCAGGCAGTCATATTAGTTATGTCATATAGCCACTCTGGCAACTCAAGCCTGGGGCTCCTCTCACCAGAGGGCCAATACATGTTTGTGTACCACGAGACAGAGCTATCACCCTGTAGGCTCTGCTTCGTGCCTGTATCCCATATCCTTCTCAATAAGAACCTATATATCTACAGCGTGTCTACTTACTCCCCAACCCAAGATAGGCCTGTTGTGCATCTATGGAGTTAGCTGGGACACACATAACATGGCGCAGTGTGTATTAAGAGAAGTTTATGTGGATTTCGCCAGACGCCGCCAGCCGCCATTGTCCACACACCCTGCATCCCAGCCACCGTCTCATTGCTTGGATTACAGTGATATAGTGCTCAACAGTGCGGTGCCGACGTTCCCAGTACAGTGCCAGTGATATTATATGTGCCAGTGCTATATTGTGTGCTTTATTTTATATGTATTGTGTGTGGCATAAGCATAACGCCCGCACAAGACCGAGCCACGAGAGAGCGGGGCGTGCGATCCTCCCCCTCTGACTGCCAGCAAGATACTGAGGTGAGGGAGGCCGCGCACCACCGGCACCGCTCCACCGCTCGGTACATACGCACGCACACACACTGGGCACACACACAACTGGCAAACTTTGATTTCATCACCCAAGCATTCCCTTCAGTGCTAATTGTAATTGGGTTTTATACATTGGTGAGGATACAGCTGGTGTGTATTCTAAATATTCTGCTGTTTTTGCCAGTCATTTTGATACCCCAATTGTATATGTGAGAGGCTAATAACTGTGTGTTTGTTATCTCCCTGTCTGTCTGTCACCCACACAAGATGTCAGACTCTGGTGATGTACAGGACGAAGGGGCAGGAACAAAACTTGCCTTGTTATGGGGAGGAATACACACCTTATTATCAACACCCTCAGTCCCCAACCACACCTTCAGCCCCTTCTTCAGCTGATTTCCTGCAATTTTTCAAATACCTGGAGGAGTCTCGCAGGTATGATGAGCAGAGGAGACAAGAGGAGGAGGCCCGCCGAGATCGTGTCCTGGAGGAGTCTCGCAGGCATGATGAGGCTATAAGGAGACAGGAGTTCCAGAGCTTATTTCAGCTGTTGGCTCCCACCAGGACCCCTCCCGACTCCTCCACACCTGCTGGTCACCTTGGCGGACAGCAGCCACATTCTTCCCCACATCCCTCACACAATCCTCCACCACAGAAGGCAACGGCCCAGACACCACCACCATTGAAGCCTGACGCTACATTCCAGATGTTCCGGGAGTGGAGGAGACGCTGGGACGACTATGCTGTCATGGTGGACCTGTCCAACCTGCCTGCGGCCAAACAGATGATACAACTACGCATGTGCCTG